>REGM01000155.1:404302-477116 GCA_004194415.1 Aurelia aurita | reverse complement strand
TAAAATTTATTATTATTATTATTATTATTATTATTATTATTATTATTATTATTATTATTATTATTATTATTATTATTATTATTATTATTATTATTATTATTATTATTATTATTATTATTATTATTATTATTATTATTATTATTATTATTATAATAACTAGGTAAAAACCGGAATAACGATAATCAAAAGAAAGCATTCATATCTCTGTCCTATATTAGAAAAACAGAGATCACTAACTCCAAACTGTACGAGACATTTCATCAGAAAACAACTGAGAATGAAGCTGCTCCCGAAATTAGCCGATCAGAATCCCCTTCCCCCTTTATGCAATTCTAAAATCTTGCATTTCATTCAATGGATTTCGAAGTTTTTAATTCCAAAACCGCAGTGCCAATTTCATTAAGCACAAAATTGATCAAGGTATGGTAATATGAAGATAAAAATGTTAGGCCTAAAGCCCACTAATCAACATACCTCCAGTCCTTTGTTGGCTTTAAAGCAGTTTTTATAGGCCCGTTTACACGGGATCCGATCCACTTTTTTGCGGGGCGTTTATACAGGGTCGGACCCAATTGAACTCCAATGACCTTTTAGTAGCAATTTGGTACACCTTTTTTTTCATTTCTAATAGACAGTAACGTTAAAGATGGCGGCCGCGCAAAGCATGCTGGTAAAAATCTCCCTAACGACCACCTAACGACATAAAAATGTTGGCTTACCGTTTCGACTAGCTAGCTGTGGTAAAGTTCGGAACAAGTAATCAATGCAAAAAAAGGAACAATTTCGTAATTCGAACGCGAATCTTTAATTATTCAATTCGAATCAAAACTTTACTTTTTCTGCTTTGGGAATGTTTCCTTTCGAACCATGTTGCATTCGAATGCAAGGTTGATTCGTATTCAATCTAGCCAGTCGAAACGGCAGACCGAAATTTTTACATCGTTAGGTGGTAGTTAGGGTGTTTTTACCAGCATGTCTTAACTCCGTCCTTTGAAATGTCTCCCTCTGATATACTTTTTATCTTATTTCTAACAGGAGGGAAAATTGTATTTGCCATGCGCGAAGAGCGCACAGGGGATCAATGATCAGAATATTGATTCTTGCGAGCAGAGCTGTGGTGTGGCCTAAACTTCTTCATTCGGAATGTTGCGAATATTGTTCTAAGAGTTCTTGATGCAAGCGCAAATGTAATTTAAAGCAAGTTACATCGATAATTGTTCTGGTTACTTTCTTGTCCGTTGGAGAGAGCTGTGGACGCAAGCTGAAATAGAAACTGATTGATTTTATTGTTGAAATTAACTCTAGATGATTTGATTTCTCNAGAGTTTTTTGTCAACTTTTATTTTTAGGGGATTGTTTCTATCTACAAAGTTTGGTGGTTCTGTTTTCTACCAGAGATGACGAGTTTATTAAATTAAAAATGTAGCTTGCTGATGCTTTAGCAAAACTAATAAATTTGTTGTTATTAATACTTGGGTCGATAGTTGTCGACAATTATAATAAATTATATGCGAGGAAAGAAATGGGCCTAAAAGTTTGTCTTGGATTTTGGTTCAGAACTATATGAAGATATCGTCCTACAAATTTTACTTACCAGTGTTCATTCGTCTGCATTTAATTGCACATATCGGGAATGAATCCACTGCCTTGAGTAAGCCGTGTCTCTCACACTGCCATGGAACTTTTTTGGCGCGCTTGTTGTGATTCCTTCTCTCGAATGAAAATTGAAAAGTGCAGCAGCGCGTGGGCAGGAGGCGCCCGCGTTACCAGGCCGCCATGGTCAGCGGCAGGCAATTTTCGCTCCTGTTCTTATTTCTAATTGCGTCCTCTGAAATGTCAACAAAGCTTTTGAAATTTCTCGCGTCACTTCCTATCCGTGCCAGTTTGGATCTGATTCCAACCGTTTACAAGAGACCTTTTCGGGATCGGATCCGTGAGGTCCCGTGTAAACGCAACAATTAAACGAGCAAATTAGGGATCGGATGGGGTCTAAATTTGTTGATATTCTCGCGTGATGACATGCTCTCTTATACAAACTGTCACCGCACAGAGAAGCACCTTCCAACCAACATTACTCTTCGGTCAAAATTCTTGGGTGGTGCTTTGGTGTGCAGTGGTTATTTGGATACGAGAGCAGGTTATCACGCAAGAATATCAAAACATTTACTTAGTTCAACATCAAGATGACATGAAGAATGGTATCAAGCTAACAAAGGACTGAAGGTATGTTGATTAGTGGGCTTTAGGCCTACATTTCTATCTTCATTTTACCCATGATCAAGGGAGAAGATCGAAAAAGAGTTGACCTTAATGTTTAGGGATAGTAAAGAGTCAAACCTCAAGTAGCCCATCTTGCGTCCGAAGACTGAAATATCCAATGTGTTTCTCATCCAGTTCTTGAACAGCTAACTGCAGGGCGTTAGGTGTAAATCTGCAAATCAATTGTTTAGCTAGTTATAAATCAGATAATTACGATTGCAAGGGATAATAAAGAGGGGCTTTAAGGAACGCATTTCGATTGTGTCCCACAGACGGCTTTTTCTAATATCAAGGTAGAGGTCAGCATCACAGTGTTGGGTACATTCATGTCATATTCAGCCAACGAGCAACATTTTTCCTTATGCTCCACTTCAACCTATCTTACAGTAACTGCACAATAACGATAATGCTAAAACGATTGCGCAGAGGAATTTTTCCCAAGATGCATTATGTTCCTATTAAGAATCTTCAACGACTTTATGGGAATTCAATTAAAGAACGCAATTCATCTTTGTAAAAAGTCATATGCCACCATCTTTAGCGTTACCGTCTATCGCACTTGAGAATGGCGCAAGTAAACTTCATGCTCTTCCGGAACAGTTTGTTCCTATGCTGGATATCTTACCAACCCAATCAACCTATAGGGTACCCATAATTACGCAGTTGAGATGATTCAGAAAGTAATAATTATCAAACTGTTCGATAAATTTTTGTAGTAAAAAACAAAAACTGTTTGTAAAACAACGAAATGTAAACCACAAAACCATTTACGGGTGTGTAAAATAGCTTACTTTGCAAGACAATCGCTGAACAAAATGAGAAATAATAAAAGCAGCACCTCTAAATTCCACTTGCAAATTTTACTTGATAAATATCCGTAGGAATCCTACATGGAGAAAACTTTAGAAATCTTTGATCTGCATATTTTGATGATTTCGAATTGAACAAGGCCTGGGGAATTCTAAGTTGAAAGAGTTTATGCAAAGATAAAGTCTTGCACTTTTTAAATACAAAAATATCTCATTACAATCGAAGCTGGCCACATGCCATGAAAAAAGCATAGCCAAAGAAATAATGCTGTATCTGGCAGTATTTTAATTCTATTCATAGGCAAATCTATTTATCAAAAAGCGATTTCCGAAAAATGCTCCTGCCTGGTCAATATATTATTTTAATTGCCTTATTAATCAATGCCATCAGAACCTATCTAAGCAATCACTACAGATATCGCAAACAGAACAGCGCGGCAAAATTTGGGTGATGTTTTAACCATTTGGAGACATTTTGCCATCTCCTACGGGCAGAAAATTTGTGAATAGTTTGCAAGCTCGGGATTTATGAAAATGTATCAAAACCCTCAAAACTGCAGTAAAACTCCATAAATTTGATAGTGAGGCTAAAACACCAACCTGTCAACCAACCCATCATTAAGTAATAATTTACTCGTTGAAATAGGCTTTGTCTCAATTTCTGGTTTCTTCTGAGTAAACTCAAAGGAAGCTGCCCTTAAATACAAATGACATTCATCGAAGCCAAGGTCCTTTGCACGTTGTCTGTAAACCTTGAAAATAGTAAAAATATTTGAATAAAATAGTCTTACTGTCTGCTGAGATGTGCAATCATAAATTATGCACAAATTCTAATGAATCCATTTAATGAAAGCCATTTTTTGTCTCCAATAAAAATGTCAAAATCTACCGAGTGACTCAAAAAAACATCACGAGCTACATCATAAGTTGTCTCACGCTTCTTAAGTTGTCTCACGCTTAAAAGAACGTTATCCAACACATTTATAGAATTAAGTTCAACACGTTGGGTACTGTAGTGTAACATCGATAAACATTAATAACAATTATTAAAGAGTACTACCGGGTGAGCCAAAAACTATCCACTTTTGACAGGCCACAATAAGTTGTACACTTGGCCGATTTTGAAGATGGATGTTTGCAGACAAATAACTTTCAAGGAATCGCTTATAGCTCGGAAAGTAGGCCACCGAAAAATCGATAAAAAATCGCCAAGTATTACTTGGGATTTTGGCTATAGATTAAATTATCAATCGCCATAATTGGCTTAGCATAGCGTATGACTTATTGTGGCCTGTCAACAGTGGATAGTTCTTGGCACACCCGGTATATAAGAAATCATGCAGCAGCTTACTTGTGATAGGAGGCTTGATTCATCACAACATTCAATCAAACGATGACGCAATGTTATAACCTGCAAGATAACTCAAAATTAGTAAGATATTCATTTCCTACCATGGTATGTTACTGTCAGACGGGAGAAACAGGCAAAAAAGTGATGCAAAAAGGGGGCACAAAATCACGCTAGTGATACTCAGTACATTTCTCAGATATGTGCATAAATCAAACAATCAGGACTTTCAATGCTTACTTAGAAGAATAAATCAAATTTCTCAAAATAATTTGCAAAAAAAAGAGCCAAAATCGACACGGATGGAATATCGATGAAATTCGAGTGAAATCAAGAGTTTTTCAACTAGTGCGCCTCCAATGCAAATTTTCGGTTAAGGAACGATGATGCACCCTTTCGAAGTCACAAAACGAATTGGCAACATTAAAGGACCAATGCAATTTGAAAATATTGAATTTGATTCTGTTGCACCTTTAGTGAATATTTCTAAATGACTACGCAATTACTAGCGATAGAACCAATCCAGGCAAAAATAATCTTGTGAGGTTAAACTTTTTAAGACCGACCTCCACTGCGGTAGTTTTTGGTCGGTGACCAGCGCCCTTTTCTAGCGGGCGTGCTCTGTTGTTTGAGAGTATGCGCACTAGACGAGCGTACAGGTAGCTAACCAAAACTACTTTAGTGGAGGTTGGTCTTTAGACACAATATTTGCGAAAGCTTTCACGTCAAACTATTCATGCAAACTTTGAAGAGCGAATTCATCCAGACAAAAGTTCACATGACATGATCAATTCATGGTCAAAAATCAGAGCTGAATTAAATGATGCTATTACAAAACAAACAATGGGATTTTGAAAGAGTTTCGTCTGTTTTTCTTTTCAAAATAAATCACTTTCAAAAGCTGGAAAGCTGATCAAATCATTTAAAAACTTTAGCAGATAGATAGGCGAACGTCGAAAAGGAAGTTTGACTTCAAAGAAGCAACGAACGACTTACGACTGATGGAGTTTGTTGCGCTGTGTACAAAATTATAGTCGCAAAGGCATGTTCCTCGCAACTTTCTTCGACTATATGGTTTGCAATTTGCATTCAAGAACATCTTATTCGTGCAATTATTTCGTTGGTTTAGGTCTGACAATTGCAACCTATCTTTTCCCTTCCCACTATCGCGAGGGAGAATATAAGAGCAATTTTATGCAAATTTGTGTGGATCTTCAATAGAAACCTGTATAGTTTTTGCAGATTTATTCCAAAACAAAACTGCCTCCTTTTTTCATTCCTGCTGTGACGTCATGCTACCTGGACGAATTGGCAGCAAAGAAATTCAGAAATACAGAAATTGATACCTGCAAAATCTTGCACCAGAACTGAACGGTTGCAAGCGTTTCCTCTTTTGCAGCCTTCCTTCCTTTCACATCAAGAGAAGACATTGCTGACAGACCAAAATTGCTCACAAAGAGTGGGTCTTCGATGAATGTCTCAGAAAACAGCTGAAATTGATTTAAAGATGAAATACAAAATCATCAAAAACCGAATTCATTTAGAGCTATGCAGTTTGAAAGGACTATAAAAATTAAAAAAATTGAAAACTTTTTGAAAATCATCCCCATCCAATCTTGACAATTTGCTTTTGTGGCAAGGACCAAATCAATTTCCGAGATGATTATTATCCTACTCTTATTTGAATAGACGATACAAAATTAGCTTCAAATTGTATTTCGAGTTAAAGTATTTCACAAAAAATAGTCTGTCATATGAAACATGATGTTTACACCCAGTTGTATTTTGAAATAAGCAAATCAGAAAATGTCATAAGTGACAACAGTCTTGTGTTTCGAATAACAATTAAAGCCGCATAAATCGGGGCAGACAAAAGACCAGTGAACATTGCTTAAAGACTCCAAGTGAGAAAAACGAGTCATTTTGCTGACACAGAGCTGGATTTCTTGCTTTTATGTAATAGATTCTAAAACACCTAAACATAAAGATACTGCACTGCCAGTCTTCCCAAATTAGTCGTCATCAAATTCCTCAACACAGCTTAGGTTCAACAATAAACATGAAACAAGACAATGTGGCCACTTACATCACGTTGAAGCCGAGTGTTGTAATCGTGGCCAGCTGGCTTGAGATTCTGATATTCAGTCATCGCCACTTCATACAAGCGCTTCTCTAATGTAATCATTTGATTTGGTCCTACTGGCTTGTGAATGCGCTCAAACTCCTGGTGGTAGATATTCGCAACGTTAGCCTCAAAGAGCGAACACAAACTTTAAAGGGGCTGCACAGGCTAAAATCCAAAATGCCATGACTTTCTACCCCTAATGCAGGCAAATAGCAGCAGATACATGGCCAACAAAAGTATTCTCTGTTGGTATATGAACTCCGTAGAAATAGCCAGTGAAATCAGATTTTTCATGCCATCAACGATTTTAGAGCAACAACTGTATTTCGAACAACAAGTTTTAGATGCGTTCAGTCCAATAGATTTTTCAGTTGGCTATAGAACCATTATTTCTAATTTAACAGTAACTACTAATTCCGTTTACAGAAGCATTAGCCTGTACAACTTAGTGCAAATTTGAAATATGACAGTTTGACCCAATCAATTTTCATAACCGAAAAGCTATCAAAATTCCGTCCAACAGAAAATGCTAATTGAAGATAGCACCCTTCTCATTCCTCTGTTTTCTTTGCTGTTTTTTCTTTTTTTCTTTCTTTCCTTTCTTTTTTGTGTTATTTTATTTGTCCTTGTTCAACCTTCCTCGATTCTGGCACTTTCCTAATTGACCTGGTCGATGGACCAATGGTCTTTTCTGGAGTCTGGTTAACTGCTTATTAGAACTCTATAGTTTTAATATCTCATAACACTTCATGAGCTAACAATCAAATTGAAGAAATGAAGAAACGAAGAAACTGGTTAAAGGTCGCCCAGTAATTACCTGTCTTGTAGCAGCAAGTGCTTGTACGACTTTGCTCACCAAAGCAAGTGATGGATGAAATTCAAGCAGATAGATGTGTCTCAAAGCTGGCCTAGAATTGAGTGAAATTTTACAACTCAACGATATGTACTCATAGGAGCAAAAATGTCGCTTTTTATAAGAAATCTTAAGCTATATGGATCTTGAAAGCAACTCTACGTTTGAGGTCTTGTTCCTTTATCAATGTTATACTTGAAGGCAGTCTTTCATGGAACTGTTTCGGAGATTAGAGCAACACAGAGAATAGCAGACGCGAAAGGCAGTTCTCTGCGGACGTAGAGATTTACACGCATTTTCTTTCATAAAAAGCATTCCGGGGTTGGAAGCGAGTTTCTTTATTTCGGTTTTTTGAATCTTCACTGCTCTAAATCTACAGTTAGTTCATTTTTGTTGAAAGGGCCTCCAAAGTACCTAGAAAGATCTCAAATCAACTGTTAACAGAATTCGCACTCAAAATAAATTTCAAAATATTTGTCAGTACTTTACAGTGTCAAAACATTTTTGAGTGAACTGAAAAGATTAAAGCTGCAAATTGCAAAAGTTTCTTAGATTTTCTAAGGAAGCACGGTTTCTAAATTTTTGAAAGATTGAGCCTACAGTTTCTTATCAACTTTTATTTTTTTATTTTATTTTAAACATATTTACCCTGGGATACAATTCAGTTAGTAATTAAGCAACTGCTTTCCAATTGTCCCAGCACCAAAACAAAAATCGCTAATAAACCGAAAGATACAAACCTAGTTACACAACATTCATATAAAATAGCTACTAANGAGTTTCTTTATTTCGGTTTTTTGAATCTTCACTGCTCTAAATCTACAGTTAGTTCATTTTTGTTGAAAGGGCCTCCAAAGTACCTAGAAAGATCTCAAATCAACTGTTAACAGAATTCGCACTCAAAATAAATTTCAAAATATTTGTCAGTACTTTACAGTGTCAAAACATTTTTGAGTGAACTGAAAAGATTAAAGCTGCAAATTGCAAAAGTTTCTTAGATTTTCTAAGGAAGCACGGTTTCTAAATTTTTGAAAGATTGAGCCTACAGTTTCTTATCAACGTTTCTTATAAAAGAATGCGTGCATAGCCGCATGAGATTCTTTTGTGCTGGATGTACCAAGTCACACAGCCTTTGGTTTCATGCAATCTACTGCTAGAATACAAATCATGTACTTGACAACTACCTTAAACAATTTGATGATCAAGAAAACAGGAAAATGTTCGTTTTTTTCAGGCAGTGAAAAAAGACCGCATGTTAGCGTGTGACACCTTCATCTATCTTGTTCATGATTTGATAATTCGATTTAATGGCAACATTTGATGAAATGATTTGCATCAATAATTCCGTTTTCAGAAGTCATATTTTTAGCACAGTATATCAAAAGTCCATTGTTTTAATTGCCTTACTTGTGCCAAGGTACACATTCTATTACTGCACAAGGCAATAACATTGACTTCCTCTTGAAAGATTTACAACGAGTCAGAAGGTGAAAACAACACATATGCTTACCTGCTCTCGATAAGAGATATCGTTTGGACCGGGATTATCTTCAAAGGCATTCCAAATGCTGTAAAATAATAAAGTAATCTTAAGAGAGTGAGTAAAAAAAATACAATGCCCATTGGAAGAGCTGCCATTCTTTGGCTTTCAAAAAAATAATATTGGCAATACCAGGGATGTTGAATACTTCAAGAGGAAATGGGTCGAAACATGGATTGATGTTTTAAGAGGGAACTCAGTTCCTCAACTTCTGAGTTCCATGCGTGATCGGAACAGGGCGATTGAAAGAAGATCTCGCGATTTCACCGCTTCGTCCTTCGACAGCGATTACACGCTTTACAGTAGATGAAGGTGTACTATTTGGTATCAATCTTTTTATCTATGAAATTAGGAATAAATCAATAGCAATAACATAGCTAATACTATATTGTCATAGCTGTACAGCTTCCCTCTAACGAGAAACTGGACGTAACTTTCGCAGTGATCGGAATAAGGCGAAACCACTCTATTCATTTCACGAAAATTCATGTTTTCAAGATTGGTTTTTTACTGGCAAAACAACTTGTGCGTTTCGCGTGATTACATAAGCCCGGATTAAATTATGAAATGCAATAGGAATACGTTTGCAATTCTGATATAATATTATGTTTCTATGGTAAAATTTTTCTTAAGGTTATTTTCCAACGTTTGTGCCTCTTATAGGCCACCCGATCAGCATATTTCCTAGATTTGACCGGATGTATTCAATAAATTTTAGAAGATCTGATGTCGAAAACAGCCAAAATCAAAACTAAATTCAAATCGTTCCTTCTTTTGTTTGCTTATTGTAATAAATGTATATTATATGCAAATTCCCAGTGAAAACTGTTTGATCCCTGAACCGTCCACATTTATAAAAAAGAGTTAGTAACATGCTTACCAGATTTTGGTTCTCTATTAACCTTTTGCACATACTGTCGTTGCATTTCAACCTGAAACGGAAACGTATTTAAAAACTAACTTGCTCAATTGATGATCAGACAATATTCTGATGGTCTGCAATTATACTGCAAATTCAAAATCAATGCATATTATTAAGAGTACGAATTGACAATATCGTAGAATTTAGAAAAATCCTTCGATCTTCTGCTTTGTATATTTGCTTTGCAACAATTATGCTTGAAGTATATCATCAAAAAAGCGGAAGATCCTGAGCCACAACAAAGCTGCAGTACATGACGGCCTTACAACGAATGAGTTGAGGCTGCTTGCTGATGATATGGGTTTCTACCTGGCAAATATATGCAGGCAAGAATATGTTAAAAGAAAGGTTCAATCAACAAGAAAAACTGGCAACCTCCAGTCCGGAATAGACGGGGTGGGTGGAAACATTTCTCGAATCCCAATTCAACGGGGAGTCTGGAATGAACAGGGTTGGTGGAAAATTTAAATTTTCTTCGAAAGGCACGAGCTGTTTTGACTGTAAAGAATATCAAAAGCAAGTAAAGAATCGTAAAACAACTATTAAAAAAAGAAAGATACAGTTCGAATCACATCTAATGAAGCATGTGTTTCATATTTCATATTTCAAGAAGCTCGAATAAATAAACTGGAAGAAAGCTGTCTTGGGTGGAGTTTAAAAAAATCTATAATAAGCGGGGGGCGTCTATTCCGGACTCAAGAGTATGCTAAGCCAGCATACAAGGCAGGCGAAAGAGCAAAAAGAGGACACTACCGCCCTTTAATTATGCTGTCGATTGCTAGCAAAGTGTTTGAAGCAGTTTCATGTAATCAACTGGCTAATTAGCAGATCTAACAAGGCCATAAAATCAATGGACAATTTTATCATCTCTTTGAAAATTTCATCTTACCTGTTTATTTGAAATCTTCTCGATCAAGTTAAATCTGAGTCTTAAGCATTGACATTCACTTCGATATGTCTCGATAAAGTATAAACCAGCCAAGTCGAATCTTGGCCTTTGGTGCATTGCATCGGTGATGATCTGAACATGATTTGAGAAAATGCTTTAAAATACAGGAACATCAACAGAATCTGTGCTACTGTTTATCAAAAGTGTGGGAGAATGAGATGAAAGCTAACAAGTAAAAAAGCACCGGGTGACCCAAAAAATACCTTCACGAGCTAGATCGTGCCTTGCCTCCTAAAACTAAACGGGATTCTTCATCTTCTGAGGAACCTGCAATCCATATCAGTTTACATGGAAGCAGCAAATATCATTTGTTCTCATTTCTAGCAGATTATTATGCTCCGTGCCATTGTGTTGAAACTGAAACTTAGGCAAAACGTTATCGAAATTGCAAGACACCTTTGAAGCATATTAAAAAGCACGCTTCAAGCAAAATAAGCCTTAACTCTAGAAAGGTATGACCGATTCTAATGGAGTAAATGTTTACACCTATTGATAATTCAATTAAATCAGTGCTTAATTGATGATTGTACATTTTGGCAAATGCCAATACACCATTTTGGAACAACTAGTAGAGGCAAACTGGTATGAGTGGCCGAGCGGCTTATACAGTTTTCATCAGGTGACTGAAGTTAAGCTCGGTCGAATGAGGTCAAACTCCGGATGGATGAACTCGGAGGCCTGACCTGGGGACTGACCTTGCAACTCACTTCGCCGTCCTTCGGAAGGGACGTTAAACTAGGGGTCCCATGCCTGGATGCGGCATGCATAGTGGGCCTAAATTAGCTTTAAGTAGCTACAAAAATCCCGACAGCCCACTTAAAACAAATAACTGACTACTACCATTTTCCAAACAATGACGATCACTCCACGATCCTTAAAAATATATAAACATACGAAAACTTCAAAAATTTCACGAGAACAACGAAAATCGAAAGGTTTCATGTACACAAATAATTCGAACGGTTTGAAATCTATTCTATTTGAATGGCTTATAACATTTCTTGTAGTTACTCAAGGAAGAATCGCATTAAAAAGTGTAAAGGCATCGCAAATTGGACATACCTGAGCAATGTCATGCTTCTCTTTTGGGTCAAAAACGTGCTGATACAACTCAAGATAGCACGAGACAAGCTGTGATACAAGAAAAATAAAGATTAAAATACGAAATTAGAATTACAGAATATTGAACTGCACGATGCGATGGCTTTGGATTTTTTATCCTCGCCTTACTACTAAAACTATCAGCATGAAGATCATTGCAACGTTGCTGTAAAAGCATTTGACTCAATTTTAATTTTCTATAGGGTGAGGCAAGAAAAACCCACTGCTTGAAAAAATATACTTTAAAAACTATGAAATCAATTCGAAAAAGTACCACATCCATTGCCTGACTACGGCTTAAACTCAATTTTGGAATTTTTCTAATTTATAATACACGATTGTGCTCTCAAATAAAGAACTTTCGCTTTTTAGCATGAACCAAGCCTAAACGACCTTCTATGAATTTCTAATCATGTGCATTTCGTACAATCTGGAAAAGACAAAAAGGCAAAAACCATTGGTCATTCTTCTGTGATGGGACATGGTCTGCACTTTGATTTATCTCAGTTCTTTCAGGTATACTCCCAAATTTCAAGCAGATTTAACTTTTCCAAAGAAAGCGCATCAAGCAAAATCAATCAACTCTTCCCGTGGGCATACTAGTGTCTTCAATACACTCACCTTCCTTTTGTTCTCTAAGAATGCCGCTTCATTCGTCCATAAATCCAATATCACACCGAATCTATCAACATCTTCATGGCTGTATGCATTCAAGTCAAAATTGTTCCCACGCTGCTGAGGAAAACAATTATGAAACAGTAAAGCCAAATTACATGTGGGGGCAAGTGACCTTGATAACGCTAAGGTCATGATTATAAAGAGATAGGGTCACCCTAGCAAAAGGGTTATCTGGCAGAAGCGATAACTTTGGGTCGCTATGACAAGAAAAATTTTGCAGCCAGGGTAACCCGGGTACGGGGGTCAACTTTACTGCTATAGGAATTAGGAATTTCTTTAACAATAGGCATTGTTAATGCACAGGATCGAAATCATGGATGAGTGGATCGATTGTAAAGGCATTGTCAACGTAGACAATAACGACACTGAAATTATATTTTGTAAACCTTGCGTTGACTCGGGTAGGTGAGAGAATAAGCATCAAATCTTAAAAAGGCGAGTGTACAAGCATATTACTTCTTTCTTTGGACTCAATGGCTTGACAGAAACTTCAGCTACTTTGCTATAATTCTACAGTTAGACTTTTCTGAAATCTTGAATATTTTTCAAAATTACAGTGTATTTATCTTTCAACTCATTTGAAGATGTGACGTAATTTCTAAATCGCAAACCAGAAGAGTGAACCACTTGCATCTGATACCAAATTGTAGACATTCATAACCTACGTTGTTGAAGATTGTCCACGTTTGCTCAAAAAGTTAGAAATTACGATGGCTTTTTTCAAAACTTTTGTTGAAAACTTAAAAAAGAAGAAAAACCCTCCATTACCGAAAATATTCAAGATTTCAGAAAAGTTGAATGGTAGAATTACAACAAAGTAGCTAAAGTTTCTTTTAAGCCATTCGTTCCAAAGAAAGAATTAATAGCCATTTACACTAGCCTTGTTGAACATTTAACGCCTATGATGTAGGTGAGTTATCCCTGGCTGGAGCAATTACAAGGAAAGTAGTTGATCCGGCTGCTAGGGTATTTCTACCCATTAGCAAAGATGACCCGGGTCTGCTTGTAATAGCGTCAGCAAAACATACAATGAAACACTGGTTCCTCGGCGTTAACGAAAGAAAGAAGAAGCACGGGGCGGGGCGGGGCGGGGCGGGGCGGGGCGGGGCTGATGAAGTATAAATATATTTTGAGTGCGGCATATTAACTAGGAAAATGATATTAGGTGTGATATTCTGCGGTGAAACAATCTGCTGCATTGTTCTCAAGCGGTATATATAACAGGTACCTAGATCAACAAAATGCACTAGTGAATGACGAAATTTCAAAGAAAGTGCTTAATTAGTCGGCTGTTGGCTTGCAATAACGAGAATATTTTCGCTTAGGGATACAGAATACATTCACAATGCCTTCAAAAAGAATACCTCATTTTTAAACTTCTTTTGTTGAACAGTTCGATGCTTGCCAATAAAATGAGAACCAACTAGCAGCAACTGATGTTCAAGTTCCCTACAAAGCAGAGTGAATATGTTAAATTCCACTTCTTGAAGAAATGTAGGTCAGAATTATCAAAGACAAATGACGGACATAAAGAGCGATCTAGTCTGAAAATAGATCGAGAGAAGGCCATACCCCACTTCTTATTTGTTTGATCATCTATGGAGAGGGAGACCACGAAATACACAAAATTGATCTCATATTTCTTCATTTTTCTTTAAAGCGTAGTGTTTTCGATTCCAAAAGAAACAGCCTTAAATCCAAAGTGTACCAGCTAGTAAGAGTAAAGATTTGCATGGCATTCTGGACCTACCAACTTTACCACTTATATAAACTGTTGCAAAAGGAAATAAAAATGTCACTATTCCAGTTCCAGACATTCGGACATCCAGACTTTCAGAGGTGTGAAGGAAGAATTTCCATATAAAATACTTCTCTTATCACAGAAGCAATAAAGTAAGTGTCAATGTGTCGTTGGAGACTTATGAATTTTTTCATCCCTTCGCCGCTCAAAGGAGGACTCGAAATATTATAGTTCACCTGGATTTCGCCCCGTGAACTATTTCAAATCGACAGAAAACGAGATCGTGGAGCATTCGATTGATGAAGTCACAATTGAATTGATGAAGCGAAAATTGTTGTTGCTTAGAATCAGCAGTTCTTCGGCCAAGTTAGACAGCTACTTCGACTTACTAGCTTGAAAGAAACATTGGGGCAGAACATTAAAGTCCAGTTTTTGAGCAGTACTATTATGGGTCATAGTCTGAGCAGTGGTTATGGTAAGTAGTAATAAAACGAACATAATCAGTCTAGGAGAGCAGCAAGGTTTCCAAAGAAAAAAGAGCGTAACATGTCTTTAGTCTTCTACAACAAATCATAATAGATTAGATATTGATAAAGGATCTAGTGCATCAGTTTAAAAATATGAGGTACCTTCGCTCTCTGAAAATTAAATTAAATCATAGCTCGTAGGAAATATTTAACCAATATCAAAGGTGGATTTAAATATGGAATAGAGGTTGGTTTTCTCACTTGAAATCTTTGAAGGCCTCCTCGTACATTATACAAAGACCTTTGTAATCTTGCACGTGAATTCGTCCATCCATGAATGAGTAGAAATCATCGTGGTTCTCTAGCTATAACGAAATCGAAACGCTGTTTCGTCAACAAACAAATACAATATAATTAATTGCACAGTGAACAGAGTTTTGTTTTGAACGATATTTCGGGCTTAAACCCATTGCCTTGATAATGTTCATACTGTATTTGTTTGCATTTCAAGAACAATTGTGCAGCACGCATCCAAGAAGATTGTTTGATATTTCATCAGTTTGAATTTGCTAGTCATGACAAGACATTCTGAATATCTAGCTATCAGGTGGGACAAAAAAAATTGCACCGTTTGAAAAATTGTATAAATTAATCTAATATTTATAATTAATCTAGAATATTTTCACTTTAATGTATCGATAAAATTCTGACTTCAATTTAGATACCGACTCTAGGTAGCTATGTCAACAGTTAGTTTTTTAAAAAGAGATCAGATGATCACGTTTTCTTATACTTTTAATAAGGCCTAGGAAAAAGGCTGATCAGTTTTTTACTTTCTAAACAAGCTCAACATTTTTTGTCATGGGAAATGAATAATGAAAGGATTGTTTTGCATTCAAGGCCCTGTTGTCTTAATTTGAAAAATTTGCAATTCTGTAAGACAAAACAATTATTACAGACTCGCTTGTCAGTAAAACGCTGATGACCAGTTTGTATAGGCCTAAAAAAGCATTGAACCTGATATTACATTGCGATCATCTTTACAATACCTAAATGCTAACAAAGATACTCAAACGTGGTTTTGAAATCAAAGCTAGATTTTTTTCGATAGATTGAAGCAAGAATCTTTGAGATCAGTCTATTAAATTGATTTCTACAGTTGTTCAAAAGGTGCAAGTATATTTTTGATTCAACCACCGGTGTTCTCTAAGGGCTTGATATTTTTATGTCGAGATGCGATAATAAGTTCTATGCAGCTCAAAATACAAATAATTTGATCAACCTAAAGAAAAGTAATGTTTAATGCAACATATGTAGTTATATTTTGCTAACCAAACTTTGAACAAGAAGATAGTTAAGCTTGCAATACATTGATAACGGGTGGGTCAAAAAAGTAACCACCAATATAAGAAAAATTCTGAGCAAACGGCAGAGAAGATAAAAAAGAGGCAAAAATAGAATACACAAACTTACTACCTGGACTTGCACCTGAAAACCTAGGTAATATTTTCGACAGATTGTCTGATGTTCACGCCAGGGTTTTACGGAATACCAAATGCAATCTTGCTGTACCAAAATCAGAACAGCTTATGGCCAAAAATCATTTTCGTTTCGTGGAGGCAACGCATGGAATAAACTCGACTCGGAAATGAAATTAGCCCCTTCGATTCAGTCATTCAAAACGAAACTAAAAACTTTGAATTGAGAATATTCAAGGAAAGCTGATCTGCATCTTTATCTTCATTTTTCTTTGACACGTTTAGTTTTATAGGAAATCATTGTACATAGGTTTCTATTTTTAAATGTTTAGGTTTATTAGTTATTTTTTTCTTCTTTTGCTGGGACAATTGGAAAGCAGTTGCTTAATTATTTAACTGAATTGTATCCCAGGGTAGATATGTTTAAAAAAATTTAATTAAAATAAATTAAATTAAATATTAGTGCTTATCAAAAAGCTTACCTCTAGCGTCTCCAAAAACTCGTCTTGATCTGATCTGCAAATAGAGATGAAAGTTCATTGTGATAGCAATACAGAAGCAACATAGCACTCAATCGTGTGACCAGTAGCAATAGAAAATTTGAAGCATACCTAAAGTCTGTATTAAGGGTGTGTTTGATTGGTACCAATTCTGAAAACGGTAGACTTGGTAGACTCGGAATTTGTGTTTGATTGGCTCCAAAATTCTCAAAACAGTAGGTTTGGTAGGTTTGAAAGGCCTTCTGAACCTTCTGCTCCAAAAGGCAGAAGGTTTGGCAGACTGGCAGACTTCGGAGAGAATAGTTCGAATCGAACACAGTGTTCGGCCTATCGAATCGAAACAAATCTGTCTGTATTGTACTTTTGTTCGATCGGCCGAATACTGTGTTCGAACTCTCCAAAACCTGCTGTTTTAAATACTTTTGTGTTTGATTGGGAAATACATTTCCGTCTCTGCAAAGTCTACTGTTTTCAGAATCTGGAAGGTTTGGAATTACCAATCAAACACGCCCTAAAAGTCTTGAGACCTCGAGTAAATGTTACAATAAATAGAGAAAAGCCTTGCGAACGACAAACGTCACATTGGCACAAATATTATATTCAGATAAATGATCCTTCTCTCCTCAATCAACTGATACTCAAGTCGCAAAGGCTAGATGCTTTTCAAATACAATAGATTGCTTTCGCTTTTCTGTGACGCAGTATTTAGGTATCAAGAATTTTTAAATGGACTTTCATTTTCAGTAAATTTTTCAAAGGTGGCCTTCAAACTTCAAAAGCAATTTTTCATTGTTTTCTATTGAAGGAACCCGTTCTAATATGGTTATCATATTTTATTTAAAAGTTTAGTTATTCAGGGAGCTGAAATCTGCTGCATAAAATCATCCATATAAAATAGCATTATTATTACAAGAGGAAAGCAAAGAAGTTGCTTTGAACGACTACCCTACCTAAAATCACTGAGTGTATTGTGAGTATACTGGTGTGAACCAATACCAAGTGGATTGCGATCTCCATCTGAATGTAGTCTGCAACGTAAAAATTAACCTTTTGAATCCCATGCAAGAAGCACCAAAAATTTCCAGCATTTTCACAAAGGCCAACCTTGAAAATTTGCTAATGTAACTGTCGTCACAAGCTTAACATACGCATGGATTTTTTTCAGCAAAAAGGATTCAATAATTTGAAAATCAGTTTTATAGGCAGTGTAGTGTTTTGTAAATTCACTCTCCAATAACAAAACTAGACTTGTTCCAAGTTTATTTGTGAAGTCCATTGTCCCCGGATCGGCAGTCCCCTTCTCTCCTTCGCAGCGGCGCAGGAGAGTGGGAATGATTGGACAGACTTTACGAAATAGACCAGGACCAAGACTACAACTACACATGCTAAGACATGATACGAGGACTTTTCAGTAGAGGAATAAAACGAGATATTTAGGGATTCGATTCAAGGAATGACGCGTTTAATAGTCCAAGATACGAAAGATAATCTTTACGAGTCACAAAAGCTAAAGATTTACCTTGCTGAACAAGAAGAAAACATTTTAAAAGATAACACAGTTTTGGCAGCGATACTTTCTAGTATATAGCTGGTATCTCTGTAAAGGCCCTTTTATACCATAAACTTTCACATGAAACTTGCTGGGAATGGCACTGCGAGATAAGTTTCAGTAAATGAAACAATTAAGCGAAATCTGAATGAAACAACAGTCAAAATCGGCTAAGGTTGTTTCACATCTACTTCAAGTCAAGTGATCAATCTCTGGATAAAACATCTTTTGATTTCTTTAACATATTTCGTGTCATGTGTCCCATGAATGCAAAATGTGACATAATACTGAAACTTCCCAAGAGTATATAATCACATGACTTGAAGTGGGTAAAACAAACCTTAGCCGATTAGGTCTATTTGCAACTCGTCTCATTTTGCTTATATCTCAGCTTCTTCGTAGGGTCTCTCGCAGGAACTCACGTCTCCGATTGGCCGACTCTATAGGACGTTGCGAGATAATTTTCACAAGTGGTGCTGCTGAGGAAATTCTTAATCTTTTCGTTGCAACCGTTGATTGCTTAGAAACCACTACAACTTTTCGTGAAACTGTTTCACAACGCTGGCAATGAAAATTTGAAAATTTACTGTTCAGTTTCTGCACGATAAACGGTGCAATGCAATGGTTGTGGAAACTTGTAAGCGCGTGAAGAAATCAGCGTGCAACAGGGCCTTAAAACTGCAGTCTGTCTCAAATTAGATGTAAGGCGCAAATATACCCAAATAAACAATTGAAGAGTTTTGTTTATCAGGAATTTTACCTTATAGCAAATCTCAATCTGACATGAGAGACATACTTTAGCATGAATGTAACAGGATTGATCGCTCAACATTTGCATTCGAGGTTCAGAGAAATCAGAATAGAATAGAAAAAATAAAAATAAATATCTTACTTGTTCAACTTATATCCATTTTCATTAGGAAGTAACCCTCCATCATCCACTGTTAAAGTCCTTTCTATTGAACGGAAGTAGTTTAGAATACCAAGGCACTAAAACAGGAAATTAAGAATTATCCTTGACAAGTCTCGGCAATTAAAAACCTTTGACAAGGAGATTATTAGATAACAATTTTGTAATTGATGTGTGTAGTTATTACCTGACTGAAGTTTCACAAACGAAGCAATACAGGAATCCTGCCATTCCCACTAGCTAGCTAAGCACAAAATTCCCACGGGTTTCCCGTAGCCTTGTACAACATGATACAAGAACACGCCCCTATCCCCCATAGCAACTAGTTTAGGCCTACGAGATTTACAATAATGCTAAGCGACATATCAGTGAGAAAATCGTGTAAGTAAGTGATGTGACTCAAATCAGAAGATAAAATAAAACTCATACTAACCGGTTTTTTTGTTGTACGGGAAACATATCGCTCGGTCTTAACGAGCAGATGCAGCCTCTTTGAAGACAGCCGGTTATATATTTTCCTTCACAACAAACAAACCGGTTGGCATGCGCATAAATCGATTGCAAAAAATAAATAGCAGAAAATCGCAAATTTCATTCCAGAGCATTGCACTTTGTTCCTCCAGCACCGATGAAATAGCATGTTCTCTTATAATTGCAAAAAAGAAACTACAGTATGCAGGAATTTCAGAATCTTGTTCCGTCTCATTTAAATTTTGAAGATCACCTTCTCCAAAAAAGTCATCGTTATTTTGGGAACGATAAATCTGATTTCGGCGAGATGAACTCTCGAATCTAAAATGAGACCTTGGCTATTTTGCAAAGGTAATCGGGGTGGTCCTTACTCGGAAGGAGGTATCTTGACCTATGATCTGACAGGAACGTACCATTTTGTTTCTTTGTATTTAGATGCGTATTATCTTGTTTCCTTTGAAAATTGTAAATATTATAGCCAGTATTTAATTTTCTTTTCAACAGGGCCAATTGTAAATCAGAACTTCTGTATTGTTACCCTGTATAAATATGTTTAAAATAAAAAAATAAATAAAAAATAAAAATTTTGCCCGAAATATTGTACCCATTAATTCCACAAGTCTTTGAGCATTTTAGGGTCTTTAATGTCATAATTCAAAAAATGTAATGAAAGTCCGGGCCATAAATCTGCAAACTATGAAACAATTCTCGTCATTCCTATACTTCAGCATTTTTTTCCCCAGAACAGCACCCATAATTCAGCGAAATGTCTGAAAATGACACAAATAATTTCAATTTTTTTAAAGTACCGTTAAAAAATGGCACGTCCTCACAACACCAACAAACTAAGAAAACGCCCGAGGGTGGCTATAGCCTATTAAAAAGCATTCGGCATTAGCTGAAACGGTAAAATAATATTAATCATGAGTCGGCTACCACAACAATTGGAAAATTAAAATGTGCCCCTGCCTGGAATTAGAAACAAAAGTGCTAACTTACAGTTCGTTGCAGGTCTCTTATTCTAAGATGACGTAAGGCCATATAAGCTAAGTAAGTGCCATGATGAAGAAGAGGGTGCTTTTTATGATCATCATTTTCTAGGCCAAGCATCTCCACAGCTGCACTAAGATCTAGATCGTTGCCATGCAACCCTGGAATATCGTCACTTGACAGTTTCACTTCAAATCCAAGAGGCTCTTTCTTTTGCATACTTGTTCTGTAAACGAGACGAAACATTACTTTTTCAAAAGTACAAAAAATGAGTGAAGCTAAATTCACACTTGAATCGACCCGGCGCTGCGCAAGGCGCCACGACGGCACGGCATGCTGCTATGCGACGGGATCGCCAACGACACGTTTACACTGGTGGCCTTTTTGTGTAGCTTCGTGACTTGAAAGTTCTTTTTGTGTACGTGACTCAAAAGGCCTTTTTGTGTAGACTTGAAAGAAGCAATTCTCGTATATTGTTGTGATGCACTGCACTGCGCTGCGATAATGTTGGATTTATTCCACATTGGCGCACTGGCGAAGAACGATTCTTCGTCAGTCTATGCGTCGCTGTTCCAATGTCACCCAGGATGTGGCAAGGGTGACGCTCCTTGTGTCAATTAAGCTTCGTTATGTTGATTGCGTACAATTTCATCCAAACCAAATACATTAAAATCCAGCAGAAAATGAGTAATGGTCTGAAAACCAATAGCCGTATTTGAATAGGTTTAGGTCAGCGATCCCCGTTTTTAGAACATAAATGGAAAGAGCAATACTGCATTCACACAACAAAATTGAACTGCTGTCATTCTCGGGGGGGGGGGACTTAACTATTCTTTGTACCGAGTATGTGCCGAACAGGGTATCGTTTTCAGAAATTTTGCTCCCGAACAGGGGATCCATTTTCTCGAATAGTGCTCCCGAAAGGGAACACAATTTTCAAATAATTGCTCTCTTACAGGATTTCAATTGGGAATTTGCAATTTTTCTTTTGTTTTCCTGCCGATTTGCTCCCAGGCAGGGCAATCAATTTGGATAAATTGATCCCGCACAGGGTAAGAATCTCTTTACCCCAGCAGCACGACCCCGTACTGCTATGGGTCTAGTGCCCCCCCCTGAAACCTCTGGTTACCCCTGGAATAGTGGTGCAGAAAATCTTGCAACCAACTACAGTATTAACATATTTTCTGACGTAAATCTAGAGCAGTGGAGGGACGACAAGAATCAATTCTTCGAGTGACTTTCTCCTTATAGGTGCCAGTTCTAATGCAAAAGTCGAAAGTTCATCACATCCATTCACTAATAAGATAGAAAATAGATTGTTGCTAAAAATATGATAAAATTGGCGGTAATAAGCAATCAGATGTGGATTTTCGTCTTCTTTGCCAAGGGCCAGGATTTGAGGACAAGCTGCTGCCGATAATCTGTCAATAAAGGGAGTCAGCAACAACATGAGGACTTCTTCGAAAACGCGGATGCTTAAATGTTTTGGAGCGTCCCGTTTTTCCAGCTTTTTTTCTTTCTAGGAAGCCGTCCAAAAAGAGGCAAACTCCTTGAAAACAGTCTGCGTTCTCGTGCTTCCATTAGTCATGATTAAAGTATGCTCACATAGTTTACTTCTTCCTCGCTCAAATCCATTTTTGAAGGGCGGTCTTCAAAAGTAAACTTTCCAGGTTGTCCATTTCAAAACAGAACCTACACAAATTTTCTGGATACTTGATTTTGGTTTGTAATTCATTTCCTCGAACAAAAGAATCATGCTGGCCTATTCTTGGCCTCGCGTCGTCTTGCTAAAACAGCCTAATTATGATCTAAGGCAATGCTGTGTACCGTAACATTCCTGTTCATTTTATCATCAACCATGTACCTAATTTCAAAACAACATAATTAATGGCTTTTAGTACTGCGATTTTTAAAAAAGAACTTGGTTCTAACCTGCGGTTAGCATAGTCAAAAATCTTATTCCAAAGGGCATGAGTGCCATTTCCAGTTTTATGTGTAGTGACAGAAACTGGGTGAAGCTTAGTTTGCTCAAGGATGCAATTCACATGTTCCCTCAAACAGCTCAGTGCTTTCTGCAAAAAAGAAAGAACACAACTTTAGTAACATGAAAGGTACAAGAGATACCGGCACTTAAAGCTAAATTTGAAAGACGTTATCAAAACACCGAAAACCTTAGAATATAATTTAGAGTTAAAGAAGGCTCACTGCCAATAAAGTATGCACTATCTATTTCGCGGATTGATGTTAACAAATCGAGACAGCGTAAAATGTAGCCACGTATTTCAAAGTGTTTTGGATGTATATTTTATCTGAATCTTTCAAAAAGACATTGTCATGGTCAAAGAAGGAAATAGCCACTTCAGCCATCACCTTTCAAGACTCATGAGCTATGAAAGGCATAACAAACGAGAAACACCTTTCACTTTTTAAGAACAGAACGCAGAGACGAATATTAACAAAACTACGCCTTAATTACCACTGCCTTGCTATTGAAAAAAGGAAGACACAGTAAGCCTCTCATAGCAAGAGAACAACGATTCCGTGAAGTCTGCCCTAGCATAGTTGAAGATGACTCCCCGTTTATACTCTCGTGTAATGCACATAATGCAGAAAGAACATTGTTCATAAGCCAAGTCAACAAAAGTTACCCAAACTTCATCAGAATCCCAACAGACCAAAATAAATAATTTCTCTATTCACGAATGAAGATGAACAATACCTGCAAACGTTTGCAGAATATCTAAATATAATTTACAACAACAAAAATTCAAGCAATAATCAATTGAAACAATTCTTCTAAACGGCAATTTAACAAACAGTTGATTTCTTATGATTCCCCAAAAAATTAATTGCCTATTTGACAGTTCACAGAAAAGAAACCTGCACCTATTTTCAAATTTTTTTCGCGATGACCTTGTTAAAATGACATCATTTGCCGACGTTACTCTTTTGACTATAAGGAAGGGAAAAAATTTTGAAAATAGCTGGCGTAGTTTTCTTTTCTATGAGTTGTGGTATAGGCAAATAAATTAGCATAGGGACCCACTAGGTATGATTCGAAACTTGCCAACTGATCGACCAAGGCTCACAAATCCAAATCAAATCAAACGATTACAAGGGGAGGTAAAGATCTGACTTACAAGGATTTATTTTAAGATATGAAATAGTATTCACCTGACTGTCAATAACATGGAAAAATTGTGACTGAATTCTTAACAGCTGAAAGAAAACAAAAATAACTGCTTAGTGAATAAATCTCTTCATGTAGTCATCTTTGAGAATAATCGTACAGTTTAACAATTTTAACGATTTATGTCCTGAAGTCGGCTTTGTTTGTCACACTGTATTTTTGGGGGTAAGATTGTTAATTTTTTTTTTTTTACATTCATAAAAGTTTACAATATACATATTACTACACTACATATAAATTACTTTACAATACTACTGAAACGATACCGAGGGGAGCAAAAACTATGTCAACCCCCAGGCCATTAACATTGATGCAAACTACAATACATAAATACATAAAAACTAGAACAGAAAAAACTAATAATGCCTACCAAGTCATAAGAGAAGACTACAGTCTAGAAACATACTTAGGTTTCCAGATTGTAGTCTTCACCTATGACCTTGTGTCTACAAAATACATCTACGGACAAAGTCACAGTACTTGGTGGTTGAGTGGTGTATACAACTAGGTTTTAAATTAACTCAATCAAACCGACCAGTTTTGTGGATGAACTGCAAAGTCAAATCGAGTATATTTCTATTGAGGTCATTAGGAAGGTCTTCATCACCATACAATAGATTGTTAATTAGCAGCATTTCTCGCGAGAAACTGATTCATCAATGTTAACGGCTCAAAGATTTGATTAGTCGTTTTTAGCCACTTTCTAGCTGCTCTCCAAGCCTGACAATTTGTAATATTCAGAATAAACTGAGGTAAATTTTCTTTGCAGGAAACAACAATTTTATAGAAAATACTTCAATCCTTCAACTATCAAATTATATTTTTCCGGGGAAAATAGAGTGAATAGTGTTGTTTTCATACACAGAGACTTTTTATGAACCACTCGGTATACGATACTGGGACGTTCTTGTCAGGAATACAATGCTTACCTCATCAATTAGATTCTTTTGTTTCATCAATGTCATGTTCTTTCTTTCAATGCCATCAATCTTTGGCCTACAATGAAAACAAGTCTAAGTTTCAATAATCGATTCCACACGTTTAAACTAGATCGTAGCAGCAACAGCCTTGTTAGAAAAGGATAAACAGGTGTCTGTTACTTGAAAAGCTTCAAGGTCAAACCTGTAAACCTTGGGAACAATTTTATAAATTTTACCACAGGAAATTTTCGCATTGAAAAGTGCGCTCCACGTAAGTAACGTATTTTCTCGGCCACTTACGAACATTGATGAGACGGACGAGAGGGAGCCTATCGACAGAATGCAGCATAAAATAAATGCATCAGTTGTGAACTTATCATTCGGCAAAAAAAACACATCTCCGTGTACTATCTTCATCTCGTGAACTCAAGCAGCAATGTTGGATCTTATAACGGGTGTGCCAGACAAAATGTACAGCTTTGAAGATTCACCTTAGGTAAAAAAATGGATGTTTGTCCCATCAATAATTTTGGATGCCATTTCCAAATCAAAACGAAGTGGAAATGGGCCTTTAGAATGAATAAACATTTGGTTAATAGCGGAAAGGCCAAAATATTTTATTTTGTCTAAGCTCTGAAAACATAGGTAATTTAGAATTCGCATCAACTCCTTCATTTGAAAGTGCGTGAAAAGGCCATAAAATACGAGATCAAATGACATAGAACCACCTCAAATCGAATAAACTTATACAGAATACTATTAAAATACATTTAATCTCATGGCCTAGTCTAATCAATTTACAATTACAACTGGATTTGTCAATAATATTATGTTTTAATTAACTGGAAAGGTCGATTTATACACTGCCTTTTCTCTGAAATGACCCTCAAAATGATGTTCGTCGTGTTCCTAATGTTAACATTTAATCTCCCTCAAGAATTGGCAAGTAAAAAGGTCTATTATAAGAAGTGAATTTTAAAAACAGTAGTAAAGCTTCACGAGCCCATATCGATAAATATGAAGAGGATATCTCTTATCTGTGAAAATAATGCAGCTGTTCAGAACGTAAAAAATACTTTATGAGATGAGAAGTATGATTTCTGTGATCGATCGGTGATTCTATAAAGCCCTCGCCAAACGAGCAAACATTGTTTGACAAACATTTGAAACTTGCTTGCCAAACAATGCTGAGTCTCTTATAGGGGTTTTGGGAAGCGAGGCCAATTGCTTTCCAGTTTGGCAACGTCGCAAACTTTGCTTGACAACAATAATTGGTTTGCAATGTTTTGAAACAGTTGAAAACAAGTCTGCTCGTCACAAGCAAAATATGTTTGTCAAGCAAAGCTTTGCGACGTAGACAAACGAGCAAGAAATTATCGTTGCATGCAAATCTCATTTGTTTACTCGTTCGGCCAGGGTTTAACCTTTGTGAAGCATTTCAAAGTCAAGGATTTTTCCTAAATTAAATCGCATAAAATAATTTTGCCTTTCAGCTACAAACCAGAGATTGATTCATTACAATCTATTCAGTACTGTATGTAATACAAATTTTTCGAAATGTCAACTTGTTTGAACATCCTAAATTTCAAACACGTCAATATTTTTGGCGCATCCGGTATCATAGAACTTATGACACATTTATTACATAGAAAATGGTGGAAGTGTTAGTTCAAAAACCTGATTTGCATGAGATCCACCCAGTCACAACTTTTCTTGAATGTAATCATCTTACTTTGGTCACTAAGCTTCGCATCAGAAGAGTCCTGAATGAATAAAAGCAAAGTGATCAAGTCTTTTTTAATTTTTCAAGGTCACTAATATTGCCCAAATAATATCCAATGACTGTATTAGATATTTCATTGGACATTGGCGATACATATTGATTGAGACAAGGCCTCCTTACATGACCCATAAAATACCGTGTGAACCAAAAATGCACCCACTGTTTGCAAAATCATACTGTAAAATTGATGAAATTAATTTGAAAAATACCAACTTCATTGCTTGATTTTCGAAATTGTTCTCTTATTTACAAATCACGATAATATATATAATATAATAATATAACGAATCTTTATACAGGATAGACATTTCAACAATATATGCTGTTATCAACATGTGTCCTGTTAAAGGAAAAGAAAAAAGCCTATAAAACCCTAATAAAACCTAGCAGTAATTACAATGGTCATTCAAAAGTTCCATAAATATAGATCACAAATTTTTAACTATAATGTTTCTTTAATAGTTCTTCGTAATGGTTAAAAGATTCAGTTTTTCTAATTTCGATTGGAAGTTCGTTGTAGAGCTTTGCACCCATAAAATGGAAGGACTTCCTTGCATATTCTATTTTGATACTTGGAAGCCTTATTAAACACTGGCTGTTTCTTGTTTTTGTTTTGTGCTTTTGTAACTCAAAGTAACCTTGAAAGTTCTCGCAAATATCGTTGTCTAAACATTTGCGCACAAGTTTACACGCCCTGATGTTTTTGGCATTTACGACTGATTGAATTGCAGTTGGGTTTTTCGAGTGTCCATTTATTATTCTCAAACAGCGATCGTGAAATGATGAGAGTCTCTTTTGAGATTGTGAGATTGTGCTATCGAATTGAATTGATGAGATTGATGAGATTGTGCTATCAAATAAGTAACTTCTCGAAAATAGATTTCACTGGTCTTTGACTAAATAACAGGTCTGGATGGCTCTAGTTTATTCACTTTCCAACCATTAAAATGTTAGAAGATTATTTTTTGCATTGCATATAATGACATGGTATCGCTTTATAAAGACATTAGAAGGATGAAAAATAGTGTGTTGTGTCAAAGTCTGTATCAGACTGCACAACACATTTTTTACTGTTTTTGAGCAATACTCAAAGAAATTGATTTTTGGCTAATGATTAACTTTTGAGTGAAATAAAGCATCAAAAGCTATGAGAAAAAATAATTAACAATTAAGTTAAAGCACAAATGAGATGAAGGATTTAAAATTTTACGAATTGGTTGTGCATTTTTCAAACAGTGGGTACAGTTTTTCGACTCAACTCGTAGCTTTTCCGTGTAAATTGTACTCTTCCTGCTAATGAATCTGAGGCAAGTCTTGACAAATATATATATATGTGTTCTTCTTTCCTTATTCATTAAAATCCGTTCATCCAAAATATTTTTTTGAACATCCACAGTTCCTTAGTACTTCGGGTCTTCCGATAATTCAAGCAAGAATAAGACTACGTTCACGCAATACTGGCACAATTTAAGAACGGCGAAAATTGTGAAGGTACAAACATTTTAGTTAGTGTTCCCACGATACTGGCACAATTTGAAAACGGCAGTACATTGACGGTAACAAACCCTTCGTAATCTCTGCAACAAATAGGCTGGATTTTGATGACAAATAAATTCATCTAGGCCTAAAGGATCAATCAGGTGAGTGTCAAAAGCGTCGAAAAATAGTCCGTTTTTCATCGTTTTCCAATGTTCCCATAAGCCACCTTCATTGTGCTGATTAGAGTTCCACTTTCCAATTCTAGCGTTTTCTCTTTCCTTCGGAACAATTCCTGCCGTTTCGAGAAAACGGGAGGTCTATCTGTAACAATTGTTCTAAATTTCCAACTTGTATTGGCATCGTGTGAACTTAGTCTAAGTGCATTCCATCTTATTGAAAAGAGAAGTGAAATTTCTAAATTATAGCCAATAAACAAAGTGCGAAAATAGGAGAACTAACCGTCAAAGTGTCGTAAGTTGGGAAATGTCTCATCTGCTCTTGCTCATAATAAACATTTTTGAATTTTTTTAACACCAAATGCAGCATATCCATCTCATCTGACCGATTTTTCAATTCACTCCTTTGCTACAATATCAAATTGAAATTGAACCTGAACATTTTAATATAAGTGAGTATCAGGATAAGCATCGTCATCGCCCTTCCAGCATTGCAGTCAAAAATTTAAAGAAGACCCCTCTACTAATCAGGGGCAGTCTTACAACAGGTTACATCTATCACATTCTTAACCATCATTTCCTTTATCGATCAAATTAGGACTCATTACATCAAAGCTTTAATGTGTGTATTTGACTTGTAAAGTGTTTGTTTCCGCAAGATATGAGCTAAAAGACCTAAAAAGTGATCGCTTATAGCCTTGTCATTTGACTTTGTGAATAAGGCCCCCTTTCTCGTAGCGTCCCTCGCTTTTAAGTACCACTCTGGAGTCTCTGAAATTAAATAAGCCCCCCGAGGGCTTGATAGAGATTTTACGGTAGTCATTTGGCCGTTCTTACTAAAATGGAAAATCTCCTCAGTAAATTCTTAGTAAGAACTACCAAAAACGGCATACCTGATTTTGAACTGCAATTCATTTTCAATAAAGATTAAATAGTTTTTCAACCCTGGATAGCCGAGCACAAGTCGTCTTGAAAGAAAAAGAAAGGACTTCTTGTTCTGAATTATTCATGAAACATATGTGACCTCGTTTGACCAAGTTTTGTGATAGTACCCAACCGCAAGCTATTCAAAATCTTTATTAATATTAGTTAAAAATCAAGATCAAATATGCCGACTGCAGTATCAAAAATCCTCCGGCTATCCAGCTGTGAGCTGTTGGGAACAAGTCGTTTTTTGTTTCCTTTCAAGATGAGATTGGCAAGTCCAGACTAGGCGAGAAACAGTATTAAGTTTCGGGCAAGCAATAGCTCACAAAGTATAAACTCTCATGACCAAGAGTGGCTTAATCAAAACTGCAGTTACATGTCATAAAAGTGGGACAGATTCCCCCAAGCTTGGAACATAAAACATATAGATGAGAACAAATATAAAGTACATACCACAGGAATACCGTAGCAGCTGAGTAGAAAGTCTAACAGCGATGCATATGAAGTCAAATCTGTGTCATTGACAGGTATTGATAAATTCACTTCATTTGATGCAAGTCCTCCTCCACTCGCAGCAGCAATAGCTGTGACGTCACCAAAGTGTATGCCACCTGTAATGAAAAAGTAATGAATCTATTTATAGTTAGTACGCCAAATACAATACCGGAAAAGCCAAAAAAGGGTTGAAAAGGAAAAGGGATCATTATTTCTAGAAAAAAATTCCCAAGACGGCTTCAAATCCATCTTTATCTTAAGATTTTACAAAACGTGAATTAGAAAAAGATGGCGATTATTTCACTCCGAATCAGAAAGGTAGGATTCGAAATTTTCTTGTAAACCAATTTTTAGAGGGTAGTCGTCGCTTAAAGTGACCATGCAGCATCTCAAAAATAGCCAATCCTTTCAACTGAATGGTAATACAAAGCATCTGTCAATAACTTTTGATTTCAGGAAGCTAGGTACAATGTTGTTGTTGTCATCTTATTTTAATTCGATCATTTAAAATCTACAGTCTACAGCGTTTCCCAAATAAATTGTGCCCCATTTGCGCAGCATCTGTGGAGAAGCTGCAGCTTCCATTTTCCCCTTTTTGGTGCAGTTGGATAAGATAGGCTTCAACTTGGAGTTTGAGACCTTGTTGCTGATTTATGGTACGAGAAGGTCAAAAAAGCGATTGCTTCAAAAACAGCACGTTCTTAGCCTGCGCGCAGCATCAACTCCTCCTCAAAGGAATTGTACTTTTCCTTTGATAAGGAGTTGAGGCTGCGCGCAGGCTATCCTTGCTTTGTTCTCCAAAAATGCCAAAATCAAGTGAATACTGCAAAGAAGGTTTCTAGAGTTGTATTTAGAAGTTTTCCAAATTTTAAAAAGGGTTAATAGTGTTGACTTCTAGATAAACAGCACCATTAACCCTTTTTAAAATGCAGAAAAAAATCAAATACAATGCTAGAACCTTCTCTTGTAATATCTACTTGATTTTGACATTTTCGGAGAAAAAAGAAAATGTTGGTTTTAAACGCAATCACTTTCTGACTTTCTCATGCCATAAATCAGCAACCAATTGTCCGATTGATTCAAACAAGGTCTTAAATTCTAATTTGAAGCCTACCCTATGCAACTGTATCAAAAACAGGAGAATATAACTTATACTTAGCTCCTCCATAGCAGCCACACAGATGGGGCACAACCTTTTCGTGACACCCTGTAGCTTGAGAAGTTTTTGTCGGTCACCCTGTAGCTATAGAAAGTTGCTCACAAGGACAATTTTACTGAAGCTTGTTAAATTTAAAACTAAAATCAAATAAAACTGAAACTACACCTTTCTGGTTATCAGGAGGCAGAATCGGGGCAGGTGGAATACTCGTCTCTGAGAAAGTTGCACCACTCCTTTTCATTAATGGTGCCCCTTTGCGCACATGTGAAAGCCTTCTGTTTATGCTTCGAAGCAATTCTTGCGACTTGGATGGTTCAAGTTCATTGCCACTTTCATTGTCACCATCAGGGCGTACCTGGTTTGGCTTCAGCGAAGGAAGCCATTCCAGAACCTTCAAATACATGAAATAGTTAGTTTATATGAGCTGCCATGAAGAAATCAGTATATTATGAAGAGAATATCGAGACTTCATTGAAATTGAGCATGAAGTGTTATTATTTTGTCACACAAAAATTTAATTTCTTTACATTAAAACGAATTTCGTTGTTGCAATTGGCAAAGGAAACTTCGTACAAGAGTTCAAACTTTCCTATTCTCGTTGCAGTTTCAGGAATGTTTGCTCATCGAAGAACAAGGCTGTTTTTGCTCAAATGTTTTAAGGCTATTTTGCGACAAGACTCTTAAAGAAAGTAACTTTTACGATAACGTGGATTGAGCACAACAAACAAGAAAGGTATGTAGCTTTAACCCGTCTGGATCGGGCTTTTCTGAGCAGCCTCAGGCCGGAGGGGGGCTAAATTAGTCTCCTTCAGAACTCCGAGTTTTGAAGAGATAGAAGGAATAAACTGGTTATCTTCGAATATATAAGTTATTTTACTACCGGGTGTATCAGAAAAAACGGGCCACTTGCAAAGCGCCTCTGCGGTGGTGACTTGAGTCTTACAAATTAATGGTATCGATTTTCGTAATCCATAAGCTTGAACTTAAACTTTAATGTATTGCTTTTACCTATATTTGCCAATGAAATAGATTTGTTGCTCAAAGTTACCCAAATTTGTTAACCGGTCGATGACAGACGGTCTCGATTTTCTGAAACATCTCAATTCTTTAAAATTCCCAAACAATAAGTTTGTTGTTGTTTTTGTTTGATTTTTCAGAAAAGTAATATTTTAAAAGGCTAGAATTAATTGTTATAGAAACATAACTTTTTTGAAAAAATAATGAACATTGCAAACCTATATGTATTAATGCTCAATTTTTATTAATGCATTAAATATACATGACGTCATCATATGAGACGTCATTGGAATTTTGTATTTTATCTAATTTAGCACCATTCACACTTGGGAACTCGATGACTGTATGTCTTTTCCCGCTGTGAATGGTGCAGTTAGTTATATGGTACGCTGCTAGCCAAAATTAATGAACCACCATGCAAAAACTGTAAAATACGTTGTTAATGTAATCCCGTCTAAATTATCTGCCTTTGTATACATTTTCAGTTGATACAGGTCACTTTTGTATGTAGATTCCGAACATTGTTGTTGTTTTGTGAGATTATGCACCATTTCCTTGTGACGTCACGATGACGTTTATAGCAAGCCTTGTGAATAATAGTAGTCAAATCGACACGTGTGTCGACCTAGAGAGAAGTGGTACCAATATCTAATTTACACGAATCGAAGTAGAATTTCTTCCTCCACAACATATCGAAATTGCCCTAAAATCCATTCAGGATGAAAAGTTTTAGGGAAGGTTTTATAAAGCTCGACGTCAAGGCTCGGAATCTACATGAAAAAATGACCTGTAACAACTGATTATGTATAAAAAGGCAGATCAGTCGCACGGAATTACATCAAAAAGTGTCTTTACGGTTTATACAGCTCATTAATATTGGCGAGCAGTGTATATATACCATAAAGAGATGATTTCCAAAGGCTTTCTAAAAGATGAAACATTTTAGCAAAAAATTGTCTTCAGTAAGGTTTCACATCCAAGAAAGCCAAATTTTTACACTCTGGACCCAATCCGTTTCTTGAATAAATATTTTTTCTGCATTCCGTAGGCATGCAGTTTATAGAAAAGTTTGATGTCCCGTTAATTTGAGGAAGAATTAACGATCTATGTACTAGGGTATTGGAAAACATTACCAAAAATTTGGATTAATATTTAGCCCTGGTGGAAGGCCAACTCACCTTAACAAAGGAATGAATATGTTTGACTGAATGAAGGTGACATATGAGCCATCTGGTATAAATCAGCAAGTCATCCTTTGTGACGAACAGCGATGATGTACCAATCTGGTTCAGGTCTCTGCAAATGGACAAACGTTTTGCTCGTTCAGCAGCATCTCGATGCTCCTTCATAATCAGGCTGAAAGTCAAAATAACTTAATTAGAATTACAGCGTATCAAATTGGTAAAACATTGCATCCAATACTTTGGGAGTTGGGAGGGCTCTCCAATTTTAAAGGCAAATGAGGACCTACCGCCCTTAAAACGTACCTTCCATATATTGTTTTGCGAGAGATCAATATTTCATTCCGACCAGGGCCCATGAATCCTCTCCGCAGCCCTGTAACTATGAAGTAATACATGACATGAAAATCGGACCACATCAGTACTTACTCTAATCGCTTTTGATATTCTGTGTAAAGAGAGCCAATAGTCTTGCTGTCTCTGCAGATTCGAGCCCATCTTAGCATGTGCATTGCTTTGGAATAGGCCAGGCTTTGAGCACGTTCAGTAAAGAACTAAAATACAAAGTAAAGAGTTACGCCTTAGCTATAGGTCAATGTAGTGAACTTTCATCCTTTGCATAACTATGTAATAATATGAAATCAAGTTTCTTAAAATAATAATAAAACATTCTAAAATTGTAACTCTTAGCTAAAGCAGAAGACAACTTGCACACGCAAAAAATTTAGGATACAGTTTGTATTGCAAGATATCCTACAGCCTTTGGATACAGATTTTTACAAGACATCATCAGATCTAGATAGATTTATAAAACGCTGCTGCTAGGAAGGAATTGCTTTTCTGCTAATTCAGTACAGGTCTTGCGCATATTAACGTGATTCTTAATATTCATGAATTCTTCATTTTCTAATAAGAATTCTTGAAAGGTATGTAAGACTGTAAAAGATTTTAAACAAAATTGTTTCAAATTTCATAAGAACTGAACAATTTCCTCGAGAATTCTTAAGAATGCAACGGCAGGAAAACAGTGTTAATGTGCGCAAGGTACTATGAAGCAAACTTCTACATCAACAATAAAAAAATCAGACCAAAAAAATTCAGACAATAATATTCAGACAAAATAATTTGGATTAGATTGACAAAATTTCTGACCATGTACATCGTAACATCTCGGAATAAATTTTGACTTCATATTATGGCAACAAAATCAGACACTTTCTGCCTTTTGCAAGATACCAACAGAATGGAAGCTCTATTACAGCGTTTTACATCAGTCTAAATTTATTTTTCTCATCACAATTAAGAGCTGACTAATATTCAGCTGCGTAGAATCACAATATCGGTGACTCATTATTATTATTATTATTATTATTATTATTATTATCAAATTATTTACAGTTGGTACAATATATAGTAATATAAAACTAATTCAAACCAACTATTTACATACAAAGAAAAAATTACAAAAAAGTTCATTTCTAATCCTCATTATCAACTATTTTATTTTTTAACTGCAGTTCTTGCANCCGAATCCATAAGCTGCAAGTTTAGCTATTAGAAGTACGTGTGGTAGGCAGTCATAGGCCTTCGAAAGGTCCATGAGTACCATCCCCACAATCTTCTTATCAGCTAAGGCCTTGCGACACATTTCTGTGAGCCTGAATAGGGCGTGTTCTGCGCTGTGTCCGTTCCGAAAGCCGCACAGCAAATTTGAAAGAATACCATTGGCAAATGGGCAGATTTGTTTGGACATTAAGCGTTCGAACATCTTGGATATCGCTGATAGCACACTGATAGGCCTAAAGTTCTTTTTGAAGAAAGAATCGCCCAACTTAAAGATTGGCGAGGTTGAGCGCCAATTCATTGAAATTGATTCATTGAAAAATTCAGGATAGGTTGAGCGCCAATATTAACCTGAAGAAGCAACTTTTACTGTCACATCACTAAGAATTGGGTACAAAGGAGAAGACGATATTACTTTGGTCATTCATCATCAAATTGGAAGTTTCCACTTTCCAATATTGTTTTGAAAAATTTCGGACCCACAAATTTTCGGATACGCAAAAATTGGTCATTAAAATGTTCAACAACCCACAGGTTACATAGAATGATTGTAGAATTAATACAAATAATCGTTATATACTTTTTTATGGTATCTAGGCCAAGAAGGCCTCTAACCTAAGTACAAAACAAGTATAAGTTTAAACTACAATAGAACGAACAAATATCAGCGATAAGCGCAAAAAACTTTAGTCTAATAAAAGCGAATGATACAAATGACAAAACGAAGGTAAAAAATAGTTAACTTGCATGTGAATTGTAGGACCAACAATAACTAACTTTGTAATTCTGATTTCTGTTTCAAACTTTTCGACACGAACGTTGCTATCCAGTTAAGGCAGTCACTATCCTCTTGACTTAAAGCGAGATGAATTTATTCCAAACGCTTAGATGCTTTATATTAGGATATAACTTAGCCACATTATTTTCAAGATTTTCTCTTTTCTCTTGGAACTGAGGACACATCATGACGAAGTGCACCTCATCTCCTAGAACCTGCTTTCCTTTTGACAGACAGTATTTGCAGTACCTTTCTGATCTTGGCATCCTATTTTTTCCAAATCTTCCAGCTTCTATTTCAAGATTATGCGCACTCATTCTTAATTTTGAAAAGCCTTGCCTTTGTTTGAAGTCATTAATTGTATCTAGGTATGTTTCGAACTTGAAAACCAATTTTATCTGAGCATAAGTGCATAGTTTTTTTTAGACTCAATACATGTCGTAGTTTCGCTTTTTGACTGAACCGATAACGCTACAACTACGACTCATATCCCTACGCTTCCAGAAAAGGATTTAGCCTCTTACTGATTCAGCATGGCCAAAATCACCTGCTGTTTTTTTCTCAAAACCACCGAGCCTAAAACGCCACAAAAAGCAGTTTTCCTGAACTGCTACACCACAAAATGAGCTATCAGTACTTAGATGAATGTTTCTTCTAGCCATAATTGCTAAAACTTTCTTCCTCTAAGCCATTTTCTGTTCGTTTGGAGATGCAAAAGATCTCTTAAATTAGCTCGCATCTTTTGAGAGTTTTTTTTCCTTCAGCCGTTTCAGCAAATCAATCGTTTCGACCCGTTTCGATCACCCGTTTCGACGGTCTTTGTTGGCTTTTGGCGGGAAGTCAAATTCAAAGAAGGACTAGCCAATGAGAGTGCGGTTACTCAAATCCTGCATTCTGATTGGGACGGAAGAAATCNCACTCAGCGACAACAACAACAGCAATTCAATTCAATGAGATGAGCGTAAGTTGAGGGCCTTATGCAGTGAGGCTAAGTTTTTTTATTCTGTACCTGATGGTCATTTAGGTTAGTTAAGGTAAAATTTTCAAAGAAGCATCTGACCCTTGATATACAAACTTCGTTTTCGTTCTTGTCGTTGTTCTCTCTGTTATGGTGTTCCTCCTGTCGTATCATTTCCTCTACCAAAATACTAGGCCCATCAGTCGACCATGATGGGCCAAGTATTTTGGTGGAGGGAGTGACATGAGGAACATCATAATAGAGAGAACAACGATTATAAAGAAAAAGAAGGTTGTATATAACAATTATTTGTATTAATTCAACAATCATATGATGTAACCTGTGAACAACCTATTCGTCCACAATTACCCTAGTCCAACACTACTTGTTCTTAATGTACACACAAAGATGTTTAAATAGCTAAGAAATTATCATACTGTAATGAAATTTTTAAACCTGGTGCAGGATAATTCCAATGCTCTCTTGTTTGTATTCATCCTTGATTGATGATGTTAGCTCATCTTTCATCACATCTGATTTGACCAGAAGAGACGATGCCTGACGTACCTACGCGACAAATATTACGATAAAAAGAAACTGCTCAAGCTATTTCATCACAGTACAGTTTAACATTTAAATAATGACAAGAAGCCTTTTCCAAACGACTGGAGTTTTTGCTCAAGTTTGCACAAATTTTTTTTAGAAAGTTTATTTCTTTATATTTTTACCTACCCTAGCATCTGAAGCTAGTTTCAGGACTCTGCGTAGATAAGCTTTTCGAAGCAGTGTCCAGGTCCTTATTTTTGATGTGATAACACCTCGTGATTTCTTTAGCCTGGAATTACAGAGGGCAACTCTCCTTACTCTACATAGCAGGTTTGACATGGTGGGGACTCAAACCATCAACCCTCTCATGTAGTCAAGCATGCTGCTAATGAATCATCCCCGCTCAAATTTTTGGATGTCAGACTTTCATTCAAACTTTCAGAAAGTCGACCGATGTATAGCCATGCATAGGGATGTTGAGTGTAGGTGGCCAAATGATTGAATTTTTTTTGCTCGACTTCTCATCTGACTTTCTTCAAAAACGTTCCAACCTCGTAAAAGCACGTAAACACATTGATAAAACATGTAAATACGCATGCGTACCCTTGACGATGATGATCACCTTGCCAAACTACAATACACCTTACTATACACAACTCGACAGCCCCTCGAACAAAAGAATGTTTAACCTTTTACTCAACGTTTTTGATCAGGATCAAAGTTTACCATATCTCATTCAACGTCTGTATACACCTCTATACATGTCTCAACAAGGTGGCCAAATGACTAGGTGGCTAAATGACTAGGTATTTACTGGATTTCTTGTATAGTAAATCAGTTGGGTCTTTAATAAAAGTGCATGAAAAGACATTTTTCAAGATCAATAGCAGAATCAAATTTTGTTGAATTTTAAAAAGTTTCACTTGTTTGGTTCACCCGGTATATACTGTAGTATATATATCTTTGGCCCCTTGAATAACAATCATTTGTAGATTCTTTGTTTTTAACAAACTTTCAGTATATAAAAAAATAACTTTCTGGTTACCTTCAAAATTACATTATATCAGAATTGAACTGTGGTTTAATTGTAATATATTCTAAAGTATAAATCTACATTTATAATAATATCACTAAAATATTGTTCAATTGTAGTCAAATAAAACATTTTATTACATCAAATCAACGGGCTAAATGTGAATATAGCCTTGATATGCTCCATAGATGGCCAAGCAATAGTAAAGTGTGTATAGCCTACTTTGGTTCTATTTTTAGACTAGATATTTTCAATTCCATTTATTTACTTCAAATTTAAGAGAATTGTCAAGAATCTGCATTTAAAAGTGAGTAAGCCACCTGCAAAAAATGTGCCGAATAAAAATCAAATTTACCCAACCTACTTTCAAGGCATTTCTAAATGCAAGTTTTCTTTCATTTCTGAAGTACTCTGCATCTCTTGGCACTTGTACTGAGCTGCAAAAAGATTACAAAATTATATTTTATTCTAGGCATGCTAAAAAAAGGTTCCCTATTTGAGCAGCCACAGAAAAACAACTATATAATGTCTTGTTGAGCAATTTAAAGGGCGGTCTTTTGCTTAAAAGCTAACTTGGATCCAACTAAATTTTTCCGATTTGTTTGCCCATAAAAGACCTCCAAAATATGGATTTTCTGAAAACGTTTAGCTCAAGAAACCTTCGAAAAGGGACAAAATTTAACGATAAAGGTATAAAGGAATGTTCCATGTTTTACATCGTAGGTGTGAAGAGCATACAAATGCTTGTCTGTTTGATAGGTTGGTATTCAAACTCGGCAATGTGCAAAGTGCAGACCACTGGACATTGTCTTAAGAAGCATATTTTTTCTTCAAACATCAAGCAAAATTGTGTTTTTACGGGCACAAAAGAGATAACTATTATCTTTCTGAGTTCATTTTTTGGACTTCAAGCTCCGTGCTGTTGGAAATTGTTAACAAGCCCTCAATTTCTGTGGATTTTGAGATGCAGGTTTAACGATCTTATTGATGAACTGTTTTGAGCTCTTTTTCATGAACTTTTCAGGCATTCTGTTTTTCAGGAAAATATCGGTAGAAAATCAATACACTTAGATACAGAAATGAGTTGAATGCTCATATCTAAGTTGGGCATTGATGTGTAATAGATTCCTCTTTGAATTCTTATTAACAAACACGCACTTTTACTCCAATAAAAGCTCAAATCGGGAAACTATGTTTTGGGACACCCAGTATATTGTAAGCATCTATGGTTTAATGTGCACAAAGGCCTGTATTGTATACAGTAGGCTTTGGTGTTTCTGGATACTGTTTACTTGAGTGAGGAAGCAGGAAAAACATTCAATAACAATCAAATTCGGGGATGAGTGCAGTTTAGCGGGCGGTGCTACATGATATATTCCTCTGGCAGATGTTGGACCAAACAAACCCCTTGCAGTTTCAGTTTTTTAGTTTCGTGCATTTATCAATCAATCCTAAATACAATTCCACATGATACACTACAATTAAATACTTACAAGATACCATACAACACTAAAGAAAATAAACTAATAGAAATACAGAAAAAGAAATTTACATGATTGTATTTAAGATTGATTGATTAATGAGGAGCTCTCTAAATAGGTTAACTAATCGAGAGAGAGAGTCCCCCCCCCCCCCATAAAAACAAAGAAACTAAAAAAATTCATAAAAGATAACCAGATACAAGATGTGCTTTTGAAATGGCGATGGGAGTGAGAAATAAAGTCCTAACTTATAAGAGTTATGAATAGGAATTGATGAGGTGTGTCTTTAGTTTTGATTGAAAAGCTGGGACAGAGCTAGCAACACGTATGTATAACGGGAGAGTATTCCATAGTTTGGAACCAAAGAACTGAATTGTTTGCAAACCACGTACAGTGGTGTTTTTGAAAAATTTTAAGAGGCCGCCTCTGGTTGCTTGACGAGTTCTAATTCTGTGAAGCGATGAGTTTGGTGTGGAGTAGTTATGAAAGCAAATGGGAGATAACTTGTTTATGGCTTTATAGACAAAGGTTAGAATATTTCAATGTAACAGGTCCTCAACTTTCAGTGTCTTAAGTGAAAGGAAGATTGTTGCTGATGGAGCTGAAAATGGTTGAAAATTTATACATCTTACGATTTTCTTCAGCAGAAAGAAGAGAGGATTTAGATATGATTGATAAGTAAGGCCCCAAGCTGTGATGCCATAGTAGGGAAAGAAGAAAATAGTGAGCTGTAGAGGCAAATTAGAGTCGGTAAGGGGATATAGTGTCTCATTTTGAAAAATATTCAACAAGATCTGGATAGTTTTTTAGTAACTTCATTAACATAGTATTTCCAGGTGAGATGTTCATCCAGAAGTACTCCTAGAAACTTGACATATCTGGTCCTTTGGATCATTTTCTTGCCAAATTTAAGGTTAATAACGTCTGATAATTTTTTCCAAGGGGAGTGAAAAAGAACAAAGTTAATCTTGTCAATATTGAGTGCCAATTTATTACAGTCAAGCCATGATTTTACTTTACTAAGTTCCTTATTGATGGTTTTGGTGAGGCCTACGAGATCATCAGCTTCAAAATAAATATTTGTGTCATCAGCAAACAGAAAAATGACAACAGTTTGGAAGAATTAGGTAAGTCATTTATGTAGATGAGAAACAACAGTGGACCAAGGACTGATCCCTGGGGAACACCACAGGTTATATCACAGAGATTGGAAGAGTATCCATTAATTGAAACAGTATTCCCGCTTGTTACCAAGGCTGGCAGAATTGGCCGCGCTCTCCTCAATCCCTTTCTGCAAATTGCGAAATGGTCTATTGTTTACAGTGACTAAGGTAGGAATGAAACCAATTGAGTGCCGTGCCTCTCCTGAGTGTTTTAACTTACTCAGGAGTATCCCATGGTTTACAGTATCAAATGCTTTTTGAAGGTCGATAAATACACCGCAACCAAATTTATTATTGTCAAGTGTGGACCTAATGCTTTCAGTTAAGGTAATCAGTGCATGATCTGTGGAAGGTCCACTACGGAACCCAAACTGCATACAAAATAAAACTTGCAAAGGCGTTGTTGCATAACTTTTTCAAATATTTTGCTGAAATTTGAGAGTATTGAAATTGGTCTATAATTAGAACTTTTGGTTTTAAGCCCTTTTTTAAATATGGGAATCACTTTGGCAATTTTAAGTTGATTAGGAAAAATACCATTTACAAAAGATTCATTTATCAAAATAGAGAGATCAATGGAAATATGTGAATCAAGTACTTTTAACAGTCTGACTGGAATGCTGTTTGGTCCAGAAGATTTGCCATTTTTTAATGACTGAATTATATCAGACACTTCATTTGGGGTACATGGGGAAAGGAAAATAGAATCTAAGTTTGGGTTTGTCAAATAAGTTAAGGGTGATTTTGGAGTTCTAGGAATTTTCTTGGTAATTTCGTCAGCAATATTTGTGGAGTATATATTCATTAAATTCATTTGCAATTTTGACAGCATCAGAAACTTTTGAGCCATCTTTGTTGACAGGGTAGAAGTATCACATTTACTGGGTTTTAGACTAATAATATCCTGTATGCCTTTCCACAGCCTTTTCATATTGTCTTTATTTTCATCACAGTATTGATGATAGTATTGCTTTTTATTTTCTAATCTGACTATTAATCCAAGGTTTGTTTCTTAATTTCAGAGCTTTTTTGTTTAGCTTTTCCTTAGGACAATGTTTTTCAATAAGGGAGTGAACATTAAGCATAAATCTATCAAACTTCATATTCAAATCAGTACTGTCATCATTAAGGTACCGGGTGTCCCAAAAAACTGTATACAAGTTTGAAAAATTCTGACGCCAAGAGTTTTCGTCAAATCACCCCAATGCAATTTTTATGCTAACCCCCAATGGATGAATTAAATTTAATATTTTTCTGATAATTTTCGGTAGCTTGGTTGCAGAGCAATAAATCAGCAAGTGTAAAATTTCCTCTAAGACCCAAACCACCAGAGAGCTTCCAGTAGAGAAGAGTTAATGATTCTAGGGAAGGCAGAAGCATGTCGGCCCTGGACATCCAAAGCTGATATGCCTTGTGACTATTTTTGTTAGAAACCGAGAGGAGGACATTATCAAGGGACACTCATATTACATTATCATTACTCAAGAGATTTCTTTACTTTTACTTTACTTAAAAATTGTAATTTTAACAATAACTAGTTCATTGTAAGTAAAGGTAAAGAACTCCCTTGACCAATAAGAAACAGTGATACAATATGTCAAGGAAAGACTTTGATTTAGTTTTATTCAATTAAAATGAGTAGCACATTGTTTGCTGAGAATATCGAGGGTTGCCATGCTTTAGAGTTTCTTGCCTTCTCATTCAAAATTTAAAATAATTAATTAATTGTAATACCTTTGCGTTTCACTTGTTGCACCTCTCTACGTCTGTGTTGTGTCTCCCTTTATTGACTTCTGCACTGCGTAATTGTTCGAATGCGATAATTCGAAATGAAAGTTGAATGCTAATGTTATATAATTATATAATACAAGGAGTGAAACTTCATCTTCAGCCGAATTCAATAAACTGTTTTGTCTTCGCTCAAAATCCGGCATCCCAGCTCCAAATTTCTGCTACAGCATATCAAAATGTTCCTCAATCATCGAACTATACTTTCCAATACTTTGTTCTTTCTTCTGCTATGGCCTGATAGGGGGCTCTATGTACATTTTGTGCAAAGCAGAGCGACTCCGGCTGACGAAAACGTTCGAAAATCGATCGCTCTGTTACCGTTTGATGGTCAGAGGTTAGGGAGAAAGTGAATTTGACAAGACTTGCATCGATAAAGTTGCAAATTTTTAACTTTAACCATAGCAGAAGAAAGAACAAAGTATTGGAAAGTATAGTTTGATGATTGAGGAACATTTTGATATGCTGTAGCAGAAATTTGGAGCTGGGATGCCGGATTTTGAGCGAAGACAAAACAGTTTATTGAATTCGGCTGAAGATGAAGTTTCACTCCTTGTATTATATAATTATATAACATTAGCATTCAACTTTCATTTCGAATTATCGCATTCGAACAATTACGCAGTGCAGAAGTCAATAAAGGGAGACACAACACAGACGTAGAGAGGTGCAACAAGTGAAACGCAAAGGTATTACAATTAATTAATTATTTTAAATTTTGAGCTTGTTACTGTCAAGTCCACCTCCTGGGCCTCCTGTGGTCTATCTGGTTTGGGCATAAGAGTAAAATATTGCGTTTGTTGATTTATAGCTCTACAACCATGTCACTGATAATGGCAAGAAAAATATATCAAAATTGTATTTAGCCATTGAGGGTTAACATAAAAATGTGCTTTCATATCAGAGGCATATCAGCTTTCGATGCCGAGGGCCGATGTGCTTCTGCCATCCCTAGAATCGTTAACTCTTCTCTACTGGAAGCTCTGGTTTGGATCTAAGAGGAAATTTTACACTTGCTGATTTATTGCTCTGCAACCAAGTATATATCCGAAAATTTTCAAAAAAATATGAAAATTTAATTCATCCATTGAGCATTAATATCAAAATAGCTTTGGGGTGATTTAACAAAAACTCTTGGCCTTAAAATTTTTCAAACTTGTATACAGTTTTTTGGGACACCCGGTAGGAATTCTGAATTTCTGAATATTCAGTCAAAACTTTTGTTTTGTCAAACTTGCTGTAGTCAAAAACAAAATATGAAATATTATTATAATCAGGTGCACTATGTTTAACAATAGGAAACTGGGGAAGGTGGTCAGAGATCAAATATAGAATATTTCCACTGACAATATCACTATCAGTAGTATTACTTAAGAAAATGTTATCAATCAGAGTGGAAGTAGTGTCAGTGATGCGCGAAGGATGCAGAGTAGAAGGCATAAGATGAAATGAAAACATCATATGTATTGATGAATTCATTTGTAAGAGTATGATTTTCATAGTTCAGTAGATTTATATTGAAATCACCCATCACAAATCACAAAGATGAGCTTGTTCTCTTTTGTTCTTGAAGAGAGTGTTTGCTGAAAGTGATCGTTGAACTTTGCAATATCTGAACTGGGATGGCGGTATGCACAGCAACAGAGGATATTTCTTGCTTTAGGATTTTTTATCTCAATCCAAATAGTCTCAAAATCAACATCACTGACAGAGGGATCATCTCTCTTATCAGCTGTAAGATTAGATTTAACATAGATGCCAACACCAACAGCTTACCCTAATTATCCCTATAACTCACCCTTATTAATAACCCTAACTTACCCTAAAACCTTCCAACTGAAACTAACCCTAACCCTTACCGTATATATGATGACATACAAAAAACTAGTCAGCTAGCATTCAAATGTTTCAAATGCCGCCCACTAAACTGCACTCTCTGTCTGGCCTAAATTTGAAATAAATTTGGTGGTTTTAACTGAGAATTCTGTTTTACAAAAGCATCAGCCTCTCAATCGAAAACATCCCTAAATTACCACGTTTTCTTTTTCAATAATATCAATATTGATATTAGTATCATAAACCAACAAATAAAACCTTATCTTATAAATAATATTAGGCCTAGATAAGTAACTAAACTATTGCATGCACCAGACAGAATGTTAGACAATGTTTCGAAAATTCAACAAAATTTGTTTTTTCGCACAGTTCTTCTGCTCTAACTCCAAGCTGTCTGCATCCACACCTCATTATTATCATTATTTGCACAGAAACATCGCATCAAAAGAGTAGCGGCTGGCTGAAAAAGAGCAGTTCAGTACTAGTACTAGTAGTAGGCCTTTTTCAGGCTGGATATTTGCAACAATTTAGGCTAATCGCAAAACTTTACCTGAACGATTTCGCCCCCGGAGTGTATAAGGATTCTGCATCTTCAATCCCTTCTCTTAGTTCTTTAAGTTCCTTTCTTAACTCTGCTTCAAGGTTCTTCACTTGCTTCGTACTTGTGAGGGAATAAACTTTCTCCATTTTGAAAGTTCATATCTTGCAACGGAAATTTAGGCCCAAAATTTTGGCGGTATACGGTTGCTAGGGTGTTGCTATGTCAAATGAGCAATCAACTTATTGATTAATCAATCATCTATTAATCGATTGATCATGTTCTTTGATTTTTACAATGCTTGCTAAAAGTCCTTGGAACAGTTGAGGCACCCCCTACCCCCCAAACAACGTTGATTTGCAAGGTTATTGTCCTAGCATTTCATCAGAGTCGCGAATCGACGTGTCATCCTTATTTTATCGTCACAGAACAACATTGTTCTAAGGGGGAGAGGGGGAAATCGCATAACATAAGGCAAAATTAGCTGAGGTGTTCCAAGCGGGTTCCAAGACTTTTGGCAGGCATTGTAGATACAAAAATACACTTACTTTTTGGGTGTGGGTGTGTTTGATTGGTGCATTGGTGCATTGGTAATTCCAAACCTACTAAAATTCTGAAAATAGTAGACCTCCCAGAGACAGAAATCCATTTTCCGATCAAACACAAACGGTAGGTTTCGGATTCACCACATTCACCACCTAGGTTTGCTAATAAAAATAAGAATCTCTCCGAAGCCTGCCAAACGTTCTGCCTTTTGGGGCAGAAGGTTCAGAAAGCCTTCGAAACCTACCAAACCGACCGTTTTGATAATTTCGGAGTCAATCAAAGACAAATTCCGAGTCTACCAAGTCTAACCGTTGTCAGAATTGGTACCAAACCAATCACCAATCCAAAAGACTCTCTCCATATGAAAACAAAAGTGTCTCAGCTCCCCGGGGGGGGGGGTACATAACATGTTGATGGTACGGGTATGTGCCGCCCTTAAGGGTGGGTTTTTGGCCCAAAATTCCCTAAACAAGGGTCATTTTTCTGCAGATTTTCCATAAACATGGGTTCGTTTGGCTGAAATCGCCAAAAAATTGCTAAAAATGGGTAGTTTTCCACCAAAATTCATCATAAAAGTGGGTGGCTTTCTGAAAACAGGGCGGCAGACCCCCGTCCATGCACAAGTCATGTACCCCCCCCCCCGGGCTCAGCTCATTCAGAAAAAAGAAGCTATTAGCGCTATTAGCATAGGGAAATTTTGTGTAAGAATTGTAAGAATTCAATCAATTCAAACGATCAAGGACGCTGGACAGGGCCCTCTGTGCCTCAACCTTTCCGGCGTTCCTGCTACAATATTTTGCTTGTTTCTTGTTATTGCATAACACGATGTGGTCGGGATTAGGGACGACGCAAAATTTATTTTACTACATGGCCGGTGGAGAAAACTAACAGCCCTGTCACCCTTTCTTCAAAAAATTTATCTACCCCGTACTTCTGAGTGTTAGTTAATGAATAATGAATAAGCTAATGATTGTGACAAGTTTTATTCTGGTTGATGATAACGTGTACTTATGCTGCAAGTTTTTGCCAACGATAGATACTGATGAACTGTTCTTGGATTTGGAAAGGATGGACACACTGGAAATTGTACATCATTTTAACCCTATTTCACATGGGGGGCGTTTTTCGCCCCCTGATAGAACTTGAGAACGATATCGCCTCTGCGAAGGAATTTAAATGAATGAACAGAAGAACTCTGAACTTTGGGTCTTTATTTTGAGCAACATTATAATGCAAATTTGTTTTAATTGGGTTTTTGTATTGAAAGAAAAAAGGGTGTGTGAGGTGAGGAGGTGGAGAGTTGAGTTTTGGGAGCTCGATTGGAGAAGGAAAGCTGGGTGCTCGTGTTTTTGTAACACCTGGAGAATTTGAAACTTTTTAGTCGTTGTTCATTTATGGTTGTGAACTAGAGAGAGAGCGATTGTAGTGTTGTTGACCTATGTGGATTTTTATGGAATTGTAATCATTTGCGAGTTGAATGAAGCACATAAAATGGAGTTGTGTTCGTCTTGTTTACAATTTTAACTTGCGTCGGATTTTAGGTACGGACCACTGTCGTCTGTTGAGCTATCTCGTTAATATTTTGGCAGTGAGTCCCAACACCCCCCGCCCCAAACCAAACTTTGTTACATTGCGTCTAAACCACAGGAGGTATGACAACCAAACCTTAGTGACTTTTAATGACATTTAGTTGCCAATTATAATTTCAATATTTCATTGCTCTAGATTTGATCACGTGACCACAATAGCACCATATTTGGAAAGTAGTCGACAAAAAAAGCTTAAACCGCCCATAACTTTTTGTTTCTTGTCTGATTGACTTGAAACATGTATCATTCGATCGACCATAATGAGAGCTTTCATTTGATACATTTTGCACTGTCCCTTTACTGGTATTATTTGAGTCATCTCCAGACAGAGGCACTTTTTAAGAAATCGTTCTATTATTCACTAAAGCAGAGGTGTTCCTGTGCAAATGTAAGCAACAAGAATTTCTGGATGGAATGTTAAAACTCGGGGGTTACTGGTACCTCACTACCGGGTCATACGGGGGTGTGCACTAGAGGGATTTGTGCTATGACGCAACCCCAGAATTTTGGAGAGATTTTGATACCCAACCCAACCCCGGACTTCAAGTGAGGGCTTCCAAAAGCGCGTTTTTATTTCAAAACAACTGAGCTATTTTTGTGCATCCTAATATACCGGTTGAGTACAAAAAGTATAGAAGTTTGAAAGCCTGTGACTCTCCAAAAAAATCAGATTCTTATAAACTGATAAAACTGAAGTAGCTAACATATCAACTTAGATAAGAAAATTCGGTTTTGTCAAAATCGGTCATATCGATCTCAAATTACAAGCGATTCTATAAAATGCTTCATCTCAAAGTACTTCAAAACAGACATTAAAATCCTTGATCAAATTTGCTAGCAACCCAGCCTCGTGATAATAGAAAAGGGACAAAAAAGGCTGAATGGCAGTCAAAAGGGGAAACGATTATGCAGCAGGAGCAGCCTCTGTATATACCTGGTAAACATTTGACGGACAAAGTAGACCGATATGATTTGATTATGATAGCCGTGGGGCTAAATTGCTAGCAAATTTGATCAAGGACTTTAGCCCTGTTTTGAAGGATTTGGAGATGAAGTATTTTTTATAAAATCGCTTTTAATCAGTGGCGGAGCCAAGGGGGGGAATGGGGGGTCTGGACCCCCCACTTTTCCAAAAGATGTTTCCTGAGATTCGCACAAAAATGCAATAAAATTGTTCACTCAGGAGGAGTAAGGGCGTTGCCTGTGTTTTCCGAGAGTTTGAAGGGCGTGGTCACGCAAAATCTTCCTGGGGTTACGCCCCAGACCCCCCCCCACCTTTCAAGTGCTGGCTCCGCCGCTGCTTGTAATAAGATGATACTATCGATTATGTCAGACTAAATTTCGTTGCTTAATTGGTATGTTAACTACACATAAATTGTCAGTTTATGGGAATCTGGCTAATTCTTTGAGAGCTACAGTACAGGCTTTCGACCGTCTATACATTTTTTGACTAACCCGGTACTGGAACATTAGTTACCAGGATTTTTATATTACCCAACATTGAAGATTACGTTAATTCTTGGAACCAGAGAATAAGAATAGGCCCCTTAGAGCTGCTTAGGACACTTCAAATATAACGTAATTTGCGTTTTTCCAACGCTAGCCAACAGTGTTGTTCTCTCATCTTAAGTTTCGCTGATAGTGCATTGTGCTTGTCCTTCAAGTTACAGACTGTGAGCTATTTACCACATAGCGTAGGTAATTTTTGTGATATCAAAGAGACGTGGATTGAGGATTGAGCCCTGTGGAAGGCCAATTTTGATATGAAATCACTGCTGAAATTTGGTAATTTTTTTTCCGGAATAAAGTCGTCAGATATAATGCAGCATATTTTACAAATCATAATTCCATCAACAAGATTTTTTATTAATACAATTTATCACGATTTCTAATATAACAAACATTAAACCACTCTTTTTTGCAAATAATTTATGGTACTCTAATAACTACACGTTATCGTCCAATATGACATGACAATTTGGTGATAAATATAATAAATTTAATTTGATACAACTACACTATTGATATTTTATTGTTACATTTGGGGATAATTATGGCCTCTGTAGGATGGCATCTTGCTTGGAAACAATGCAAGCACTGAACTTTCCAAGCGATCTTTCTTATACACGAGGCCTCTCTCTGTCCAATACATTTTGTGATGTTATGATACAGCAATTCATTATTTAGGACTGTATATTTTCTCTTTTAATTGCCGATCTTTACATCAACCGTATTTTGTTTATTCTCATCAAGTAGAATGAGATCTCGCTTGAGAGAGCATTATATCAAAAAAGGGCCTAATAGTTGCTACTCTCCTTAACTTAGACCTATTAATTATACGCGATTTCATTGCAACAAATAGTCTTCTAAGGCTTTTAACTGTTGTTGTGCGAATAGGCTCTTGTTGAACATTTTTAGAGGAGCTATCTTTTGTCAAAGTGAGTTTTTGCTCTTTTTATAACTTTGCAGTGCTTTTTGGCGCTCTCTTCAAGGATTGCCACTTGGCGAGTCTATACAATCATCTGACTCGCTTTCTGATCGTTTTCGTTTGTTTGATGCTCTACAGCCCAAATACCACAACCTTTATTAATGAGAGTAATTTTGAGACATTTTCGTGCTTTAGCTTCGCCTGAAATTTTACTACTGTCTCTTTCAGACAAAATCTCATTTGACATTTGACAAGCTTCCTTTCTTGGCTTGTCGTTGCAACTTTGTGTGACTCGTGCAATATCATTCCAGTCAACTGTATTAATAATTGAATGCGAACTCACTTTGTCATAACATTTTAGCTCTGAATTGCAGNGTGCTTTGTGTTTTGCAGTGAATTTGAATCTGATGTGAATGGCCTAAATGAGCGCTAAACCTTTACATCTTACATCAAAAGAAGGCAACTGACTTTCAATATCGATGAAAGTCTTTGTTTTGCTACAGTCACCAGCAAACTTCTCTTCAACAGAAATCACAACTAAATCCATGTCTTCATCGTTAATCGAGCTAACATTATCAGCCGAAGCACGATTAAGACATTCAGACTGGCATTTAGCCCAGGGCAGTGGCGGCGCCAGCCGCCAACGACTGGGGGGGACAAACCGAAATGGAGGTCCGGGGGCGAAGCCCCCGGGAAAATTTTCAGGACCACGCCCTTTTTATCCTTGGGAAACGCCCTTTTTAAGGGCAAAGAAACGCCCTTATTTGTCCTAAAAATTCAGGATCTAACTACCTAACCCCTCCTTCGACAATTTCTCTACGGCTTTGGACGAATTGGAAAACCGACTTTGGAGAGAAGTGGGGGGGACGAGTCCCCCCCAGTCCCCCCCGTGGCGCCGCTACTGGCCCAGGGCATAATATAACTTACCCTGGGTACCAGAGCCTTAAAAAAATAATCTTCCCGTGAAATACTTTTACCAACCCTTCACTTGGATCACTATCATAGCCAGTGGCGGTTGGTGTTAAGGGGCACTAGGGGCAGTGCCCCACCTGCAAATCTCAAAGAAAGGTAAACAAATTTCGTCAGAAAATCAATAAATAATTCTTCATATGATTTAAATTAATCATTTTATAATTTAGGGATGTATTTGAAATTCTTGAATGAGCCCCATCAAAGGTGTGGGCGTCGTTTATACTATTGAAAGAGTCACGCTGCGAGCACGCTGCGATTTCTCCTCTTTGAGGCTATCGAACAAGCTGCGATTTCTCCTCCTGTCTGTTTCTGTCACGTTTCTGGGCAAATATTTTTCTGCCCCTCTAAGGTCCTTATTGTCATGCGCACTACAGTCTTTTGGTCATGCATGAAGTTAGCTGATTGGTCAATTTTCGTAAAATCTGGGCAAAACTTATTTCGCCCTCCCTGTTCAACAACAGCAACAATCACGTAGGTGCTTCAAACATTTAGGCCTGTTGTGAAAAGAACGAACGAAATGTGATATGAATTCTGTAAAAACTCTTCAAAATCAGCCATTCTCCAAAAGAAGTCTGGAAGGGAAATTAGAAATAAAGCGTTTGGGGCCACATTGACCAGATTTGCTGACGAAGTCATCATGGCGTAGATTTACGAGGAGCTGGTGTTCTAGGTACGAGTGGCTTACAGGTTGTGGCGAGTCTGGGAAGGTTTACTGTTTTCCTTGCCTCTTGTTTGGCGAGTCTCAGCGAGAAAAAGCTTGGACGCAATCTGGTGTTAGCGACTGGAGACATCTCTCAGAAAGAGCAAAGAGGCCTGTAAAGTGTAACTGCCATGTCGAAGACAGGAGAGCAAAATTTCTCTTCAAGTAATCAAGCTGACCTCTGAAAACTTTTACTTTTATCTGTGTGTTGTCTATTTTGTTGTGTTTTACAATGTTCTTTGGAGAGAAATAAAACTTTTTACAGAAATTTGAGAGCAAAGGTTTAACTCAATCAAGGCAAGAAAACATCTTTCAAGCCGTTCTGCCAGAAGTGGGCGCTTGCAGAAGAAAAACTGGGTCTACCAAAAGTTCTACGCAAACTTTCTGGAAAATACATGAAAAAGGGCGTTGCCTGCGTTTTCCGAGCGTTTGAAGGGCGTGGCCACTAAAAATTTTCCTGGGGGCTTCGCCCCCAGACCCCCTCATTTTTACACAGTTGCCCCACCAAATATTTTAATCACCAGCCGCCACTGATCATAGCTACAAGTATCGTCAGGGACGAGAAGAGGATTTATGGGCCCCGAGTCAGAATGAAACGTGCCGTGAGCCCCTTGTAAAAGAAGGTATGGAAGGCACGCCAAAGTCGCACTCATCTAGGGGTGTTCGGGGGCATGCTCCCCTGGAAAATTGTTTAAATTAAGGTAGCTAGAATCGCTATGGTACCTATTTTACGCCTCTAAATAGAATTACCATATCATCGAAATAGCCAGTCGTTATGCACGAGAATCATAATATCATAAGCTGAAAGTACGTGTTTACTCAAATTTTTCTTTAATCTTAAAAACTGAAAAATACTAAATTTACGGAATTTCATTGTTAGACACACGAAACCTACATTGATATTAAAAGATCAACATGTTTTCTATTACCATACTGCTTATCAAAAGACATAATGGAGCTATCACTGTCTCTGTTTCTCCTTGATTTGAGATATATCGTGGTGACAAATAGAGAAATTATTGACAGGCCCCGTTTGACAACGGGCTTGTGGAAAAAGCTGGGACTGGAACCGAGTAGGTTAATTAGATTAGACTTTGTAGATGAGTTTTGAGTAGAGTCAGTCCAGTGGCGCCGCCAGGATTTTTTATTGGGGGGCAAAACAGGACGAGGTCTGGGGCGAAGCCTAGAATTTTTTCCGGACCACGCCCTCTACTTTGGCTATAAATGAGACCAACGCCCTTTTCAGAGAATGCAATAAAAGTAAATTTGATTTGATTTGATTTGATTTCAAATATTTAAGGAGGGTAGCCCTTCAGCAATACTGATTTTCAAGGGGCCCTCCATTACAAAATTTACAAAAATTAAAATACTATTATGACCTAAAATAACCTAATACAATTCAATTTCTAATATATTAATAAAAACCCTATAATCTAAAATAAATAATTACAATAAAAGAAAATCCATATGGCAAACACATTATTTACAGCATTTAAATTAATTTGTTATAACAATAACACGAGTAAGCTAGCATCTTTGAAAAGCGAGGTCCTGCCGGGGACGCAAAACGATAGAGATTTTCGTTTCCTAAATCTCGGGAAAAAGATCGGCCATAGAAACTTCGCTAATTCTGTCAATTCTTTTGAGACGATCCCTAAAAAATCATGCAGCATAAGCTGACACATCCATGTGTTGCATATGGAGCCTTTTAATCACCATGAAAGCGACAGTAAATTAGAGTACAGAATTATCCCAATTTTTGTACAGGGACCGCGCGCTGAGCATAATTTGGATTGAGGGGGTAGAAAGCAGTGGGAAACTCCGAGGGAGAAAATTTTTCTCGACCACGCCCTCTACTTTGGCTATAAATGCGACCAACGCCCTTTTCATAGCTAGAAACTCCTAAGGGAAGATCTTCATTAGTAGCATATTCAACGACTAAATCACCATAAAATCATCGATCAATAAAGTGTACAGTATTGCAATCTTTCATCTGATGGCGAAATGTTCATGGAGCGTCTTTTAGATTACGGGCAAGGGCCTGAAAGGAATGCCCCACTTTAATCTTTTATGTTGTAAAGTCAAGAATTTCATAATCTCGCGGAATTATTACATTTAATGTAGATAACGCAGTCATACTCGGTAAGTCGGACTCGCATAATTCGGATATTTGCATAAGTCGGAAAAAAATGAAGAGACTTGAAAGTCCCATCCGCATTTTCCTTTCCAAATTAGTTCGCATAAGTCCGGAGTTCGTGCAAGTCGGATTGTTTTTCTTGGTCAAAAGCGATCCGATTTATGCGAGTTTGGCTGTATGGGAACATAAAGCCTCTCTGCTTTCAGAAATAAAGATTTTAAACATAACAGAACCTAATAACGCGAACATTGTTAGGAATAAGTTTGTATCGGCAATAGACCCACCTTTCAATCAAACTTTCCAAAATTTCGTATCTTGTTCTCATTTCTATTGCTAATAATAGTTGCAACTTTGATAGTGCTTAAGTTATGGACCCTAGGTGATATTTGCTGATATAAACATCAAAAGTAAGACTTGAAAAACTTATTGACACCGTCCATGTGGTTCGCCATGTCACACGACCAGTACTATAGCAGAGGTATTGGTTAAGTTTTGCAAAAAAGAAGGCACGATAGGCTCGGCAGAAATTAATAAAATCAAGATACACAGACCTGCAAAACAGGCCTACAGCAAATCCCTTCTCAATCTATGTTCTTGAGATGTGCAAGTGAGTGAAAAGAACGGGGGTTTGGGGGCTTTGCCCCCGGGAAATTTTTTAGGGCAGCACCATTCAGATCGCCGGAAAATGCTATTAAAGACAGCAAGAATATAAAAACCTGTATTTATAGATAATTGCCAATATCATTAGCCTTACCCCCCCCTGGAAAATTTTATACCGAAATTAGAAGAATTAGAAAATCGGTCCTGGAGAAAATTGGGGGGGCGACCGCCCCCCCTTGCCCCCCTCCCGGCGCTTCTGAGTAGAGTAGATGCGAGAAGGACGCACGAGGCGAAGGAAGTATTATCGTTGTATAGAGAGACTCGATGAGCGAGTCACGAAATTGAGAGAAGAAGTGCTGTAGGAGATAGGAAGGTGGAGCTCGATAGGTCGAGGTATTTTTGGGCCCTCAACCCATTCGTAAGTTATTTTACGACTCGATCCCTAGTCCTATAAAGGGGAGGTATCAACAATACACGTTGATTATCTCTGCCTAGGAATTACTACAGGGCTCTGGTCTAGAGACTCCCATTTGAGACATACTTTGAAAAATTGAGTTATTATTTATGGGCCCCTATGACCATGGGCACCGGGTTTTTTACCCCCTCTGACCCCCCCTCTCCTCAGCCCTGAGTATCGTTACCTGAAGAATCCAGCATTATTTTGGAGCTGTTGGCTGTCGAAGTGGCCTCAGAATTGTTGATTCGCAAGATCTCATTCTTCTTATTTTTGCTTTCATTTCAAATGCATTTGCCTCATTTTTCGTATCTTCTTCCTTTTTCATCGTTTTTTTTTTAATCTCAAGTTTGCCATCTTCGTCACTAGTTGAACGTTCATAATCTCCAGCTAAAATAAGTTTATCAAACCTGAGGGCATCCAATTTGAATTGTTTTAAACTGTAGGTCATGCAGAGATTGAAGTCTTCCCTTGAACTCAGTTGGCAGAAAGACATTCTAGGCGCTATTTTGTCTTTCAGAAACCCTGTCGATAGATGACAACTCGTAGAATAGTTTAATTTCTTCTGGCAGAGTTGTGCATATCTTGGGATTATGAATCAACCAAAAAATTTGTCAAATGCTTGAATTATGGAAACAAGACCTTAGTAGCAATATATCGAAAGAGCAAGGATATATCTAAACATCTGCATCAGGCCTTTTATTTAGCTGATTCACAATCTGAGCATTAATTGCTGCAATTACACACACACAAATTATGAGAATTGTAATGAATACTGCACAGCTTCTTGATTAGATAAATAAAATGCCCCAACCAAAATGTATATATCATGTTTCTTTCGATTCATGCTCATGTTCCCTTCGCATGCAAAAGGATTGAATTCGTCATCCAGGTTTTGAAATATATTTTGGTGCAGGGACAGCGGATCATATTTTGGATTTGAGGGGCTAGAAGGCAGTGGGAAACCCTGAGGGGGCCTGGGGGCAAAGCCCTCAGAAAAAATTCTCGACCACGCCCTACTTTGGCTATAAATGCGACCAACGCCCTTTTCATAGCTAGAAACGCCTAAGAAAGGATCTTCATTAGTAGCATATGCAACCACTAAATCACCATGAAATGATCGATGAATAAAGTGTACAATATTGCAATCTTTCACATGTACCACGGAGCATATTTTTAATAACGGGCAAGGGCCTGAAAGGAATGCCCCGCCTTAATCTTGTATGTTGTAAAGTTAAAAATTTCGTAATCTCGCGGAATTATTACATTTCAAAACATAGATAAATACCGTCAAACTCGCGTAAGTCGGACTCGCATAAGTCGGATATTCGCATAAGTCAGGAAAAAAACGAAGATACTTGAAAGTCCCATCCGCATTTTCCTTTTCAAATTAATTCGCATAAGTAGGAGTTCGTGTAAGTCGGATGGTTTTCCTTGGTCCGAAGCGATCTGACTTATGCGAGTTTGACTGTATGGAAACATAAAGCCTCTCTACTTTCAGAAATAAAGATTTTAAACGTACCAGAAACTAATAACGCGAACAGTAAGAATAAGTTTGGATTCACATCATGTACGACAAGTTCTTGAATTTGATAACTACAGGGAATCTGTCAAATATCTGAGTCACACAGCAGAGAACGGTGAAACAGTCAAACAGTGAAAACATTAATTGAATAAAAGAATTCTACTTGGTGCGCCAAAAAAAGCTATCCACTATTGACAGGCCACGATAAATCGTGCACTGGACCTATTTTTGAGATTTATGTCTTAATCCTTAGCTAAAATCTTGAATTAGATTCTAGAATTGTTTGTAAATTTTTTAGTTATCTGTCTATTGAGCTATCAGTGAGTTTCTTAAAATCTTTTGTCTAGAAAACACTGAGAACGCGTTTACACAGTACCATACCGGTACAGTTTTGACCCGTTACAAAGTTGTTACCGTGCAAAAGCATTTACACTGCTCCAGAACAAAATGATTCTACAGATCGAAGGAAAAAAATGTTACGGATTAGCAGGAACAGTGTAAATGGGAGGCTGATCCGTTACAAGTTTGTTATAAAGCTGTACCGGTACAGTGTAACCGGGGTCTGAAAATAATCAAAAAACGTCTATCAAATTGTCTAAAGACTCGACATGAATGGACAAAGAGAAAATATTCGTTGTGATTCGGGGATTTAGGAATCGCTTAGTTATAATTTGCTGCACGAGCGTTTGTTCAGCGTTGGGAGAAATGTAATAATACTTTTAGTGATACAAAGAAATGTCTTTCCTTTTATAATTTCATTCAATTTATACTTTGGTGCAGGTACTGCGTCCCTGTGTCAAGCGGGTTAAAAAGACACACAGTGAAGCGCCATGAGGTCAAGCAAGCATGGAATCTCGTTGAATTGCATGTAGGGAACGGCTTGGCGTGGCGCATCATTGCAACTTCTCCAAAATTTAACGCTCGTGCAGCAAATTATCACTAATCGATTTCCAAATCCCCAAATCACCATGAAAAGTTTCCTTTCATCTTTTTTCACTCATGTCGAATCTTTAGGGGGGGGTANTGTAACCGGGGTCTGAAAATAATCAAAAAACGTCTATCAAATTGTCTAAAGACTCGACATGAATGGACAAAGAGAAAATATTCGTTGTGATTCGGGGATTTAGGAATCGCTTAGTTATAATTTGCTGCACGAGCGTTTGTTCAGCGTTGGGAGAAATGTAATAATACTTTTAGTGATACAAAGAAATGTCTTTCCTTTTATAATTTCATTCAATTTATACTTTGGTGCAGGTACTGCGTCCCTGTGTCAAGCGGGTTAAAAAGACACACAGTGAAGCGCCATGAGGTCAAGCAAGCATGGAATCTCGTTGAATTGCATGTAGGGAACGGCTTGGCGTGGCGCATCATTGCAACTTCTCCAAAATTTAACGCTCGTGCAGCAAATTATCACTAATCGATTTCCAAATCCCCAAATCACCATGAAAAGTTTCCTTTCATCTTTTTTCACTCATGTCGAATCTTTAGGAGGGGGTATTTGGGGGGGGGGGTTCGGAAGCCGTAAAACCGCTCAAAATTTTCGCTAAAACCGTAAAACCGTGCGATATTTTACGTAAAACCGTATAACCGCGTGAAAAATTAGGTAAAAACCGAAAACAATGCAACATTCAATAACATTGCAACGCAACATTACATTATACATCATTGTAGTATCTCGTGCGTCTATATGCATATATTTTTCGAACAGTTTTCCATATCGGGACCGTGCCCCAAATAGAAAGTCTGTCAATCTTCCGATATCATCGTGGTTAGTCTGTGGAGTTCTAATCCCTCGGCATCTTCTTCTTCGTCACTACTTGGATCCAATTTGTCAACCTCGTCTAATTTCTCCTCTATGTCACTCGCTTCGTCTGCTTGTTCTACGTCCACGTCAACAGCCTCGCTGTGCTAGAATTGTTGTCAGAGATAAATCGACACCCTCTGTCACTATGTTCCGACCATATACTCTGGCAATATCCCGTGTTTTGCCATGGTGGCCCAGGGGTGGTCAACCCAAGGGGGTACTCATATATATTTAGGATAGGGGTGCTCAGGCTGGGGTGCAAACCATCAACCCAAAAAAATTATTCCTAGCATAAAAATTGACCCAAAAAAATAAGTTTTCTCACCCTACACACCCAAAAAAGTAACCTATGGCATGTAAATCATGCTTTTATATATTTTTTAAACTGTTCTCATATTTGAGACCCAAAAAAATAATTCAGAATTTCATGAACCCAAAAAAGTAACTGTACAATCGACTGACCCAAAAAATAACTTTTTCCCAAATTTTAGACCCAAAAAAGTAACCTGAGCATCCCTATCCTAAATATATATGAGTAACCCCCCTGGGGCGGTCAAGTACTGTAAAATTCTTGACTCGACCTTTGTCCTGGGAACAAACATAAACCAACCCGGTTTTTGCCGAGGTTTATGCATTTATGCAAGAAACCCCAGAAAAAGCCAGGTTTTTGGGACATAGCTGGTCAGCATAAAATCTCAGATGCTCTAGCAGAATTTCTGATGCTGTTTCCTCAACATCTTAAGGCTTTTGACATCCGTTTGACGTAACGTATGTCCTTGAAATTTCCAGGAAAAAGCCAAGTTTTGCCGAATATTGGGTGCACTGTTGTGACCTCTGTCCCATGTTTTTCTGAAATCCCACTCGGTTTTTGTATTATTAATTGTGAAGTACGTATTTTGAGTTAATTGGTGTTACCTCTGTTCTTAGTATTTGTCGGATCCCACCCAGTTTTGAGCAGTTAGTTCAATATGGTCCATGAATTTACCGAAAAAGCCAAAAAACTTGGACAAAATTTGTTGCCCTTGATTTGAAGAAATAACCGAAGAATTTTCTTAAATTATTACGATCAAGAAAAACCCAGTGCTGACAGCGCGAAAACAACCAGTTTTGGGGACAAACCTTGCCAAGTGATCTATTGTCCAGTACTATTCAGGAAAAAAGCCAAACTTACTGAAGGCAAAAAGAGAAAAAAGGGAACGGGCATGAAAGGGGGTTTGGGGGCGCAGCCCCCAAGAAAATTTACCGTGACCACGCCCCTCAAGCTCCCGGTAAATGAGGGAAACGCCCTTTTTTGAATTATAATTTAAAAAAATTGCTTAAAATTTCCCTATCAAGGTTATGCAAAGAATGTTTTTAATGAATCAAGGTCACCTTTTTGGGTTTGTAAAATAAAAATATCAATGCGATGGTTTGCAACACTCAAAAAAATACTTTCTGGGCTTTCGTGTTTTCAAAGTCATGCATAATGTCCTTAAAGTCAACGGTTCTTGTAATTTCACTCAATAACACAATCGATAACGACTTCAGGGTCCGCCATAACCTTCAAGATCACTTCACGATGTTCAGACATTTTCCCGCCAAAGCAATTGTTGTTCTTGTTGTTGCTGGCTAGCAGTCTGGAAGTACACAATCGCTGCGAGATATTGCACAAGAGACAGAAAAATGTAACTGTGTATTTACTACGACCGCGATAATGCCAAAAGACACGATTCAAGACCGTTCAATTTTATATCAAAAACCGCAAAACCGACCCAAATAAAGCTAAAAACCGTTCACCGATACAATGTTCAAAACCGAAAAACCGTGCTATTTTACGGCGAAAACCGGAAAACCGAACAGAAAAATGGGTGAAACCGCGTAACCGTAAAACCCAAATACCCCCTCCTTTAGGAAATTTGATCCACGTCTTTTTTATCATTTTCAGTATTTTCAAGATCGAACGTTTTAAGAAGCTCGCTTATAGCTCAAGAAACAGATAACTAAAGAAATTAAGAAAAAATTAAGAATTTAATTCAGGATGTTTGCTAAAGATTACGACCTAAATTTTCAAAATCGGTCCAGTGTACGATTTATCGTGGCCTGTCAATAGTGGATAGTTCTTTTTGGCGCACCCAGCACATGCCAGCAAAGGTTTTCGAGATGGGTTTAAAGCTATGGTTTAAAGAAGCCTTTTTACATATATAGCCGCAAAGCACAGCTTATGAAAACATTGTTTTGGAGCCCTTTTGGTCATTTTATCAAATTATTTTATAACCTGTATATTACAGGCATTGATTTCGTGTAAAATAGTCTACCTATGTGTACCCAAAATAGGGCATCTGCTGACTCAGGTTTTAAATGGCGCATCTGATTGGCTAAAGTTCACTTGGAAATGAAACTGATCACATGAAAAGCATTGTCCTACACAACAGAACCTTGAAAAGAAGAACTCTTTTCTAAAATTTCCAGTCTTTCAAACCGCTCTAAATAGTTGTCTTGCCAAATAACTCTTCTAAAGGCTGTCCAGTATTTCACACCTTTCTGGAGAATTCTTAAAAATTCTTTTCATTTTCATTTCATTTTAAAATATTTAGACAAGTTAAAAAGTTTCAGTACAGATACTGTTTTTCAAACTCACGTGTTAAAAATAAATTAATAGATATGGTATAATATAACAAAATAGAAGTAATAAAAACTTAATGACAATCTCTCTAGTTAAACAAAGAAAAGAAAACGAGACAAAAGAAGACATTAGCTCTGGCTCAGTGTGTTGATATCATTTTTTAATAGCTGTTTGAAGGTACTGAGAGAGGGTGCCACTTTTGTTTTCCTAGTTATCATGTTAATGTGTGCAAGGCCTGTATACTTTATATGTAGATTTCTTTCACAGCTCAAAAATTGTAATAAGGAAGTTTGAATGATTCTCAAATGATTCAAAACTTTCTTTTAGCATGCATTGGGAATCTTTAACAAAAGTGAGATTGAAACTCTTCCAGTACAGAGCCATGCAGTGGCAGAGCCAGCACTTGAGGAGTGAGGGGTCTGGGGCGTAGCCCTAGGAAAATTTTGCGAGATCACGCCCTTCAAACTCTCGGAAACATAGGCAACGCCCTTTTACCTAAATTTACAGTTGATCTCTGGTAAGAATATTTATTAGATCGTTTTATTGCATGATAGAAACACTTGATCTGGCATACGCCTCCTGAGAAATCAATTTTATTTCATTTTTGTGCTAATCTCGAGGACCATCTTTTGGAAAAGTGAAGGGGTCCGGACTACCACCCTCCCCCCTGTGGCTCCGCCACCGGAGCCATGAAACACAAGTGAACTGAATTAGATCATAGTGAAACATTGTCAACAACTCTTGAAGATATCTCTAAACAATAAAACTCTCCCTTCATAACTTTGTCTATGTTTAAAGTTTCTTTAAGTTTCTCTGTCCATAACAAAATACCAGGCTCATTTTCTTTGGCTATGGATTCTGGTACAGTAAATGATGTAACACAATATTTTTCAGGCACATCAATACCAAATAAGTTCTTTTCCTTTACCTTTAACTGATAATTATTTAACAACTCATTTGAGAGATTATTAGACTCAGTATTTAACCAATATGCCACGGGATAGTTTAGAAAGATGCCATAAATTGTGCACATGCAAGTGTTGGGATTCTCTGCTAGCAACTGATTATCAGATAAAACATGATTTCTCCCAATGTGTAATTTGTTCATGACCGACTGTAAAGCAGTTGATACATTCATGATTTCTTCATTGCCTCTCAATTTGCATGGCTTCTTTTTTGAAGATGAAACATCAATAATAATACCAAAGCTTGCTTCATTATTCGCCTCAATTTCCCTGAAATAAGTATCAATTGACGTTGATATATGACCAGAAAACAAATTATAATGAATTATGAAGACGTCTTTGCCAACTTGTACAGCCATTAATTCTTCTGCAAGACCTAGAGGTGTGGGGTTGTGACAATCAAGCTTGATTCTCAAATTTGGCAATAACGCGTTTATTTCACTCGGCGTGGTATCTGCATAATCAAATAGCAATGATTTCTTCACACCAAGCATGACAAATATCAAATCTAACAAGAGTGATCTCCAGATCCTTCTTCCCGTTCTTGGCAATGCCTTGATGATCGCCGATCTGCACTCTAAAATATCGTCCATCTTGAGTGCCTACCAACACGCTGTACTTCCTTGTTATCGTTGTTGCTGTTGTGCTGTTGAATGACACGTACTATTTCCAAGAACTGCGATTTCCAAGAAGAGACACTTCTTGAAAATTAGCTGCCCTTGCCCGTGTCTGGAAATATTAAAAATGGCCAATTTCTCTTCTAATACTTCACAAAGATTGGAAAAGAGATAGATATGTTTAATCTGATCTCTTCTGTTCAGCCACCTGCTAGCTTGCACTTGCACTTTGTATTTGTACTAAAACTCCTTCTCGATACGAGGCGAGAACAACAGGATCACTGATTTTAGGCCAGCAACTTCCGGACAACTCTGAAGTGAAGAAGAAAAGATTAAAAAGATGAGTGGCAAACTTCAACATAAAGACTCTGGTGATTCAGCATCTGTCTTTATTACCGTAGGCACGACCAGTTTTGATGAGCTGATACGTACGCTAATCGATGAAGATGTTTTACAGGTAAGATCTCAAGCTGAACAAGCAATTTTGTTTGTTGTGTTGTTCCACTTTAACACATTTGGGCCTAAAAACGAGTGAGTGAGTAGAAAATGTTGTCTTTATCAACGCAGCATAGCTGTAGCTATTTTTTTTCTTAGTTTTTCTTATTTTTGTTTAATTTTCGTTTATTTTTCCTTGCATCAACAGAGCCTTTGTTACTAAGGCTCTGTTGGTTGCTCTGTTGGTTGATGCAAGGAATTTGGAGCAAGCATATGCCACAGTTTCAGTTTCAAGCATATGCCACTGTGTGTGCAGACTTCGATTTTGGTGTGCATTTGGTCAGACCTCTCAAAAATCTTGTTTGTGCATATGCCTCACCCTGTAGACTACTGGTGCTTTGTCCGTCATATTAACCAGATGATGGCAATTAGCACAACAACGGCCACCAGCTTATAGTTCTACTTCTTACTTCTACTTCTACAATATTAATCAACTACTTCAATACTAACTTCATCCACTTTTAACTACGTCAATTCCCTTTAAAGAGTTTCCATACAGATTACCAATGCTTCAAGGCCTACTTTTGCTAAATATATACTGTTTCTAAAATGCTTGCTAACAAGTGAGTGTTGGTAGATACATATTATATGACTTAGCCTATGGGTGCTGCAAATATGCGGGGGCAGCTTAAAGGTGGGTTCTTACAGTATATATTTTCCTTTATTCAGACCTTTAAAAAACTTGGTTTCAAGAAGATGATCTTACAGATAGGAAATGGTGCTGTCATACCAGATTGTGATAATACAAAATGTATTGAAATAGAGTATTTCAGATTCAAGCCCTCCATCTCTGAAGATATTGCGAAAGCTTCAATAGTCATAAGCCATGCAGGTAAGAAATTACCAGAGATTTCTTGCAGAAGTTCTTAGTGATCGGTATATTCCGTTCCGTTCAGATACCTTTGGTAGACAAGGAATGGAGGTTACATACCCTTCATATACCTGGTGGCCCAGAAACGTTAGACGTTACCAAAAACGTTCAAAGGGCTACTGTGGAAAAGTTGTTTCGTATTTAGAATTGCACGTGTGTCCGAATGGCAAACCTGGATTTCTAGATATCAGACATCTTTTCAGAGCAATACCAAGGTATGAAAAAATCGAATATAACTACAAATTCAAAGTCGAGCGTAAATACCTGGAATAAAGTGGCTCAAAATACACTCACGAATGGGCAAAAGGATGACAAGATGGCTAAATAATCCAGAGAAAACACTCATATACCATATTAAACAAGTATCACATAACTCCTGAAAGGGGTAAATAGATCGAAAATAACTCGAAGTTTGCACAGAGATGCGACCGAGCCTCAAGCCTTACACTTTTCGCTGTAGAGGAGAGGATTCCCTGGATTTCCTACACTTTAAACTTGACTTAAAGTAATTGTCATAACTTCCATTCAAAAATTTTACCTCTAAAACGATATGTTCCTGTAAAAGTTCACCTGGGAGTGATGAATTTTATGTTGTTCAATGAATTGTAACAAATTTGCAACTCCCGAGTGGGTTTTTAAGGCAGGCAGTCAGTATTTAGAGGCACAAATGTACTGGAAGTAGTGGTGACTACTTTGAGATGTACAGTCAATAATCAAATTCCATTCTCAGTCTATTGTTTTTACTAGTTGTCTTCCCAGTCCCAGTTCATCAAATCCCATCCCCAGCCCAAAAATCCCATTCCCAGAGTGTCATTTTAAGCAAATGCCATATCCCTTTTGACCCTTTCGGAACCCTCTTTCAGATACTGTATAGTGCATATTTGGTGGAAAATCAACCGATACATTTTCAGCAGTAGCCCTCCGAACAGACAAACTTTTCTTGTGCCACCAGGTATAATGATAATGATTATAATAAGAATAAGATAAATATCTACACAGGATAGACGCTCTAGCAAATTTTTTTCTATCAGTGAGGTGTCCTTTTTTATTTTCTTTGATTATTTAAACTAATCCTCTAATGTAAACTAGAGGTTAAAGTGAATTAACTGAATTTAAGCAAAGAAAACGCATTATCCGCAATTTCTTGTCTATAAAAGAGATACACGTAATAACATAACCCTTAATTATTATAATACTGAAATCTTTTTCACTGAGATACTGAAAATTCTCAACATTTTAAATTATGTATTTTAAAAATCATGCAGTTTCATGTGTCCAGCAAGCAAGAAGAGTTAGTGGCATTTGGTGATTAACTCTTGTTAGAATGTGAGGTGCCTTTGGAAGTAATGCCTATTTGAAACAGGTTCAAAGTAGCACTAAAATATTTTGCAGGATCTGGCAGCATTCTTGAGACACTGAAAGCGAAGAAGCCATTGATAGTGGTAGTTAATGAAAGTCTAATGGACAACCACCAACTTGAAATGGCTGAAGCATTCTACAAGATGAATAATCTTCTTTATTGCAATTGCAGGTAATTGGCGTCTACGTTTTGTGTTCAATAATAATATAGATTTAAGATTTGAATGAGAGTGGTCTGCGCTTGCCGGAATGTAGCTACGATCATGAATCACCCACCCAATTCAACGAACTATATGACATTTTATTTTCGAAAGGCTAACTTAGATGTGAAATTTTACGTCACTAAATTCGATCACTTGTTTCTAGAGTTTTGAAGATTTAGCTTGGAAGCTGTTTTTGGAATAGCCTGAAAAAATAGTAGAAACTACGATCCAATTTTGCCATTTTTCAGCTTTAAAATTGAAGATTACACTATAACTATCTTTCAAGGAACCATTCATATATTTTCACATGAAATTTACACATATTTGAAATTTGGTTTCCTCCCTAGATGATAGTTGTGCTCACTGTCGTTATTTTAAACCTTACAAAAATTCTTAATCTTCATTTAAGAATTTCCAAAATAACTTCCAAAGAATCTTACCCATAACTCTGGAACGATATGGTCGATAAAAGAAATTGTAGCATCTAAGGTAGCCTTTTTCTTGTGAAATGACGCATAGTACGTTCAAATTGTTGGATAACCCATGCTCATACAGTTTGGCAAACGCCAGTACTTTCTTGACTCATCCGGTATATTTGCCCTGAATATCAAAACCAAACTTATCTCTTCATCAGCAGGCGGTCATTTTGATTCTATTTCAGTTTGATTTAAGAAGCACACCTTCCATAGTTAATAGAGGAAAACTCGAGTTTTCCTCTATTAACTATGCACCTTCATATCTAGGGTTGATCAAAGCTGTTACATTTTTCGCGCATCCATAATTCGATGGCTGGCGTAGCAATCCTTGATCCGATATAATGTTACGTTATTCAGTCAAACGCAGGCTTAGTCTGAAAAATATGTACCAAGGGAGTAAAAAACTAGCACCGTGTTAGTTTTTTTTTTACTCGCCTGGTACATATGTTTTAGAATTGCCCTGCGTTTGACTGAATAACGTAGCACCTTTACCGCAATACCACTTAAAGAACGCCGGTCAACCAGCATCCTTTGCGGTCACGCTTTGCAGAGAATGTTATCATATTAAAATGGCCGGCGCACTCGAAAGGCAACAAGCGAAGCGCGCAAAGGATGCTGGTTGATTGGCGTTCTTTAAACTGGATTCTTATGTCCTTGATGAAGCTTTTATGTCATGTATGACCATGTTTTGTAAAATGTTCTTACTTAAAATAAAGTTTTTTACATGTCGTAATTTTCTCGTCTCTCCCCACCGAGAATAAATAAAAATTAAATTTAAAGATCGGTAACATAATCAAATACTGGTTGTTTGCGATGAAAAATGTTTTTTTACTCATAAGGTATGTCTACATAAACTAGGCCAAATGATTCTTTTCTCGTTTTTTCTAACTGCAGGACTCTAAAATCAGTCGTCGAAGAAATGAAGATTGAAAGTCTTACGCCGTATACCGAAGGAAGACCGGATATCTTTGGAGCTTACATCAATGAGTTTATGGGTTTTGGCGACTTATGATACATTTATCTAGTTACATCAGGAGGGAAGCGCAACTTTGTTAGAAAATTTCAGCACAAGGATGACGACGATAAATTAATTTCAGGACAAGATTTGTCAAGGCCTTAGGGCCATTAATTTATAATTTTAATTAAATGATTCGAGTCGAATGAATAATGTATAATGAATACAACATGTTTATCGTCGTCATCCTTCTGCTGAAAGTTATCTAGTTGTAGAAAAAAGATGGATCTTTTGCTCTCTCTGGCTCTTGCTGCTTTGAGAGAAGACAGATGCATTGGGAAATTGCTCATGAAATCATAGATGAAATCCAGTTCGTGGGTAATTCCTCTATGTTGGCTCATTTGCCAGACGAGGAGATTATATAAAATAGCCTGCAAGCCTGCTACGAGATACAGAAATGGAGTGAAGTTGCAAGGAGTTTCGAATATGTATTGTTGCTGAGACCAATTCTTTGACTTAGCGTATCTCTGAACGTCACATTTTTCAACGAGGAAAAGCGCTGGTGGGCCTAAAAAGGACTTCGTCTTTGTCATAGTATTGTAAAGTAGTTTATAAGTTGCGTGATTAGTAATACGTCATGTAAATTTTTTTATGGAATATGTAGGAAAAGGACCGAATATCCGAGGGAGCTAAAGCCCCATTTACTCTATGATATCTTTGGCACGACACAGATACCAAAATTCATCTGTTATGGGCATAGGCATTTCAATTTTTTTTTTTTCTTTTTCATTTTCAATTTTTTAGGCATGGTAGCCCCTCAGTTAGAGAAAAACTGATTTACAGGGGGCCATGCAATAAAAATACTAAAACTAAACTAAGGTATTACAATCTAATTAAAATAATATCAATAAAAGTAAAATTAAAAGAGTTCATTGCATAAAGCATCTTTACTTATGCTTTGTGGGATTTCATCAACCCTTCCCGGAATTTCTTTAGAGTAGGTGCTCCTTTTAATTCATCATTTAACCCATTCCAGAGACTGGCCCCTCTGAATGAAAAACATCTCTGACCAGCTGATGTCCTTAACATTGGAGTCCTAAGGTTTATATTAGAATTCCTCAGTACGCGAGAGGTTGTTTCGTTCACTCTATTGAACATGTCGCTCATATAGGACGGCGCATCACCGTTTAGGGATTTGAAAACCATTTTTAGTGTCTCAAAATCAATCAATTCCCTAACCGTGGGCCATCCTAGGGCACGAAAGAGTGGCAAGGCTGACTGGTCATATCGACTGCCGGTAACTATTCTGGCAGCACGATTTTGTAGCTTTTGGAGTTTATTAAGAGAGGTCTCACCAACATTCCCCCAAACAGGGCAGCAATATCTAAAGTAAGGTTCCACGAGGCTTTTGTACATCTGTTTAACAGTGGATGCAGGCACGTACCTTTTAGCGTATCTTAATATGCCAATACCTCTGGAAATCTTACTTGTTAATGAGGCCAATTGCGAAGACCATTTTAATTGCTGATCTACTTGAACTCCTAGGTACTTAGTATCCTCAGCCATTTTAATATCGTCCTCCCCGATTTTAAACTGAGGTTTAACTGAGCCAGGTGAAGTAAGTTTTTTCAGTTTACCTGGGCGTCCGATAATCATGCCTTCAGTTTTTGCAACATTTAATGATAGCTTGTTTCCTTGTAGCCACAATTTCAAAGCAGCTAAATCAGCGTTAATAGCGTCATTGATCTCAGAAACAGAATTAGATGCAAAATAGATACTAGTATCATCGGCATACATAGATACATGGGAATGCTTCAAGCATTTTGGTAAATCATTAATGTAGACCAAAAAGAGGAGGGGCCCAAGACAGGATCCCTGAGGAACTCCGCAATCTATAGGCTCGGTACTAGATATTTGTCCGTTAACCCTACAAAATTGCCTCCTGTCGGCAAGGTAGGAATGAAACCATTTAAATTCCTTCCCTTTAACACCATAGAATTTGAGTTTACTCAATAGAATCTCGTGATCAACTGTGTCGAAGGCTTTCTTGAGATCAATATAGACAGCTGCCGTATATAAGCCCTTATCGATATTAAGGTACCAATCATTCGTGCACCTGAGCAGACTCGTAAGGGTTGAATAGAGTGATCGAAAACCTGACTGATCCGAAAATATTAGTTTGTTGTCGTTGAAATAGGAATACAACTGGTCAAAGACTAATTTTTCAAACAGACGTGAAACGACGGGGAGTACTGAAATCGGTCTATAATTAGACTTATTATCAGTGGACCCTTGTTTGAAGATAGGCGCAACTCGTGCAGTCTTCCATTTGTCAGGAAAGCGTCCAACAGACAGGGACCAGTTGAACAGCAGTACAAGGGAGGGCGCCAAAATTTCAATGCCAGTTTTTAAGAAAAAGCTGGAGATCATATCAGTACCAAACCCATTGGATGTTTTGATTTTCGAAAAAGCTTTGAAAACTTTCGCCTTGTCGAGGGGGGAGAACGAAAACGAAGATGAAACAATTTTATCACCAAAATCTCCATTAAGAAGAGGATTTTTTGTCGCCGGTATCTTGTCACTGAGATCTTTTCCAATGTTGCAAAAAAAGTGATTCATAGTTTCCGCTATATCTTCCGGATTTGAAATCACTTTCTCGTCCTCTTTAATAGAGAGGATGTTAGTGGTTTTAGACCTCTTATTTATCAGCTGATTAACAGTTTTCCAAGTTTCCTTTATGTCCCCCTCACAGGATTCTAGCTTATTGGAAAAATAATCCCTTTTTATTTTGCGGTTCAAATTGTTAGCTTTACAACGGACTTGCTTGTATGCGCTCATTAGTATCTCAGATTTCATTTTTACTGCCTTAACCTTCAGTTTATCTCTCGTTCTGAAGAGCTGTTTCAGGGATGGAGTAATCCAAGGACAAAAGCGTTCCGTTACCCTTCGTTCTCTAATTGGCGCATGCTTTTCGATTACGAGAGAAACCAGTTCAGACCATTTATTGACTGCATCGTCAACACTATCAGCATTATTCACTACACTTAGCCAGTCGTACGACGCAAGGTCTTGGAGAAAAAGATCCTTGTCAAAATTTTTCATTTGTCTCGATCTGATCTTCTTGTGTTTAGCTTTGACGGAACCTCGAAACTTTCGCGTCACATATACCAAATTGTGATCACTAATAGAACATTTAGTTACACCGGATTCTACCACATTCGAGGGGTTACTGACGGCGATGTGATCTATTATAGTTGCGGTATCCGTCGTCTCACGAGTAGGCTCGGATATAAGCTGTTTCGGGCCAAACGAGTTGTAAAACTCAAGGATACGTTTAGTATTATTAGGCAAGTCTGAGGACAAAGAGACGTCACTAGCAGGAGCAACATCACAGTTGGTGTCTCCCAATAGGATAATCTCCTTACCCTCAGACTCGAGGAATCTAAAAACTGCTTCTAATTTATCAAACATAATGGCGAAGTAGTCCCAGCACGGGTAAAAGTGGTATGAGTACCACAAATAATAGCTCAGATAGAACTCGCATTTTAAACACTATACAGAGACAATTATTTTTGTACCCGTACCAAATTTTGTCCGTGCCGTGCCAAAAAGATTTTGTAGTGTAAATGGGGTTCAAAGCTACTTTTCGTTTGAACCTGTTTAGCCTAAAAATGAAATTTTTCACGAAAAATGATCATTCGTCGATATGGGAAATATATGATAGAAGAAACCTTTATTGATTATGCGATGATTTTTATGATCCACTGAGTACTGATGACCCAAGAAAAACTTTTGAAACTTTGGGAAACTTTTTGAAAACTCATCAAACTTTGATTATATTACCAATCATGAACATTTCTTAGCATCAAGAACAAAATTAATTTTATGCAATGCGATACTTCGCCTATTAAGAGCGATTGCAAGAAAGATTTGCTGTTCAAAGCGTAAAGAGAACTGAATAATGACATCATCAAAGAATGCAAGGACTCATGGTCACTGTCACTTGGGCTTATCAAAAGTTCGCCATGTGATTGACCGATTACATGCATACTCTCGATTTTTGAAGTAAAAGCGAAGACGGAGAGATAAATGTGAAATTTCTAGCTGTTCTACTGGTAATTTTTCATTTTCGTTTCATTTCACTTTTAGTCATGGAAGCCCCTCAGATGAAAACTGATTTACAGGGGACCATGCAATAAATATACAACTTAAAAAATTAATAAGATTACAATAAATACAATTTAGTAAAAAGTTAAAATAAGACGAATTCATACCGGGTGACCCAATTAAAAGTGCGACTTTAGTGTATTTAAGTCAAGGTCAACGTAGAGTTAACATGTGATATTTATTGTATTCCCTTGTAAAAATGATTAATGATTCTGTTCAAATGTGTTACAGACAAGATTTGAATTAGTGCTAGAAATTGTAATGAGTTCTCTTTGAAAATACACGCTCTTGTGCCTTTACTTCTTAGTTTTTGAAGCATCTGCCGAGTGAGTCAAAACATTTATCACCTGTTGGAAAAATTATACTGCAAAAGCCATCTAACCACATCATAAAACTTTAACCCTATCTGGACCGGGCTTTTCTGAGCATCCTCAGGCCGGGGGGGGGGGAATAAATTGCAAAGCGAATAGGAAGTTTCTAAAGAATTTTAAGGGCCTAATGCTAAACAAAAACAGGTAAGGCTGGTTTGAAGTGTTTTGGCAACAACAGTTTGATTGAGATTCACTGCGTTACCATGCCCCGCCTATGACGATTTAAGGAAGCTGTAGTTGAATTTTGATATTAGAAATGCCCCATATTAGAAATGAACTTTTTAAACAAGCGCTTGCTGACGATGGTGTAGAAAATACACGAGCGTTGGGAAAGTACCTAAAAGAAGCATTCCACAGGGGAGGCACTGGAATGGATATTCCATCCATAGCCAGCACCCTTTTAATGTTGCTATTAATTTGCATGCTGGTATGTTATTGTATTTTTTTTATAATCATTGACACTATACACAATGGTACATGGTCTAAAATAAATAAATCTACAGCTAAATCTACAAACATGAGTTATAACAAAATAACAACAACGCGAACAAATGCAGCAAAACAAAATCAAAAATTAAACACTTTTAATGAACGGGATTTTAGGCGATTGGATACTAGGGTTATTTTTATACATATGTTCTATATTGTTATTGTTATCGTTATTTACTATGTAATTGTTGTTGAACCATGTACCATATGGTATAGTGGTATATATACAGGGGGACCCAAAAATAGTGTGCCCCATTTGTTTGGCTGCTGCGGAGCAGCTATACACCTCAGGGGTGGCGCCAGAAATCTTCCGACAGAGGGGCTGGAACTTCCGACAAGGGGGCTAAGATTACTAAAAAATGCAGTTTTTGTACGTCATTTTGCCAAATTCGTTCCGAAAATAACAAAAATTTCCTCCGTCAGGGGGGCTAGTACCCTGGGTACCAGACTCTCAAAAATATTTTTGAGAGTCTGGTACCCAGGGTAGGGGGCTAGATGCTTCCGACGGAGGGCTGTAGCTCCCCTAGCCCTCCCCTGGTACACATTCTAGCTTATATGATGGACAATTTCTTTGATTGTCTTAATGTTAGAAATTCTGCTGATCATGTTATAAAGAAAAAGCCCTTTTACAACCATATTCTGATGTTGATGATGCAAGATTCACCTGGTTGCATCAATTCCTTGATTATTTTTCCCAGTGGAAATATTCTATTGAAAAGCGTGAAGAAAATTTTAATTTTAGGCAGATATATGGAGATCTTCAAACAAGTGTCTTTTCTTTCATAGAAGTTTGAAAATTCTTACTTCAAAATGGTGTAACTTATGTCTTGTCAAACAGATTCTGCCAAGATGATCTTGAAAATTACTTTGGTAGACAGTGTGCTATTGGAAGCCCTTATGAGAACCCATCATATCAGATAGAGATGCTGGATATAATGACAACACCATCAAGTCTCAATTTTCTGTTCACCCTATTGCTGGAAACATAAAAGTTCAGGTTGGCAAATACGATGTCAATGATACTGAGCCATTGCCAAAAAGAAGCTAAAATAAATAAACGCTGTTAATATTGCAAAACATTTTGATATCTACTGTATAAATTCAAAGTATATAATAATGACTTACTTTTATTTGATTGCATTGTAAACTTTTATTTGACAGTTTAACAACCTTTAATTTGATCATTTAAGTCTCTTAAGGTTACGGTAAACGTTTGTGGGCCGAAAAAGCCAATTTTCAGATTTTTTCAAATCTCAGAAACCCAACTTTTAAGAAACATAAAGATACCATCTTTGGAAGTAACAGACATTTTGAACAAGTAGAATTCTTGATCGAAGGAAGGATGCTACAACTTCTCACCCAAAGTTGTTCTGTGTGGTTTAAATTATAATCCTAGCTTTTTGACCTATTAAGTCGATCGTGTGTTACAAAATAAACATGAAACCACATTTTATGTATCGATTCCTTTGTTTAAATGGATTGATTGCTTCTTAAGCGGTAATTGCTTGACCCGGATTACAGTGTGGTTTAAGTGACCTTAGTATTTACATTTTAAATGCCATCAGTAAAATTCCCTTTTTTCAGGATTTACAAATCCACTAGGTACAGGTACGAAAAAGCTATTTTGTACCCTAGGAACCAATCGAATGGCTCCACATTTTGCACACTACCAGAGCAGGCTTCAGGCAAGCAAAGTATGTCTCAGAACCTTCGCATGTCCTCTGGTCCGCCTTTTATAGCCAAATATAACTGTACGAGGGCAGAGAAGTTATTTCCAAATTTATGACA
>REGM01000155.1:348044-398845 GCA_004194415.1 Aurelia aurita | reverse complement strand
GTCAGATTGGTTTAGTTTGTCACCATTTATGCTTAGCTGGATCTCTCTTGGCGCTTTTTTCTGTCTTGGTTTGATTATCATGAAATTTGATTTACTCGTGTTTAAGGTCAATTTATTTGCTACTAGCCAATCAGAGATGTGCATTAACTCGTTGTTGACGGTTTCCTCTAACACATTTATGTTTTGATGAGAGTAAAAAAGACTGGTATCATCTGCAAAGAGATGAAAGTTCAAAAGTTTAGACGCTTTTGGTATGTCATTTATGTACAATAAAAACAGAAGAGGGCCCAAGACACTCCCTTGAGGCACACCATGTTTTATGTGTTTGTCTTCAGAGAGTTGACCACCTACAAAAACTCGTTGAGTTCTATCATGAAGATAAGAGCGGAACCTGCAGGGTTTTCTTCATCCTTGGTAACATCCATTGCAATATTTTCAATCTGAATATTTAAATCTTTACCTTCTTCAAGAAATCCTTCTTCAATCAAGCACAAAATATCATCAAATTCCTCAACAAAAAGGTAAAGATTTGTGTGCGTGAGCGGCCATGTTGAGCGGAAAGTGTGCACTTTTGGGTTGTTGATGTTGCTCTTTGAACTTCTAGAACTCAACGTAGTAAGTCTACAACCTCCCAGAAAGGTCGAAGGTTTCTTTTTTCCTCGGGAGAGAGGGAGGGGGGTTCTTCAATAGTAAAGGTACCTGGGGATGTGCCGCGCTCAAGGGTATCCTTTTTCGGACTTCTAGTCTAGCCAAGGGTATTTTTTTGGCAATTTTAGTCTAGGCCAGTCTGGGCAAGGGTATCATTTTTGGCAATTTTCGTCTAGGAAAGGCCAAATTTTCTTTAATTTGTGTCTAGAAACCCCAAATTTTGGCGATTTTGGTGTAGAGAAGAAGAAATTTTGATGATTTGTGCCTAGAAAATGGCAAATTATGGTACTTTTGGCCCAAAAATTAGTCTAGCCAAGTGTGTCATTTTCACAAAAATTGGTCTAGCCAACGGTACCATTTTGAAGATGCTCGCGGCACACCCCTATCCGAAATTTTTCCAAGAACCCCCCGTGCTTTTTTCCCAATTATTTTTTGTTTATTACCTGGTTCCCTGTAACCCATAAGAAAGTATTCCCAAAAATGACGTAGATCGTTATCTTGCTAGGCGTAATGTTCATTCTATTTATTAAGCTTTTATTAGATAGATATTAATCGAACGATCTTATAAAGAGTGGAGTATGAAGTTTGAATACTTGAAACACAGGAAGCTCATATAATTGTGTATTTAAAAAAATTATTTTCCTTTCCTACGACGATGGCTATGGCACGCGAAAGTCACCACAATTAGATAAACCCGGTTTATCACCAGATAAACCCAGTTTATCTCAGATAAACCTAGTTTATCTGAGATAAACCTACTTTATCTGCAGATAAACCCACTTTATCTCAGATAAACCCACTTTATCACGAAAACCCACTTTATCTGTTGATAAACCCACTGTATCTCAGATAAACCCACTTTATCTCAGATAAAGTACTGCCTCTGCACGATGGAGATAATTTTCCGATGCCAATAGTTCTTCAAATTTATGTAACCGATCTATTCTGTGTTGTTTGCATTTTTACGAGGAACACCCATATCAGTGGACAATAATTATTAATTAAACATTATGAAAGTTTTGTCAAGTATGTTTTCTTATTTCTTCGTTCTACTCAGAAAGTTTGGAGAATGCTTGTATATTTTGGTTACCATTTTGCGAACAGCATTTTTAAAATCGAAATTTAAAGATCGGCCATGTAGTCAAATTTTGGTGATTTTTCAAACAGGAGTACTTTTTGGGACGGTAGAATTGAGCAAAATGTTCTCAAATTATTTGGCGATGAAATTTCAGTCAATTTATCAAGTATTAGTATCAAGTATTATTATTTACCTGATATCAAAAGTAAACTTGCACGCAAATGACCAAATCTGCAGATAATGATGTGGATTCATTCCAGATAAAGTGGGTTTATCCAGATAAAGTGGGTTTATCTGATATAAAGTGGGTTTATCTGAGATAAAGTGGGTTTATCACCAGATAAAGTGGATTTATCAACAGATAAACTAGGTTTATCTGAGATAAACTAGGTTTATCTGAGATAAAGTGGGTTTATCTGGTGATAAACCGGGTTTATCTAATTGTGGTGACTTTCGCGTGCCATAGGCAGGTTGCAGGTAAGTCATTTTGTTTAATCAATGTTGCTGGAAATAAAAGCTGTCGATGCCGTTATCAGCTAGAACAGCAGTAGCCTGCGCGTAGACCCATTGTCCTAATCAGGGACCGCGGAGCATGTTTTTGATTGAGGGGGCTAGAAAGCAGGGGGAAACACTAAGGGGGTCTGGGGGGAAGCCCCAGAAAAATTGTATCGACCACGCCCTCTACTTTGGCTATAAATTCGACCAACGCCCTTTTCATTGCCAGGAACGCCTAAGGAAAGATCTTCATTTGTAGCATATTCAACCACTAAATCACCATAAAATCGTTAATGAATAAAGTGTACAGAATTGCAATCTTTCATCTGATGGTGAAGGGTTCATGTACCAAGGAGAATCTTTTGGATTACGGGAAAGGGCCTGAAAGCAATGCCCCGTTTTAGTCCCTTTAGTCTAGCAGCGGCGTAACCAGGGAGAGAATTAAGTTCGAGGGTATTAAAATGAGGGGGTCTGGGGGCAAGGACCCCAGGAAAAATTTTTAGGACACACCCACTATTTTGGCTTAGAATAGTTCTACCGATCCCATGTTAACCGGTGCTAAAATAGAATGAGGGGGGTGACAGGGTAATGGCACCATGGTACCAGAGGGGTGGTACCTGGTACAATATTCTGCAAAGATGGTGGAACCTGGTACCAAAAATAGGGGTACCGGTACCCAACCTATATGAGTCGGTACCAAAAACAAGTTTGTCAATGGATGTTGTTGGGATTGCTGGAACGAAGTTTCAGCTTTTAACAGTACAGACAATGATACAGGTCTAGGTCTGACTCAGTGAGTTGGTCTTGCTCATTGGTCTTGCGAGGTAGTGATGTTATTATTGTTGTTGTTGCTGCATCGGTTGTTATTGAGAATAGCAAAAACAATTTCGTGCCAAAATACAACAAAACCACTCTTTTGAACAACGGCAGTGGCGTGCTGGCAGGTGNTAGTCTAGCAGCGGCGTAACCAGGGAGAGAATTAAGTTCGAGGGTATTAAAATGAGGGGGTCTGGGGGCAAGGACCCCAGGAAAAATTTTTAGGACACACCCACTATTTTGGCTTAGAATAGTTCTACCGATCCCATGTTAACCGGTGCTAAAATAGAATGAGGGGGGTGACAGGGTAATGGCACCATGGTACCAGAGGGGTGGTACCTGGTACAATATTCTGCAAAGATGGTGGAACCTGGTACCAAAAATAGGGGTACCGGTACCCAACCTATATGAGTCGGTACCAAAAACAAGTTTGTCAATGGATGTTGTTGGGATTGCTGGAACGAAGTTTCAGCTTTTAACAGTACAGACAATGATACAGGTCTAGGTCTGACTCAGTGAGTTGGTCTTGCTCATTGGTCTTGCGAGGTAGTGATGTTATTATTGTTGTTGTTGCTGCATCGGTTGTTATTGAGAATAGCAAAAACAATTTCGTGCCAAAATACAACAAAACCACTCTTTTGAACAACGGCAGTGGCGTGCTGGCAGGTGGGAAGTTTCGTGCTAGGATTCCTCTAAAACTTGAGAAATATTTAAAAAATTCACAGATAGGAGAGTGGAGATATCTGTAAATTCTAAATTTGAAAGAGCTATAACTTCTCGCGTTTTAGTTTGACCTGATACGAAATTTATATCGCGATATGAATGAAAGGTATGAAACGATTTCATAAACGAGACATTCTCACAACTCAGACGAAGCATGCTAATGAATGTAGTGACTAAAAGTTTTTCCATACTCTGTTTCATATTGCTATATAATGTATTTTGCAAGAACGTTTCTTTCTTTGTATCATTTGAGGAGATCGTATCATTTGATGATGTTAATGAAGGAGCCTAGATTATGAAGCTAATTTATCTCTCTAAAATTACGAGTGACTTTATCTGGAAGCTGCTTTCGAAAGTGCTAGAAACAGAATCAAGAGGGGACTAAATTTTGTCCAGCTTCAGAAAAGCGAAACGAGAAGAACCATTATCTTGAGAGGAGGAACAAACTATAAATGTCAATCCCATTTGCTCGAAAACATAAGCATGGCTCATTTCAGCTTCGCAAATTGTACAATTTTCACCCTATAAACACTCAGAACTTGACGAAGTTGAGTTTTCTTGTCCTTTTTCAAACAGTTTCAGAAATAGCTTCCTCGGATAATAGCTTATAACTTCGGACTTTTTATTTAATGTTTACTCAAAAAATTTCCTGGTGATGTTAATTTATAAAAAACTGGTAACAAATTGTCAAAAATTATATTTTAGCACCGGCAAACATGGGATTGGAAGGTGTTCTAAGCCAAAGTAGAGGGAGTGTCCCCAAAATTTCATGGGGCTTCACCCCCAGACCCCCTCATTTCATTACCCACCAGTTAATTCGCCCTGGCCACGCTGCTTAGGGCGAAAGTCTGAACTAAGCTATCAACATCTTATAATGTGGCTAAACAATCTTCTACTACAATAGTGCATTTAAAACAGGTATTGACGCAAACTAAATTCGTGCAAAATATGCAGTACGAGCTATGCAATTTAACTTGCTGTCCGCACACTTCGAAGTGGAAATATTTTGAGCCATAACTAAAGAGGGGGCGCCATTTTCATACTTTGCCCCCTTGTGGAATGAGACCCAGCACGCCACTGACAACGAGAATGGGTGAATCCGTTATGAGAAGGACCCTCATTATGTCATCTATGAAGTGGTTTAGCTATTCAGGCATGTTGATTTTGGCCGTAGCATTTTATATGCAGGGTGAGAAACAATTTAGAAAACTCGAAAAAAGGAAAACTTCAAGACTTCGCAGATGGCCAGTATGGTTGAAATCTTTAAAAGGTTGGTGTAAATTCTATTACCTCTTTTTTTGGAATTGAATGGCTCGAAAGTAACTTGGGGTACTTTGCTGTAATTCTACCGTGGAAATGTAAATCTTTTTCAAAATGGCGGCGTTTATTATGTTTGCGGATGTGACGTCATCATATTTCTAAATTGTTAATCACAAGAGCGACAGATTTCTGAATTCCACCATATCATTATAGACCTTCATAAACTATGATTTCCTTGAAGATTGTATGATTTTTTCTCTATCAATTTTGGATTAACGATGATTTTAATTTTTTCAAAACTTTCCATATTTTCAATAAAAGGAAAAACGCCGCCATTTTGAAAATAATCCTGATTTCAAAAACTTACCACAGTAGAATTACACCAAATTACCTTAGTTCCTTTCAAGTCATTCAATTCAAAGAAAGAGGATAATAGATTTTTACACCAAATCTTTAACAATTTGAACCCTATGATTCACAATCCACTTTACTCTCTCATTTGTTCTTTCAAAACATTTCTTTCATTCAAGTTGAGAGATGAGTGAAGTGTAGCCTATGTTTGTAATTTTCCAGACCTCTTCGGAGAATTCTTCAAATTGAAGGTAGACTGTGTATTCATTGACAGTTGTTATCTCCTGCCACCAAAATTGGTATTCCGTGGTGTGGTACCACTACCTTAAATTTGGGTGGAACCTGGTACCTGAAGGGTTGGTACCGGTACCAAAGACCCCCCCTGTCACCCCCCTCTAGAATGTTTGATCATTTTGTAACAGTGTTTTTCATAAATAAGTATCCCCAGGAAAATTTTTGAGTACGCATCATTTTCTTTGGCTTAGAATGCCCATCTTCATCCCATCTTTACCAGTGTCAAATGGGAGACTTTGACAATTTTGTAACAATTTTCTATGAATCTCCAACTCTAGGAAAAAGTTTGCGCAAACACCTTTTACTTTTTCTTAGAATGCTGCTCAAAATCCAATGTTTGCCTGACCCTGAGATGGAAGCCATGACAATTCGCAATTCTACGATAGTTCGTGTAGAAAATTGTTTAAAACCGTTAACCCTTTACTTTGGCTTAGAACGACTCTCTGAGTCACTTCCCAGCATTTCTCGGAAAAATTCTCATCCTACCCTACCCATACCCAACTACTTTCTCCTCACTTTTGAAAAAATCTCAAGGGCCATCTTTTGACAAAAGTGGGGGGGGGGGGACAAATTCCCTTCCCCATCCCCTTCCATGGCTACACCACTGTAGTCTTGTATGTGGTAAATTTAAAAATGTCATAATCTCGCGGAATTATTACATTTCAAAACGTAGATAATATGTAAACATATGTAAACATAAAGCCTAAACATAGCAGAACCTAATAACGCGAACATAAGTTTGTATCGACAATAGATCATAGATCCAACTTTTAATCAGATTTCCCAAAGTTTTGTATCCTGTTCTCATTTCTATTGCAGCGGTTGCAGCCAGTATATAGTTTTCATCAGTAGGTCTGAAAATCATAGTATTTGCTTCAGTGGTGATGTTCTGAAGACAATCATCATCACTTCGAACCTCCGTTTGTTGGGCAAGTTTAGGTACTATGCAGGTAGGTAAAATGATGATTAAATAGCCTCAACAACATCACACTCCCTTGTTAAGGGGCCGCATAAAATATAGATTTTTCCCCATAACAACGCCATTTGGGTGAGTTGGGGGGGGGGGCGGGTTGCCCAAGACGTCTTCAGATTAAAATTTTTACATCGAAAAGAAAGAACTCATAGAAAATATATTACCACCTGTAAATTCTGCAAGAGGTATTCGTAGTTATCCAAAACCGTTAAAATAATCGTGCTCAGCAGCAAAATTTGCTATTATTAGGGGCCGAAAAGGTATCGATTCTTTCCCAAACAACGTCGTTTGGCGTTTGGACTTTCAGATTCAGATTTTACATCGAAAAAAAAAGAATTTTAATAATAAAACACAACCTGTAAAATCTGACAGTCTTCTTCGTTTAACTGCCTCTCACTGTCGAAATATATTCTTTAAATAAACCCAGCTCTCAAACTCTTTAATTTTGGTTGGCCTAACCAAGAGATACTCAAACCATTTACCATAACATAAAGATTTATTTGAATTCAACTCAACAATAATATGAAATCAACTGTATCATTATCTTGGTGGCGAATGTAAGGCAGCACTCGACAATTAAGAATATTGAAATCATGTAAAAAGGACTTCGTGTCAATAACCTTAGCTTATTGGCCTATTATTGGCCTTTTATCAGTTTTGAATAGACCGACGCTAAGGGTGGGGGGTGGGGGTCCGAAAGTTAGCGTCGGAATGACGCTAAGCGGTGACGAAATCGATATATGACTGACCCCTTAATCATTGTAAATTACTTTTGTGACAAATTGATACATACACACATATTTTAAAGAAATGCTGTCAGAATTGTGTTTAGCAATGAAATTTGGTATAAAAATGGGGTCAGTAGCCCACGCAAATGGCATGTATAAAATCTACGTTGAAACATATGCCTACGTTGAAAAAAGGTACCCTTTCCCGCGTTTTTTTGTACGAGCATGATAACACATCAGGTACCAAGTGGCTCCCCCGGGATGTTTTGCATTTTGCAGAGTCTACAGTTGCATTTATTTCCATTCCAACATCTAATTTGTTTTTTAAAAATGGGAAGGGTGTGCATAAACATAAATGTCACTCATATCGGAATTTAGGTCGTGGACGTTTTGTAGGGGGGTAGGGGGGGGTCTAAACGAAAACGTCCAAACGACGTTGTTTGGGAAAAAATCGATATGTTTTCTGCCCCTGTCCTTTTTTAAATCATCGCAATATTCTTTACTTTCACCACCAGGATAATGATACAGTTGATTTCATATTATTGCTGAGTTGAATTCAATAAATCTTTATGTTATGGTTTGAGTATCTCTTGGTTAGGCCAACCAAAATTAAAGAGTTTGAGAGCTGAGTTTACATTTCAAGAATATGTTTTGACAGTGAGAGGTAGTTAAACAAAGACGACTTTCAGATTTTACAGGTTGTGATTTATTTTTAAAATTCTTTTTTTCGATGTAAAATCTGAATCTGAAAACGTCTTGAACAAAATCACACCCCCCAGTAACGACCTCGCTGAATGATGACTCTTCCCCGCCAAGGCGAAATGATGACCCGCCAAGAAAATTTGTTTCCCCGCCGAAATTTCGCTCTTCCCCGCCGTGGTTTTTGTGATCCCAACCTAGAATTTATAATTGGGGAATTTTCCCCGCTGTCTTTTTAATGCCCGGCGGGGTCGTTACTGGGGCGTGTAAAATCCCTCTCCCCACAAGGTCCAAACGACGTTGTTTTGGAAAGAATCGATATGTTTTCGGCCCCCATTACTTACAAGCAACTTTAGGATACTAGAAGCGCAATGTAATGTAATCCATATTTAAAGTTGGTATTTACAGTAGTAATAGATATACTAATTCAAACCAACTATTTACAAACAAAAAATATATATATATACTTTATACAAAAATCAGCGGCATATTTTGCAGGTGCATTTATCTCCAGCCCAGTGTTTGATCCTCTTTTTGAAAGCCGAAAGTGTTGGCTGATATTTTCAAGTGAAAGATATTTTCAAGGTCCGTGAAAATATCCGCGAAAAATTGGAAGTGGGGCTACTTGGAAGAGTTACGTGAGTTGTAGCTTGAATTTTTTTTAGCTTTGTACTATGATGTAATTTGTTTTCCTTTTTTAACATATCCTTTTAAGAATTTAATTTACGGCCCAGGCTAGATAAGCTCTGCTTCTCTTGGGTCGTGTAGAATACATACTTTTTTATCTTACATTGTATTAGGCTGTTGTATTCTGCGAATAAAATTGAATTGAATTGAATTGAATTGAATGTTATTGGTCTATTTTCGTGTACACATGCCCATGTCAGCCAATCAAGATTTGGTGCATGTGCCACAACGGATCTCTTTGTGGTTGCGGTGGAATATTTACGGATGCTGCGGAGGAAATTGTGTTTAGTGGCTGGTGCAAGCAACGAACGGAAAAAGGCAAGAAGGGCGGCAATCACATCACCTCAATGAATTTGACGCAACAATCATGTTTACCACTATAAAACGTGTAATAGGAGCCCACTGAACTAAAGATTAAAGTCGCCAAGAGATGTTGGAACAGTGAACATTTGCTTAGAAGCTGTAAGACAGTTGAAAAGCGATGGCCTACGCAGTGCTTGGTGCTAGGCCCAATTCTCATCCGTTCCAGGAGAGGAAGGTTACTATGAAAGAGCCTGTCAAGATTGGGAGAGCAGTTGCCAAGTGTAAATCTGCTGCCAATAATCTCATCTTTGATTGCAAGGTTCTTTCACGTAGCCATGCTGTTATTTGGTATGAAAATGGGAAGGTAAGAATAAAATTTAAAAAGACGGTTCGTGTTTTGTGGGGGATGTATTATTATTATGTAGTACCTAGCTAGGTGTAGCGGAATGTGACTTACCATTTTGTCGAACATGGAATGGGTCGTTTGTGCTTTGTTGAATCATTGAATGATGAAAATTCTGTAGACCCCTTACAAAAAGGAAGAGAAACTGAAACTAGAGCAGAGAAGTAAGCTCTAGTGAGTGTATAGATCGTTCTTTTAACGTCATGCTATCTGACCCTGATGATGAGGTGAGGTGCTGAGCTTGACTTGATTGATGCATTGATGCTGGGTTAGCAAATTTTAGAATAAAGAATCTTCCCAAAAATTTAACTGCAAACTCAGAATATGTCCGACAAGTGTCTTTTATATTTTACTGTAAACAAAACTGCATTTCTTGCTGTGCGCATTCCCCTGCATTCCCTTCCCCCTGCCATTTTTATGTACGAAGAATGAGTACATAACTACATAACGTGATGGTGCTGGTTTTCCGTATAGGTAGGTAGGTTAGCTAGGTAGAAATATACGGACGCTTTTTGTGCCAAAAGTGTAACAATAGGTCTCAATAGGTTTGGCATACCTGAAATAGTCTGCCCATTGAATTTAAAGCTTCTTCCTGGCAACTTGACAAGAAGAAGGTTTTATGACGCAGGCAAAATATACTCCCCTCTTTGAGGCTACGGACCACAGAATCTCGGACCACGTAGCTATGGTACAAATAACGAAACCTCACGGAGGAGATTAGGCAAAGTACGCATAGAAATTGCGGGCAGTTACGCGACCAGGAAAAAGGGACGGAGGAGATTGGGACCACTTCTGATAGCCTACGAGCACAAGAAATACGGAGAAGTTCCCATCCTCGTTTATCGAGCGTATAGCGAAGTTGGCTTGTATACACATACTTTCTTAAGAAACTAAGAAATTCACGCAGTACTGAAAGTTTCTTAAAATTATCAGATCTTGAGTACTGAAAGTTTCTTAACAGTGTCGTAGGAGGTTCCTCAATTTCACTTTTGTATTTATGGGCGGGGAATCTCTTGTGCTATCTTCGTGACACTTCTGGCGCAATAAAAAAGCTTCAGACAAAATAAAAAAGGTTCTTGATTAATATTTTTCCAGTACTCGAGTTTCTTGATTTTATGGCGATCTAATAGTTGAATTTCTTATAGAAAAGTTTCTTGCATGTAAGAACCATTATCCAGCAATAGAGAGCCACCACCCTTGTTTGGTACTCCGCGTGAGAATATTAAGCTTTTACCTTGTGCAAAAACACTCAAAGTTATAAAAATTCACTAAGCAGCACGGCCCCAGGAATCGTAGTAAATCAACTTCAAACATCGTTTCTATGTACCATCATTCTTCGTACATCCCCATAGGGTACCTATTTTTTGGTTGAAGCAACAAACAGAGCCTATTGTTTATTTATTTTATTGTTCCCACCTGCACACTTCCTGGATGCCATGTAAACTCCACACTAAATATTACGCCAAGAAATATGTGATTAGCACCAGGAAAAAAAGCAATTCCATTCATTTTATATAAATAGATTTCTATAGTCCTTTTCAACTTACAGATTTGAGGTTGTACCTAGCGGTTTCAATCAGGTAAATCTTCATTACACATATTTTTTTTGTAAGAAACTGCTTATAAGAAACTCAAATCTCAGATCGCCAAAAAGTTAAGAAACCCCAGTACTGGGAAAATGTAGCTTAAAGGTAATGTGTCCATGTAAGTACAGCCGCGTATACATTCTGTCAAAATATGCTGATGCAATGCTGACAAACAGCCTCGAAGAGCGCACTGTGATTGGTAGAATCTAATTGATCACATGCAGATCGCTAGCAGATCACGTGCAAACTAAGATTGAAATTTGTCAACATGGCTGCCTGCTGTGAGGCCTCAATGCGTGTGGTACTGAGCTTGGGAATGGAAGATCGAGATCGAGAGCTGTTGAATTTGAAACAAAGATTTTTACAGAGTGCGTGATTATTCAAGTATCTATACCCGAAATATCTATTTGCTTCAGTGGCTGTTAGACTTTATGAAGCCACAATTTCAGAGTCGTGTTCGGCTGTTCAGAGCGACAACATGAAACATGGCTAGGCAGGCCCTCTGCCGTCCTCAAGCCTCATCGATTTTGGCAAAGCAACGTCAACAGATCGAATATAGCATTGTTTCTACCGTTGGTTGTTTGAACATGAAAGGGTCACAAAGTATCAAATGTTTAATGTCAGTCCTTTGGGTTCCGCTCTGCAAAACCGCAAGTAAGTAATCAGTCTCCTTGTATTATACCTGATCACCTCAAGCTCTTCCGCTGAAGTGATCACATGACAATATCACGTGAAATAGGTATGCCCCCCGCAAAGCCGCTGTACTTACATGGACACATTACCTTTAACCCTATTTCACATGGGGGGCCTTTTTCGCCCCCCCCAACCAAACTTTGCTACATTGCGCCTAAACAACACTAGATATGACAACCAAACCTGTGTGACTTTTAATGAAATTTAGTTGCCAATTACAATTTCAATATTTCATTGTTCTAAAATCGGTCAGGCGACCACAATAGCACCATATTTGGAGAGTGGTCAACAAAAAAAAGCTTGAAACATCCATAACTTCTTTTTTTCTTGTCTGAATTACTTGAAACATGTATCATTCGATTGATCATGACAAGAGCTTTCATTTGATATATAACTTTTTATTATTTGCTGACATCAGCAAAATTTAATATCTATGACGTCATTTACATTTATGACGTCATTTTTCGAATAACTAAGTAAATGAATTGAAATTTTTGTAGCACATTAGTCTTATCTTGCTTGTGTCATGCATATTGAGTTGATATGGGTTGGAAAAAGAAATAATTCTATGAAAAAACTGCAGTGATGGTCCGTCTGGAGAACAGAGAGCTAATTAGGTGCTAATTGATCTATAAATAGATGCTTAAAATTGCTTTAAGGTATATATTTGATTCTACTATGTGTTTTCTATCATTTAAGACCATTTGCATTCAAATCGGTTGAAGTAATTATTTAAATAGAATTTTTCTTGTGAAGAAGCTAAATTTGGCAATTTTCCATTGTTTTTGGTCACCTAGCAACGAATCACGTGGCTAATTAATTACCATTGTTATATTTGAAAAGCCCATTGTCCAAGAAACAATTGAGGTAAGTCTTATAGTTATATCCTGTGTATTCTTAGAGAAAAAGAGGGGGGGCCAAAAACGCCCCCCATGCCAAAATGTCATAAAAATACCCCATGTGAAATAGGGTTAAGAAACTGTTTATTTTGATAAAGGAAATTCTTCGCATATTTTTACTCTATTTTCACTTGTTTCTTGTATCATATTACTCAGAAGGTACTTGAGTATTGTCTAAACATTGGAAAGGCTTCAAAAACTTTGTTTTGAAATGTTCACAAGGGCTCAGGTAGTAAACATGAAGATTGTTAAGGAACCTTTAAGAAGCTCGTAAGAAACTCTGAGTACTGAAAATCTGATAATTTTAAGAAGCTTTCAGTACTGGCTAAAATACGTGTATTCAAATTGAGATCAACTTTTATTTTCCACAATATTCCAGAAAAATTGATTAGTGACTCAAAATGAATTATTTCAGCAAAGTCAATTATCACCTGAAGTCTGTTAATCGATTATTTGGCACTAATCGATTATTTGGACCTCAATCGATTAATCAATGATCCATGGACAGGCCTAAATCTCAAGCATAAATTTCTACATTACTTGTAGCCCCTTGTAGCTGTTGCTAACTTAAAACCGAGCCTTCACCTTAGCCTTGGCTTGGTCTTTTGCGTATGATCGTTAACCCAGCATCATTTAAAAGAAATTATTCACACTTTTTGCCTTACATATATTATATTTTACTTCAGGGTCTATCTCAGAAAGCACCAGGTACAGTAAAGGCCTGCATATAAGAACCTACCTTTTCCAAACCAAGCTGTTTTGGTTCTTATGTAAATCAGCAATTCCATAGTGACTCGTGTGACCAAGTCACACATATAATTAGCTGTCTACTAAAATTTAAGTGATTTTTCAAAGATTTTGATACACATTCACGGGGAGTTGAAAGATGTTGGTAGAATGCCCTAAGGTACCCCTTCGGGACAATACATTTTTTTACCTGATCAATTTTTGGATTTTTAGATATTTGGATAGCACACACATCTACCTACAATTTCTGACAATTTCAAGGCTTTTCCTTGATTTTTCAGTCAATTATAAGCAATTTAAAGTTGGGTCTTCCCAGTTAGGATAATGCTGTTTACATTAGGAGGAAATTTGATGACTTGGGGCGCAATTTTTCAAGTGCACTTGATTTACTGTCGAATTAATTTTGCAGTTTTGATACCCATTATGCTATTATGAACTCTGCACTAAATACACAAAGGATTAACTTGAGCAAAATTTTGGCCAACCTCTTGAACTTTGCTTAATCTGTGGTCAATCATCAACAACAGGGGAGTTCTATTCTAAGAAACTATTTCAAGGCTTCGCTGGAAATCAGATTTTCAGCGAGCAATGAGTATTCATACAGTTCCCTGTACCCAACAGCTTGACGTAATTGGCTGAGATTTGGCAGACAGACAGAAATAGCACAGGGTGACCAAACCTTGTCTCAGTTTTGAGAAAAATTGAGTGGTCTAAATTTATCATTTGAATGAAGTTCAAAACGAGGCCAGGGGGTGAAAGGCAAAAGTGTTTGATTAATTATTCATAAGTTAAGACATGCAAAGGAAATCTGAGACGATATATGCTAGATTGATGTATTGAGAACGCAAAAATTTCATCGAGGTTTATGTGAAGCTTACTTGGCGGTACAGGGAGGTTATAGAAAGGGGAAGGTTCGATTCTTGCCTTCTACGGTGTATAGCGCACAATTCTTGAATATTTGTATTCTTTTTGGCTTATAAATACTCTCCATTTAATGCCAAATCGAATGATGTAGTTTAGCCGTGTTATGTTGCATACGTGACAATCAAGAGAGAAAACACCGAGAGTGGTCACTGAAGGGGTACAGTAACCTTAAGCCATTCTCTATGTTTACAAATCTTTTTTCCAAAAAAACTAATGCAAATTTTGTGGTTTATTTGGTGTGACTCATGTGACCGTCACATTTTCAAAGTCTTGACTTGAAGTTACTAATCTTAATTTTTCTGAGAAAGTTTAGCATCTTTTATGACAAAAGTTTTTGAGAAGTGGCCAGTGGTCATTAAGCTACCGCATGAGCATAAAATTTGATTAAAAATATTGTTGCTTTCAGAAATAACAGAACCAATGCATTGTGACTCGTGTGACCCAAAAATGTGACTCGCGTGACAAGTGAGAATTACCTAAAGAAAACTCAGTTTAAATCTTTTGCTGAAAGTGTAACATTAAAAAGAGAACTTTTCTACAGAACTGTGACCCAAATAAGGTCGCAAATTGCAATAACATGACAAATTTTGTTCTTTTAAAGTTAGTTTTCAGGTTTCTCGAAATTTCTCAAAGGCTTCCTATACTTTTGCAAAATCTTATTTATGTCTTATTTACTGTCGAGCTTTTACATGGAAAGCCAGTATTTTTAAATGTTTATAACAAGCATAGATCTTATACCCAAATAAACATACAATTTTCTTGATATTTTCTACCTGAAATCAACTCTAAACACCAGTTTTCTAATGTGGCTCATGTTTTGTGACTCGCGTGACCAAACTTGAGGGTGATTTTTTACAAAGATTACTGAGGTGATCAATTTCAATTTAAGGGCCAGCATGGACATTCATATGAAGACCAAACTACTGTAAGCTCTAATGATGAAAAAAGAATTAATGGGTTGCAAAGGAGAATACTTTTATTATGAAAAATTCGACTCATTCGAGGAAGGTTATTACAGTATATGCGGGTTTTTACTGTTTCAAGTTTGAGGGCAGGAGCAATAAAAAAGGAGCTTCAAATTCTTTCAAAAATAAGATTGAGAATCTTATATTTTGAGCATTTCTGATTAAATTCTAAATCCTGATATTTGTAGCTACTATAATTCTAATGGTGCCCTGTCTGCAAATTCGTCTCTCCTTGTAACACAGTCGATTTAACGCTTTTTGGTTTTGGCAGTTTTTCATTCAGGACACTAAAAGCAGCAATGGTACATATGTAAATAACGTTCAAGTTGGTAGAGGAACTGATGACACAGAATCTATTGAGATCAGATCCGGAGATGTTTTGCAGTTTGGTGTTGATGTAACTGAAAATTCTAAAAAAGGTATATATTTGCAATTTTATTTTCTGTTCTTCCTAATTTACATTAATGATTTGACAGATTGTTTAAAGTGTAACGTAAAACTGTTTGCTGACGATACATCAATTTTCATGTCGTTCATGATCCAAATGTAGCCGCTGTCGACATGAACCATGATTTAAGCCTGATCAATCTTTGGGCATGTAAATGGAGAATGTCATTTAATCCAGACCCCACTATGCAAGCAGTTGAGGTTACCTTCTCCAAAAAGAGGTGTCCAGCAAATGATCACCCACCCATATTCTTCACCCTCAATGAAATGTACAAACTCTATGTTCGACTTCGACCGTATCTGGATTATGGTGATGTTATATAATCACATCCCGCATAATATATGTGAATTTGAGCATAGTGTTATTTTGACATCAACTGGAAAAACTTTAATCTATCCAATACTCCGCTGCATTAGCAGTAACTGTTGCTTGGTGCTTGGAAGGGTACTTCTTGTAAGATGATGAGCTTGGATGGGAATCATTTAAACCCCTTGCCGATGGAGTAGACACCTTCATGCTCTTTTATAAAATGATTCACAATCTGACCTCAGATTACACAAGACATCCAACTACTGTATGATCTTCACAGACATGCTACAATAGGGCAAATATGTGCAAGAACGAAAGGTTTCAAATCAAGTTTCTATCCCATCTGCTTATCGGAATGGGAAAAGCTCAACCCTGAGAATAGAATATCCAACTCTGTGAACTTTTTCAAGAAAGAATTACTGTCAATTATCCGTCCACCTCCAAAGTTGGTCTACAGTGTCCAGGACCCAAAAGGTTTATCCATCCTATCGCAGCTACGTGTTTGACTCAGTAAGCTAAATTTTCACAAATCTAAGCATAATTTTTGGGATACTTTGAACCCGTTGTGCCCGATAAATGATTGTGTTGAGGATACGGTACACTATTTCCTGCTCTGCCATACTTATGATGCAAATAGATGTGATCTTCTCAACAGTATAAATGCGATATTGTTGCCTCATGGTTTAATAAATCTTTCAATGACGAGTTGCTAAAAATCATCCTCTATGGCCATGAGCAGTTACCGTTTGATTCAAATGCAAAAATTCTTACAGCAACGCTAGAATATATCAAGGCCTCCAAACGTTTTGAATAAATTGGTAATGAAAGCTTGTAGAATTTCTTCTCTCCTGTAATATTTTCTTTTTCGTTTAGTTGTAAAACCGTGTAGTTAACTGAGTTTCTATATTATTTGTAAATTGCCACAGGGTTGCTATGTATTTCCATGCTCCTTGTGGTATCGTCTTGTAACTCGATGTATGTTTCTGTAAATTTTTATGCGAATATATAAACAAATAAAATAAAATATGGCATGCTTCTGAAATCTGAATTTGAANACGCGATCTTCTCAACCGAGTAAATGCGATATTGTTGCCTCATGGTTTAATAAATCCCTCAAATGAAGAGTTGCTAAAAATCATCCTCTATGGCCATGAACAGTTATCCTTTGATTCAAATGCAAAAATTCTTACAGCAACGCTAGAATATATCAAGGCCTCCAAACGTTTTGAATAAATTGGTAATGAAAGCTTGTAGAATTTCTTCTCTCCTGTAATATTTTCTTTTTCGTTTAGTTGTAAAACCGTGTAGTTAACTGAGTTTCTATATTATTTGTAAATTGCCACAGGGTTGCTATGTATTTCCATGCTCCTTGTGGTATCGTCTTGTAACTCGATGTATGTTTCTGTAAATTTTTATGCGAATATATAAACAAATAAAATAAAATATGGCATGCTTCTGAAATCTGAATTTGAAAGCAGCTGATGAAAAGAGTTTATGAAATCAGCCGTTTAGGCACAAATTTATTACGATATCGGCCATCCGAATTTCTCAGATAATTGGCCAAGATTTGACTGAATTGCCAGTACAGCGAAGTGCAACCAATTCAGCACAATTAATAAAGTAGAAGCAATTGACTACTGTAGTAACTCTAACGTGATTCGGCGGGATAGATAATCAAACTAAATAGATACCGTTTGATTCAAGTGCAAAAATCCTTTACAGCAACGCAAGAATATATCAAGGCCTCCAAGCGTTTTGAATAATTCGGCAATGAAAACTTGTAGAACTTCCTCTCTCCTGTAATATTTTCTTTCTCGTTTGTTTGTAAAATTTGTTTGTAGTTATATTATACGTTTCTATGTTGATTGTAAATGGCCACAGGGTTGCTATTTAATTCCATGCTGCTTGTTGTATCGTTTTGTAACTTTATGTTTGTTTATATAAAGTCTTATGAGAATATACAAAAATTATGGTACTCTCAATTTCAACATGAGAAACAATTTGGCCATTTTACACCAGAGTCGATATTATTTGGTACTGTGTTGATTAAACGTTAACAGCCTTCAACTCGAGGATTCCTGCATACTGTAACTATACACTGTATAATTCATAAGCCAATTTTCTGTAATAAATAGAAAGATAATAAAAAATACGCTGTTTATATATAACTTGGTTAAATGTTGTATAGTTATTTGGCAAGCCAAAAAATGTATCCACTGTTTGAAAAATCATGCTACAACACAACCATTAAATGGATCATAAAAAATCCCAATCCATCACCTGTCTGAATTTAATTTTTGCAATTTTATGATTTACAATGCAAGGTTAAAAATATGGTTTCCCCAGTTTTGCTAACAAATAGACGTGGTTGGCTCTATTTAATTTGCTTTCAAACTATTATAATTGTAAAATATTGATTTTTGGCATACTGTAGGTTACTGCTTTATAATGGGAAGAGGGAAACTGATAGGATTTTGATATTCCCTCTAATCAAAACTAGGGACGAAGAAGGATGTTTAGTGTCAAACTCTGTATCAGAGTGTCACAGCACATTTTTGATTTTGTTTTTGAGTAATTTGAGACAAGTGATCTTTGGCCAATAATTTTACGAATTGGTTACATATTTTTGCTGTAAGAATTTACTGCAGGAAAGACTCACCTGGTATATTCTCATAATTATTTGAATTACCTAACTTCTTACATGCAACAGCAGCAGAATACTCCATGTCCCAAGCAGCATCCATCAGTACTGCTGTCAGACTTGAGTTTCCACGAAAATATTTAGAATCCTGCAAGACAGTCGGAGCTTTGTTTCTACAGTACAGGCCCTGCACACATTAACATGACAAGAATTCTCAAGAATTCTTAAGAGCTTACAAGAATTTTTCTCATACTGATAAGAGGCCTTGACAATTGCTTAGTACTATGAGAATGAAAATTTTTCAGATATTTCGAATAAAGACATACTATTGGCAACTATAGAATACGTAAGGGCTACCAACCGGCTAAACTAATTGAAGCTGCTCTTTCGTTTTCTTTCCCTTCTTCTTTTTCTCCGTGGATTTTTTTTACCTTTACGTTTCTTTTTCTTTCTTATTTACCCTTTATGGTATTAAGTAAATATGATGCAGCATTCTTATTGTCTAACCTTATTAATTTACATTGCTGATTGTACCTAAATCAGCGCTCTGTTGCGCTCTCTCGCAAACCTTGTTCTTCAATATTGGCGTCTGCATCATGTTCACCTTAACAGTGTTTACTAGTTCTATGTTGGCTGCAGAGGAGATGTGCCTGAACGCACCCTCTGTGGTCAGCCAGAGGACAAGCTGGAGAGCATAACCAACATTGTATCTCAGGGATCCAAATTAATTGAGGACGCCAAACACAAGTACTTTACAAAAGTAGGTAGTACCCTTTCGAACCCAGAAACAGGTAAAAAACTGTATTGGTCCTTGATTAATAAAATCTTGAATAAGGCTAAAATCTATAATTCCTCCTCTACTAGAAAACGATATCTTTGTGTTAGATTTTACTGCAAAGGCAGAAATCTTCAATTATTATTTCATACAACAATGCACCACAATCGATACTGGTAGTGAACTTCCTCCAATGTTAGTACCCAGTGCTCCACCGCTCACAGAGTTTTCCATTTCTGATGAGAAGATCTTGAATATTATTCGCTCATTGAATCCAAATAAGGCTCATGGCTGGGACTATATCTCAGTGCGCACGATAAAGATATGTGATGATGCATTCCTTCTACCCCTTAGATTAATATTTGTAAAGTCTGTTGCATATTAGATGGCAGGGCCAAAATAAAAAAGACTTCAAAAGAGGTTTCTCTACCAGCGACTTTTCTTTTATCACTAACTTGGCTTGGACATCTAATGTGAAACAGAGTTAGGTATTTAATCGTTTGTAGTAATTGCGTTTATTTGCATGTAGTTTCTTGTTTCTTTTTGTTCTTATTTGCTATACGTTTTTTCATGTAATGGCCGCGGGGTAGTCGTAGTTTTCTGCTCCTCGTTTGTATCGTCCTTGTAGTATTGTAGAGTAGATTTTAAGTAGTGAAATCCGTAATATGTATTTTAAAATTTTTAATGGAAAAAAAAAAAAAAAAAAAAAAAAAAAAAATATTTGAGTCGTGTATGAGCCAAGGTGTTTTCCCTGTAGTCTGGAAACAAGCTAACGTAGTTCCAATCCATAAGAAGAATAGTAAAAATTTGAAATAACAGTATCGTCCTATTTCTCTCCTTGCAAACTTTAGTAAAATTCTAGAGAAGCTAATCTTTGACTCCTTTATCAGCACCTGAACACAAACGGTTTATTAAACCCAAATCAGTCAGGATTTGGCCCAGGAGACTCAACTGTTAATCAGTTACTGTCAATTTTAATTTCTATATTTAAAGCATTTGACTGCAATCCCACGCTTGATGTACGTTCTGTTTATCTCGACATTTCAAAAGCCTTTGACAGGGTCTGGCATCAGGGTCTTATGTACAAACTGCGTCGATGTGGTGCCTCTGGCAGACTACTGATATTAATGCAAAGCTTTCTTAATGATAGAAATTTCTCAATGATAGAAAACAGCGTACTGTTTTGAATGGTACAACATCTACATGGGGTACCATTTCAGCTGGTGTTCCCCAGGGTTCTATCCTGGGTCCTCTTTTCTTTCTTATTTATATCAATGATTTGACAGATGGTTTAAAGTACAATGTCAAACTATTTGCCGATGGCACATCGATTTTCACAGTTGTTCACGATCCACATACAGCTGCTCTTGATATGAGCAATGATCTAAATCTTATTAAGCTTTGGGGACACAATTGGCGAAAGTCCCTTAAACCCAACTAAGCAAGCAGTCGAGGTGACCTTTTCAAAAAAGAGAATTCCAATGAATCACCCACCCTTCTTTTTAACGGTGTTCCAGTAATGAGGGTCCAGGAGCAAAAACACCTTGGAATCATACTAGATTCAATCTTTTCCTTCGCTAGTCACATCCAATCAGTTATTTCCAAATGTAGACAAGGAATAGGGATGTTAAGATTCCTTCCAAAATTCCACAAATTATGTGTGAATTTAGTCAGAGTGTCACTTTGACTAATTCAATGGAAAACCTTGAATCGGTTCAATACTCTGTCGCATTAGCAGTAACTGGAACTTGGAAGGGCACATCTCGTGAGAAAATATATGACGAGCTTGGTTGGGAATCGCTCAACCTCCGACGATGGAGAAGACGCCTTGTTCTCTTCTTTAAGATAATCAATAATTTGACTCCGGATTACACAAGAAATCCTGTACCTCAACAGGAATGTGACTAAAATCTTCGCAGACGAGCTACAATAGGGCAGATACGTGCGAGAGCAGAGAGATTCAAATCGAGTTTTTATCCTAACTGTTGGTCGGAATGGGAAAAACTTGACCCTGAGATCAAACAATCCTGCTCAGTGAATGTTTTCTAGAAACGTCTATTAGCTCTCATCCGTCCACCTTCAAAATTGGTCTACAACATTCACGACCCTAAAGGTTTATCGATTATTCATTTTAACACAGCTACGTGTTGGACTCAGTGAGCTAAATTTTCACAAATTCAAACATAACTTCAGAGATACTTTAAATCCTTTGTGCCCGATAAATGATGGTATTGAGGATACGGAACACTTTTTGCTGCTCTGCCATGCTTATGATGCAAATAGACATGATCTTCTCGACAGCGTAAATGCGATATTGCGACCTCATGGCTTATTCAATCTTTCAAATCATGAACTGCTGCAAATCATCTTGTATCATGGCCACGAAAAGTTATCTTTAGATTCAAATACAAAAATTTTCGAGGCAACATTAAAATATATTCAGGCCTCAGAACGGTTTCAGTAAGTTGTTGTTAAAAACCTCCTCTCTCGTGTAAATTTTTCCTTTCGTATATTTTGTTTGTGTAATTGTTATTTAATTTGAAATTGTTATTTGTGATTGCTATTTGTCATTGCTATTTGTAATATTTAAGTGTAATGTCAATATTTGAATCTTTATGTTAAATGTAATGCCGCAGGGTTGCGATGTATTTTCATGCTCCCTGTGGTATCGTTCTGTTATATTTGTATGTTGCTTGTAGACTGGCTACACAATCTCTGCATGCTCCTTAGAACTGATATGTCGCTAATACAGACACTTCAGGGGCGGATCCAGGAAATTTGGTGACAGGGTTAGGTTGCGGCGAAGCCGCAAAGGCAGGTATATGGCAGGAAAATTTTTCGGGCCACGCCCTTTATTTTTTAGGGAACGCCCTTTTTCTTTACAATGTTTGGACCACGCCCTTCTATGTGAAACGATTTTTTAATACAATTCCATAGTTGAATTAACGCTTTTTCATTGAATTAAATTAATTGAAAAATTGTGCACACGTATTATTTCATAAGAAACTGATTCGACCCAGCGTTGATTTGATTTGACCCAGAGTGCAGAAAGTTTATTGAAATTCTCATGATTTGATTACTGGAAGTTTCTTGATGGTTTATTATATATTTCATAAATTCTNATTCAAATATATTATGGTAAATATGTTGTTGAACCCTCAGTCTTTAGTAACATTAACTCTCGCTTTAAATTGTCAATGTAAAATATCATTTTTTCCCTCCTGGTGTTTTATTTATCAAGAAACATATCTGCTGCACTTTTAGAAACTACATGATAATTCATGCACTTAAAAAACAAGAAACAAATGAAGAAACTTTTAGTACTAAACGCCAACATTTTCATGTTAAATTAAGAAACTTTTAGCACTATATGGCCTGATCTAAGTTTCTTATTAAAAAGAAAACGTTTATGGATGATGGTGATACAAAAATCCAACAAGATTTAGAACACAAAATTGTAATTCAGAGGAGTTCAGAGTAATCAAAGATCAATGAATCAAAAAGAGTGGACAAGGTTAAAAATCACATCATCATTCATCATGATACATATGCTATCAGCTACATCTAAATTACAATGAATTTTCAAGGGGTTTATAAGGGAAATGCTCTTTATACTTTATTCAAAGTTGTTTGCTGATCCTCACTGTGGGCAACCAGGCTAAATATTTATATTGATTGATTTAATGACAGATACAATTTATTAGGACAATATTGTCTCAAAATACATTCGAGTCACTGCATCAGAAAGACAGCCTCTCCCCAACATAAGTGTCATCAAATGCATACTGAAGTGAAGATGAGTCCAGCAAATTAAGTGCTTGTCTGACAATAATAAATGAAGCAGCTTTCTTGCTTCAAACAAATCCCTATGGATTAAAAAAATTTGACATGAATGTAAAGTAAAGAGTGTTTTTTTAAATACGAGGAAAACATTATAGGTCAGTATGTAACGTTTGTTTTCTTGTCAAATACCAAACAAAACTTTACACACCAAGGCAATAATATGAAGCAAAATATTGGATTCGTTCTCCTGAGTGGATCATTTTTGGGTCATTTTCACAAAATATGATGGAAGTTTCTATTCAAATTTTTAAAGATTGCTAATTTTTTTTTTTTTTATATCAAGTAAAACTAAAACTAACCATACAATACATTTCATGTCCCATCCACAGTGGGAAAAGACACGCAGTCACCTGGTCCCCACTGTAGATGGGACAATTGTTTTGTTTGCCAAAAATATGACAACTTGCTTTCAAATTAAAACCACTGAACTGAAGAGTAAACCAAAGCCCAGAAAGGATATAAATCTACTTTGCGAAGCAAGCTGCCTCCAGGTCAACTATAGACATTGAAATACATGAGCTAGATATAAACAAAAATATCACTAACCTCACTTGAATTTACTACAGGTGCATGCTTTTGGCTTAGCTGTTCGTGGACATTCCTCTGAAATAATGCCAAAGCAGTACGTTTTGCCATATCTTGTTGGCGCACAGACACCTCTTCCCGAATGCTCACTTTATGCTAAATGGCTGCTTAAATTCCTCAGCTTGATTTGCTTCTGCCCGATGGAGCTGCGACCACGAAAAATGCCGCCATTGCTTCTTGGTTGCACAATGTCAAATGTCAAGTGAAAAAGCCAGACCAAAGCCTCCCTTTCAAATAAAAATATTCTAGTAAAAGTGTGAAAAACCAATTGGCTACAAAACAATGAGCCATTGTTCTTCGCAAAAATGCTCCAATCAGATTACAGTCCCATTTTCCGCCGCATTATTCCGATTTCAGACACTCTCTGGCGACTAGTCCCTCATTGAGCTGGCCATCAGCAACAACAACAACAGCGAAATTGAGGGACTAGTGTAGCTAGTCTATGTTGTTTGTAAATTTTATGGGAATATAAAAAAATAAAAAATAAACCCTTTCCCCTTTGTGGTATCATCCTGTTTTGTTCCATGTCCTTGCAGTAATACTGTAACATTGTAACATCGTAGTATTGTAGTAATGCAGTATTGTAGTATTTCTAATATTATAGTAATTTTTTATAATGATATTTTATATTGTAGTAATGTAGTATTGTGTTAAGATTGGTTTATAAAAAAAGTAGCCTTGACAGGTATGAAAAACTGTAAAAAATTTAAACAAGAATTTTTAAGAAAAAACAAAATTTCTCAAGAGTTCTTAAGAATTCTTAGACAGAAAAAAGTGTTAAGTGTGCGCAAGGCCAAACTGTAGGAAACACAGCCAAAATTGCAGTACATGTCTCAGTTACTGCGACATTTCATATTCAAAAAGGGAGGTTTTGAAAAAATACCAAAATTATCCATTTTGGCACGATATTGTTGTTGTTGTTGTTGTTGTTGTTGTTGTTGTTGTTACCGGATCAGTGGTTATCATTGCGTCATCTCGCGGCGGTAGGCAGCAGATACGAGAAGAAGAATGGCAACAAACCCCAACAAGACCCAACATTGATCAAAAGAAAACACCAGGAGGCAGCATATTTGATTCCATAGTAAAAAAACTATACATAAAGTGCAATCTGATTTGAAAAAGTTATTAAAATTTGGGGAAAAAACGGGAGGGCATGGCGTAAAACGGGAAGCCGGAAACCCCGGAAACCATTATTGAAAATGGGAGGTTTCCTGCCATTAACTGTGTTATTACCCAAGAATTCTTGTTCAAAAATGTTTGCAGTTTGTCATACATCTCCAAGATGTCTTACAGTATACTTTATATCTGCACTTGGAGAATTCTGTAAGAATTTCTTGAGAATTCTGTGTTAATGTGCACATGCCTGTAATGTATCTTAAAATGCGGTCTTTGGCTTTTCATCAGTCAGTCAGTCAGTGGTTTGTGGTTGCCTGGTATAAATTTTGCTCACCATTAAATGCCCCAGACTACAATGGCAGTGTACACACATTTTTAATAAGTAGCCTTTCATTTTATTTTTGATTAGTCACGCATGGCTGTATCATAGCAGCTGTAACATTGGTGCATGCAGATGGAACTGAAGCATTTGGGTAGGTGATTTCAAAAATTTTTATGCATGGTTTCTTGAAAAATTTGCCTAGAATATGGTGCATTATCCTTGGGGACAAATTGCTTGGTGGCTGCGTTCATGATCCCTATCTGCCAACACCCTCAGGACTGCCATGCCTGTCAGGTCCAGAAGGATTCGTACACAAACTATTCAAACACCAGGATAACCAATTTTGTGCCTCAGGAAAGCATTGCTTATAGTATGTGAAATCTTCCAAGCACCAATACAAACAACAATATTTTAAGATCTAGACACAAAAACTCTCTGAAAATCTTTTTTTATTTTAGTTTTATTTGTTATAATCTAATAAAAAGTTACAATACATATTACTAACTACACTACTTACAAAATACTATACGATACTACTAGAACGATACCCCGGGGAGCAATAAACTGTGACTACCCTGCGGTCATTACATAGAGGTGAAAAAAAACAGATATAAACTACTAAGGTCTGTCTCAAATTAGATGTCACGTGAAAATGTCCGCGAATAAAACAATTGAAGTGTTTGAATGGTTTTCTTCCATTTATCGCAGACCTCATGTGACATCTAACTTGAGAGAAACTTTAAGCTACACGACGGGAATTATGCACAAAAGGAATATTTTCTAAAAGGGGACATGGTGATTGTGTGGCTAACGGAGTTTAACCTTTCCTAATCAAACCGTATTTCAATTCTTTCAATTCTATATTAGATTTTATCTTTGATGATGTTGATGGTACCTCCTTCCTCCATTTAATTTGAATTTTAAAGCAAAAATGAATACCAATGCTTTTCTTCAACAAGTCTCTCAGACTGTTTCGCAAAATACTGTGCTTGTCTGCAGCTTTTAGCCAAATATATTATCAGAAAATATCTTCGTCGCAAAATTTGGGGCTGTTTGTCTGGGGTTTTGAAAAGTAAGGGATATAAGGGAAAGTAAGGGACATTCAAAGTAAGGTCATGAATTGTAGAATGAAAGGTATATTAAATTCAATAAAATTACAACCAATCGAGTCATACTACCGGGTGTATCAAAAAAACGGGCCACTTGCAAATCGCCTCTGCGGTGGCGACTTGAATCTTATATATTTATGGTATCGATTTTCGTAATCGATAAGCTTGAACTTAAACCTTGATGTGTTGCTTTTACCTATATTTGCCAATGAAACAGATTTGTTGCTCAAAGTTACCCAAATTTGTTGACCGGTCGATGACAGACGGTCTCCATTTTCTGATACATCTCAATGCCTTAAAATTCCCAAACAATAAGTTTGTTGTTGTTTTTGTTTGGTTTTTCAGAAAATTAATATTCTAAAGGCTAGAATTAATTAATTTTGCCTTGCATCATTGATATGAGCGTTCGTGATTGCATATTTTTGCCCCTAGAGAATGCTATTTTTTGACCATGTTTAAAAAAAAATATCTGACACCTTCTGAACTGAATTTGGTGCGTTCAACGAAAATGCATTGCCGCGAGTAAGTCTGATTTCTAAAACAGGCGATGATAGAGTGTTGTTTCTTGGAGAAAAGTGACTACAGAAAAGATATCGATTATCTAAACTCTATAGTTAATAACATTTCACGTAGTCCTGTCTAATACGAACAACAAATGCCAATCAGTTAAAAAAATTCATTCATTTGCAAACTCATGTCCATCGTTTGCTATGCATGATCTGCATCGGTCTCCCATTTAAAAATGCTCTTCTTATCATTTCTCTTGTCATTGCTTTGCATTGTATGGCACTCTCTTCTTATCGCATCTTTAAGCTGGTCTATAATACGGGGTTGACGATCTTACATTAGAAGGTGTCAGATATCTTTAAACATGGTCAAAAATAGCATTCTTTGGGGGCAAAAATATGCAATCACGACCGTTCAAATCAATGATGCAAGGCAAAATTAATTAATTCTAGCCTTTTAGAATATTAATTTTCTGAAAAATCAAACAAAAACAACAACAAACTTATTGTTTGGGAATTTTAAGGCATTGAGATGTATCAGAAAATGGAGACCGTCTGTCATCGACCGGTCAACAAATTTTTTTTTTTTTTTTTTTTTTTTTTTTTATAACCAATTAAAACTAAAACTAAGTCAAAATACAACTACTTTTACCCATCATGGCGGGAATAGACACTGGGTCATCGGAGTTCCCACCATGATGGGCACTTACAATTCAAATATAGTTTACCGTAGAAATACAAATAACTACAACGAAAAAGTTAATGTCTGTCTCACATTTGGTGTCAGTATCTGTGAGTAAGAAAATTTGAAATTTTGGGTAACTTTGACAAATTTGGGTAACTTTGAGCAACAAATCTGTTTCATTGGCAAATATAGGTAAAAGCAACACATCAAAGTTTAAGTTCAAGCTTATCGATTACGAAAATCGATACCATAAATTTGTAAGACTCAAGTCGCCACCGCAGAGGCGCTTTACAAGTGACTCGTTTTTTCTGATACACCCGGTATAAGTCTACCTAACCCCTAGATGTAAGGTGGCGCACTCCCTTGGACTGTTATGGTGGTGTTTGGGCCCCAGTCACTTGTGATAGGCAGGAGTCAGTAAATACTGCTACAACAACAATGACCAAAACATGCATACAGTAAATTATTTTGTAGTATCAGCAGTAGTTCATTAACTGATGATAGTTATACCGGGCGTCCCAAAAAAAGTTTTCCGTTTTGAGCTGTTATTGGAGTAAAAGTGTGTTTGATAGAAATTCAAAAAGAATCTATTGCACAATGCCCAACTTAGTCTGAGTATTTCGTTCATTTCTGTATTGATTTTCTACCGATTTCTTGAAAAACAGAATACCTGACAAGTTCAAGAAAGAGCTAAAAACAGTTGATCAATAAGATCGCTAAGTCTGCTGCTCAAAATCCACAGAAATCAAAATTTGTTAACAAATTCCAACAGCACGGATCTTGAACTCCAAAAACTGACCCCATAAGATAATATTTGTCTATTGTGACCGTAAACAACACAATTTTGCTTGATGTTTGAAAAAAGATGCTTTCTAAGACAAGGTCCAGTGGTCCGTACTGTGCACATTGACGAGTTTGAATACCAATCTATGAAATTGGCAAGGGTTTGTATGCTCTTCACACCTGCGATGTAAAACATGGAACAATCCTGTATACCTTTATCGCTAGATTTTTTCACTTTTCGAGGGCTTCTCGAGCTGAAGGTTTTTGGAAAATCCATACTTTGGAGGCCTTTTGATCGGCAAAAAAATCGGACAAAATTATTTGGATCCAAGTTAGCCTTTAAGCAAAAGATTGCCGTTTAAATTGCTCAAAACAAAACAATGGTTGTTTTTCTGTAGCTGCTCAATAGGGGAACTTTTTTTGGGACACTCGGTATGATTTTATGAAAGGAGCCCACCACAAACCAAATACAGCATGTGCTTTCGTTATTATCTCATTGTAAATCCACTGTCTTTTCATTATTTGTTGCATTTTACCCATCTAGAGAGCCAGAGAAGCCGACTGGCAGAGTATTGCCGTATGTTTCTGTAAGTATGAATGGTGCTTTAAAGTCGTTTTATACTGAATGAAGCATAGGTTCCAGATCTTCAAATTATGTGAACTATTTCTTTGAATGGAATGGCTTGAATGAAACTTTAGCTACTTTGCTATAATTCTACCATTGGACTTTTCAGAAATCTTCAATATGTTAAGAATTATAGTCAGTGGCGGACTGGCTCAGAATTTTTCACCGGCCATGGGGGACTTAAGGGGGCCCTAGTGGGTGTGGCCTGAAAAATGGAGGGTGTGGTCAAGAGAAAATTTTGTTGCAATCAGCGGCTTGGCTAGTGCAAATTAAATGGAGGTACTAAAATGAGGGGGTCTGGGGGCGAAGCCCCCAGGAAAATTTTTGAGGACACTCCTTCTACTTTGGTTTAGAACACTTCTACAAATCCCTTGTTTGCCAGTGCTAAAACAGAATTTTGACCATTTTGTAACAGATTTTTTATAAATTAGCATCCCACATCATATTCTTCATTAAAAGAATATACTGCTACATTTTCCCAACGTTGAACTAAGGCTCGCGCTGCACCACGAAAAGTTTTCTGTTTGTTCATTCATGTCGAGTCTTTTGAAAAATTGATCGATGTTTTGTTATCGTTTTCAGTGTTTTCGAGACCGAAAATTTCAAGAAACTCGATTACAGCTCAAGAAAAGAAGACTAAACATTTTACAATAATCCTTGAATCTAATTATGAATTTTAGCAAAGATTAAGTCATAAATCTTCAAAATCAGTCCAGTGAACGATTTATCGTGGTCTGTCAAAAGTGGATAGTTTTTTTTGCGCACGCGGTATATCGGGCGTCCTGAATAAAAGGTAACAGGTTTGATCAGGGCTAGCGATGCCAATTTAGCTCCAATCAATTCGCAATAACTTTTAAGTTAATCCTGAAGAGTTAACTTGAACATAGGTGCCATGTTTATTGATATTGGTGCTTCCAAAGTTGAAATTTTATTCTTTAAAATTCAAATTTGACTCCACCTCCAAACCAGAGCTTTGGCGTGTATTGTGAGAAGTCCATTATTCGAAAGGGGACATCAAAGAGAAAATTTGTCTTTTTTGCAAAAGGGGCCCTTTTTCAGCGAAAAGGGAGCCCTTTTTGCCATATTTTGAGGGGGGCCCACCGGCCACGCGCCAGTGGACCGGTGGGCCAGTCCGCCACTGATTATAGTGTTTTTCTTTTTTGTTAAGAATTCAAGAAAAATGTTTGTACAAAACTTAAAACCATCGTAATTTCTAAACTCTTTGAGGAAACATAGAATAATTTTCAAGAAAAACATAAGTTTACGAATGTCTACAGTTTGGTATCAAGCAAAAGTCTTTCACTCTTATGGTTTAGGTTTTAGAATTTTGATGACGTCACATCCTCAAATGAGTTGAAATATAGAATACGCTGTAATTTTGAAAATATTCAAGATTTCTGAAAAGTCCAACGGTAGAGTTATAGCAAAGTAGCCAAAGCTTCTTCCAAGCCATTCAATTCAAAGAAATCGGTCACAGAATTTTACATCGACCTTTTTATGTCAATTTAAAGATTTAGAACCTATGTTACTGAATGATGCCAACATTCTTCGGTTTCATAACTTTCTTACTTTGGGTAGTGGTAAATATTCTTCAAATTCAAAAGGAAATGACTTGGGAAATAAAGTATAGATTCTAGACTTTTAGGACAAAAAAATCGACATTTGGAGAATTTGAAAAGAATAGGGAGTTAGGGAAAGGCCAAAAGAGCAAGGTTAAAATAAGGAAGTAAATGCCTTGCATGAAGGAGGTCACAACTCTTGGGCCATGACATAACGTAATTGCAACTTTGGCTTTAGACCCAGGCACAAATTCAAAGGTCCTGACATGTTTTATCGGAAATTATTCACAAGTCTCCCAGAATATTAATCCCTCTGACAAATGCATTTGTGTTCAGTAAGATAATGTTGTAAAAATTTAAAATTCTTTTTGAGATCATGGTACTCTATAAACTGAGAGATCTCGTCACTCTTTGGTCATGGCATATAAAAACTCACTCCATGTCCTGCAGAAATCTTGCAAAATTAGTGCTGGTTTGATATTTTCGAGAAGGAATAAATCATTTTGGAAAAATATTCCAGATACCATACATCTGGAGAACAAAACGCAGTAGCTTCTGAATAGCATCCTTCCTGGAATCAGAAGTGAATTGTTTAGCATTTCATAGAATTTGAGAGATTGTATGTTAGTGTCATGTGATGTCTGTATCATTAATTTCAACTTTTATTTAGTCTGAGCGAAACCTCAAAGCTCAAGAGTTATGGCAGCTATCAAAATATATACAGGTAGGTTTTAGGATACTTTATTGCATGCACAGGTTTCAGTTTTCTTCGTATTTGGATGCTTCTCCAGGAATTTATTTGACCAAGTTGGACCCTACAGGGTGTCCCAAAAACTGTTCGACGTTTGATTAAATGTTGAAAAATAACAATAAAATGAACAGGCTCCATGTTAAGATACCCCTATCCCTAAGATCTTAAATTTATTTTAGACACAGGAATCTTGCAAATCCACTGAAAATTCACTGAGTTATGAGCTTTTAAAGATAAATTTTGCGCGAAAGCTGAAACCAGAGACCCCAAAGCGACCTGTTATACAAAAACAGATAAAAAATTGAGGTAAAGGAAGGTTATCCAATGCCATACCGCTCGCTAATATCAGAGCGAACCAAATAGGATTTCGAAAGTAATTTAATTCTTGTAACCATTGTCAAAATTTGTTTTTCAAACTTTGCTCAACAGAATTTCTCAAAGCATCCATACGCTCGAGTTGATGCTCGAGAGAGTTTAGTTATCGAAAATCCTTTCCAAATTCCATTTGTTTTGCTCTGAAATAAACGAGAAACAAACAAACGACAGCTCCATGCTACATTCACTACAAATGCTATGGAGAAGCCTCTGGCTTCAGCTTTCGCACAAACTTGAATTTCAAGAGCTCGTAGCTCCGTGAATATTCAGCGGATTTGCAAGATCTTGTTGTCTAAAATCAAGTTGAGATCTTAGGGGAGGATTTTCTTTCCATGGAGCCCGTTCATTTTATCGTTATTTTTCAACATTGAATCAAACGTCGAACAATTTTTTTGAGACACCCTTTTTAAGACATTTTTTTGAACATAGTTTGTTCTACTGACTCTTTTGAAAGTAAAAAAGTAACAAAAATTGACAGCAAAATTTCAAAAATTCGTCCTAAATTTCATTTATGGCAAGCGCAAACAGAACATGTTTTTCTTGTCACAAGGATTGCTATCACCAACAACAAAGTACGTCTGTGTGCAGGGTTGAACAAACTTTGATAGCTTATTGTTAGCAAACTCTTCGTAGATTAATCATGTTTAATATAAACATGTGTGGTAATGTAAATAAAACACTTTTATATCAATTCTCTACGTTTGACAAAACACGAACGACTTGTTAGTCAACATTTTACAGTCCTAAAGTTAAAGTGGCAGGGCAAGCTGACATCTGCCAAAAAACTGTAGATTTTCCCTCTGATCCTTGTTTTAAGTTACAAAGCTCTTTTATCTGCCTTTGATAGAGATATGCAATCTGGGGCACAAAGCACCACCACTAGTGTGACAATATCTGCATTGCATTATATGCTCAAAACTGACAATTTATTAAGGTTGAAGTTTTTTTTGCGGTGTGAGTTCTAGGCAGTGGAAAGTGTTTGTTGGTTTTGATGTCCAATAGTACGAACGAAGTCTTGGTTTCACATAACTACTCGTGCGTGGCTTCAGTTTATTATGTTATATTTTAAATCACTCACATATTGTGATCCACTGCCTTAGATTTGAGTGAATTTGATTAAATAATTGACATGCTTCAACCTTCATGTAAACAGGATGCGCTGAACAGGGAGCAACTCTTGGAACAAAAGCTTGCCACAATGCAAAGAATGATTGCAGATTCTTCAACATCATCAGACGAGGCATATCAGGTAAGCAAGGATTGGTTTATCTTCTTGTCTAATTTTGTTTTGAATTAATGAGACAGTTATCACAATTTCGGTCAAATTTATTACTTGATTCAGAACTTTGTGGCATTATGATGGTTCTGAAATATTATATACACATTGATGTACACAAAGGACTTTGAAGAGAACATTTTTGAGGAAAAGAGCATTATTCAATGACGATGCTTCACTTTGAACCAACATTAGTCAAACCAAAAGAATTCGTCTTCCATTCAGTAAAATGTCTTTTTTTCACTCAAGTATCACCTTCAACTTAGCAGCTTATGATAGATACCTTCGCTTTCTTAAGTTGAATGAAGGTTTTCTACATGCACTTCTTCTTTATCATATCTTACAAACAAAACGATTGTGAAAAAGCCAATTTTTCGGACCAATCTGTCACACCGACAGTCGTTCGGACCAATCTGCCACACCAACAGTTTTTCGGACCAATCTGTCACACCACTTTGAAGTTATTAGTAATTTTCCTTTGAACTTGTTTCTCGCAAAGTTTGAAAATGACGAAAAAAAACTTCAAAACATTAGAAACGATCAGCACCATCCCTTAAACAAACTCAAGCAAACTTATTTGAATTAGTTTTCTTTCTTAAACATTTTAGTTTAACAGTGACACATTTTCGTCATGCTGATATGTAGTTAACTTCGATTTCAGGCTTTTGTCAAAGAAGACGAGTTATTGTCAAGGCTTGATATTCTGGAAAATGAACTCGACATTATCACAAAGGTAGAATATTTCTGTTGAAAAGATTTTGTTATACATCATTTTGTAAATCGTAGCAATCGATTCGGAAGCCTAGATACAGGGTAGCAATGGTACGGGGGCAATGTACGTGACCGATATGAATGTGTTCAAATCGAAGTCTATCTTGGCGGACCGAAAATGCAAAGCAGAGAGAAACGAAAGTGATGACAAAGACGAATACGTTATATGGGAGCCAGATCTGCTCTCTGTCTCATTGAAAAATGAAAACGATAAGACGGAAAAATCCAAAGAAATTAAAACTGGAAAGAGTGCTTAAAGTAATATCCCTGATCATATACCGGGTGAGTAAAAAAACAACCCCCGTTTGAAATGCCACTGCTCCCTGGATATGAAGACAATAATATTGGCAAACATATTATTTAATGGTGGACATGTTCAAATCGACTTTAAAACGTACCTGACTGAAATCGGCAACCCCGTTCTGAAACTATCGGCGACTTTTTCGAGAAGGCCCATTTAAGAAACCTTCAAAATAGACCCAAAATCACGACTAAATTTTCCAATTATTTTCGCCTTACAGCAATGGCTTTTACATGCTTTAGCACGTGTTATCGCTTTGGGAGGATGAAATCGTCACCCTGGGAGCATAACAGCATTATCCCGGATGATTTCATCCTCCCACGAGGATAACACATGCAAAAACGTGTTGAAGTCGTAGCCGTAAGGCAGGAAAATTTGGTCGTGATTTTAGGTCTGTTTTGAAGGTTTCTTGAAGGGGCTTTCTCGAGAAAATCTCTCATAATTTCACAATAGAGTGGCCGATTTCGATCATGTAAATTTCAAAATCGATTTGAACATGTCCACCATTAAATAATGTATTTACTAATATCATCGCCTTGATATCCAGGGAGCAGTGGCCTTGCAAACGGGATTGTTTTTATTGACCCACCCTGTATTAAATACAAACTTTTTGGCTTTATTTCATTAAAATAGAAGTATCCAAAAGTCGATGAATAGATTCTCCTGTCATTGATGTTCTTTCGTTCATACGTAGGAAATGCCAGAAGAGGATTGCCGAAAACTGTTGATCAATTTTCAAGAAGAGAAAGAAACTTATGAGATAAAGGCTAAGGTAATGACAAGCTTGTCATCTTCCTGTCTTGCTTTTTTAATTGGTTGTAGAAATATTTTATATTATTTGGCCCAGCATAGGCATCAAATCTTTGAAAATGATTATGTAAATGGTCCTTACATTATTCTTTCGAGTGAATGGCTTGAAGTGAACTTTAAGTACTTTATTGTAGTTCTAGCGGTTTCGCAGTCCTGATTATTTTCAAAATTACACCGTTTTGTGGTTTTATGAAAATAATTCATGAAAACCTGCGAATAGATTAAAAATATCATGGTACATTTTGAATTAATGAAGGATATATCAGGTGTCTCAGAAAAAAGTACCCCGTTTGCGTGGCTGCAGAGTAAATTTAAGAACTATTATCGAAACATTTTTCAATAAATGTAATCTAGAGTCTTCAACTTAGACTTTGATGCAAACTCGGTGAAAATTGGTCAATAACTCGCTGATTTATCGTAACTTCAACTCCAAAAGTTGGCCATGCGTGAATCCAGAGCTTCTGGTGAAACAACAGCGAACATTGCTGTAGAAAATGCATCAATGAAAATGGAAATTGCTTCATCGCAAATAAGAAAACTCCCGAACCACTGCCAAAACAAATAGGCAGAACAAAATTGTGTTGTCTCGTTATCTTTTGCTCCAACATCAAAATTATTAGTGGCAAAGCCTTTTTACATTTGTTGTTTATGTCATCGATTAACTCATTGCCAGTCGATTTTTGTTATCTCTCATTGAAAACATGCATTTTGGTTGTAAGACATGCAACACTCCTGTGTCAGATCCAAAAGAATGATGATAATATGTAAATAGTTGATTTTATAATGCGCCCCTATATTATACAATATTCTGCGGCGCATACAATTTATAGTTACAAGTTACAAAAATTTACATCAACTTAAAATAACTGTTAAAATTACTATAAAGATCCTAAGAATTACAGTATTGTTTTCAATAGAAAGAGAAAAGTAAAAATTAAATATTTGTTCAAAATAATAGGTTTTTACTGCCTTCTTGAAAATAGCAATGTCCTTAGATTGTCTGATGTGGAGAGGCAAAGAGTTCCAGGCATAAGGTGCAGCGTTTTCAAATGCTCTTTTACCAAAAGTCTCGGTTCTAACTATTGGGATTTCGAGTAGGGAAAGCTCTGCGATCGAAGTGTTTGAGGGGCTTTTTTACTGATCAATAATTCCTTTAAATGTTGGTCCGAGATTGTTCATGCATTTAAACACCAGTAACGAAAGTTTGTACAGAACTCTATACAAACTATGATTCAATAGCTATAGCTCGTTTCCTTAAAAATGCCAGGTGTTTATTTAAAAAATACTATTGGACTTGTTGTGAATTGTCTGCGTGCAGTTGATTGCTTCAATGTAGGCTCTGGTTTCGAATAGGACCTATTTTGGGGATTAAAATGATGATACATCAGCGATTTCTTAACCGATTTTCATGGAGTTTGCATCAAAGTTTAAGTTGAAGCTTCTAGATTTCGCTTATGGAAAAGTACTTTTGTTGCTGATTTCCAGATTTACTGTACAGCGACACAAACAGGAGTACTTTTTTCTGAGACACCCGATATCATGGAGTTTTTAAGAAGTGCAAACTTGTGAAGATCTACAATATGGTGGTAAGCATAAGTCTGGAAATTAATGAAAACAAAGTAACTTAGTGTTTATTGGCTACAACTGAATGAAGCTGTTTGTTTGATAAATGAAGTTTTAAATGTCGGCTTTATTCTCTTATTGCAAACAGTCAGTATGGTGAACTTGGCCGTTAATACGATTTTAAGATTGTTTGAGACTGATGCCATAGTGTGGTGCAAATTCACAGTTGAGTCCCCTGGTTAGCTGTGGCAGTGCTGAAAATTGTAATGCTTGAAAATGGTCCACATCTGTATTAAGGCAACTCATTTATTTACAGGAAACCATACAACGATTGATCGAAGAAAAGTCGGAAGCATTACAGAAACTTGCTGATGTGCAGGTAACTTCATCGCACTACTTGTATCAACCAATCACTTCTGAATGTTGTAAGGCATAGAAGTATCGGGAAACCAAAACATATGTCGTAGAGGGCTGAAGGTTGAACACATTTAGACTTATATATTTCTAGGAAGTTGGCATATTTTTCTCAATCTAATTTAATTTGTAAAGGTGATATCGGGTTGTGAATAATGAAACGAAAGCCACCTTGTTCTTGTAGATTTATTGCTGACTTTAAGAAATCTTAGGTTATGTCGTAGGTCATTAGGTTTGCGAAAAACTGTATTTAGCGAGCTATTCACTAAAATAGCAACGGATCTCCAAATAAACAGAGACGTTTTTATCCCACTTGCTTAAATCCGTTGTTGGCTTTCATCTCGAATTCCTGCTTTGACCTTATGTCAAATATATCTTATTTACTCCTACAAATTTGACTCTCCTGCCCCTCAGATAAGTCTTTTTAGCGAAATAAAATTTATTATCAAGTTGTTTCAAGATACATGTCACAAAATTATCCTTTCCTGAGATGCCTAAAGTGAATTGAAAAGAGATTCAAAATCTTCTATCGAAGAACTTGTTGCAGAAATTTGCAGTAGTTTACTACTTGATTTGTTATATGAAAAATTGTATCTTCGGGCAGTTCTCTTTTTGCCCTCTTTTCAGATACAAAACTCCAACACCAAACGGAAGCTGAGAGCGGCATAAAATTTTACGCCCGACTCTAAATCTCGGGTTTTTCCATTTTCAAGGACGGTCGGTCGGTTTACACTAACCAAACATATTTGTGATACCCGCCTAAAACAGCTGATACTTAGCCAAAAAACAATCACTCGCCACAATTCTGAATTATTGTATCCCTGCCAGTGTGCACAACTCATAGAGAGTGAAGTAATTCGAGGTTTTCTTCTCGAAACTTATAAATACATTTGTTTTATCTCTCTTCGATAAACGGAGATGACGAATCACGAATATTTTCCCGCCAAAGCAATTTGATTTGAGGTTTCAGTTGGAGATTCAGTCTCACTTTAGTTACGAGGCTTATTGGTGATTGGGCACCTTTTTTGTTATTTTTTAAGTCATAATTTCTCTATTTTAACTGTGAATTTAAAACTAACAGTTCTGTAGAGGGAAATTTATCATTTATAAATGCTCCGTGGCAGCCATTTACCAGAACTGTATCCGCCATTTACCAGAATAAACCGCTCTCCCCAATCTCCGATTTTGATTGTCGAAATGGTCTATTGGAATAATAGTGATTATTCAATCCCGTCGCAAACTACTGCTTCATTCGTAATTTTGTTTTCATTTTTCATTCAATTTAAGCAACGTTTACAACAATTTACTAATGAGTACTGATCTAATGATAGTAGTATGTCCTACATGATATAGTAGTAATGATAATTAACTTACGATAAGTTGCTCCGGACTCCAGGGTATCAGGCCACTTGAAAATACTCCAAAGAGCTTTCGAGTCAAGTGTGCCCTTTGCCTAGTTGTCAAGCATTAGTGAAATTATTTTCCAACATGAACAGAACGCTAAGTATATAAGAATTCATGAATAAATGTCGAAAGGGAAATTAAACCCGAGAACAAAATTTTCTCTGTTTGCATTCAGAGATCACTGAGTTATTCCGAAGATGAATGTTCTCATTTGAAATCAGTCTACGAAAAGTCGGATGAAGACATTAAAGATCTAATGGAGAGAAATGAACAGGTAGAATTAAAAGTCTATTTCCACACTATGTATATGTTGTTTTGTTTTCTTGCATTCTAACTGTGAAACGTTTGTCTCTCTATTTTATAGTGGCGGTGAATACCGTAATCTTTTTCTGATCATCGTTGTCTGGGGCCAGATAAGTCGCAAAATTAGCCAATACGAAGGCCAACTAACTCACATGTCTTAAAGAAGTTTTTAGAATGGCGGATCTTAAATGGATTTACCAGTTTGTGACAAGAATATTCAGGAAATGAATGATCTGTCAGTCATGGTAAGTCAGAAAGGTACCAGCACTTGGATACAACTTTAGAATATAAATTAGGTCCTAATGAGTGCATGTGCCCTTTTCGATCCGAAGTCTGATCAATTATTCCTTTTCAAGTTGACCGAAGAAATTCAAAGAAATCAGCAGAAGATGGAAGAAATGGATTCCGCACAAAAGATATTCGAAAACAAGGTATGCGGTCGTATTTTTAGAGATATCATTTATTCTTGAAAACTGGTTCTAGGTTTCGTAATTTGCCCATAAGCTCACAGCAAAAATATTTCTAATTGCAATGTTGTCAGTAAGTTCAGAATCTTTCTTTTTGTTAAGAAACTTCTTCAATGATGTTGGCTTGTGCACATACAAGCGAAGGCGAAAATTAACTTATTTTTTTAGACTTGGGTACACCTGACTTCTGTTATGAATTGCAAATAAACTGATGACGGAAGCATTTATTGCGGTAATGGATTCAACAAATCTCCGTTTACTTTCACAGATCATGGAGGATAAACGAAGCCTAAAATCAGAGGTTGAAGAAGCCGAGAAAAGAGCGAGCACACTTGCTGTACAGGTGCGCAATGATGTTGCATTATTTTCAATAGATCATTCAAAGAGTTGATGTAAAGTTTTAGGGGTTGCTGATCCAAAGGTTATTTGTGTCAATGTGAGACTAAATTCATTAACATTGTGGCGATGTACAAAGACACGAAAAATTAGCCATATTTGTTTGCTTGATTGCTTAACCTACGGGGTATAATAAAAAAGGTAACGTTTATCCAAGGTGAAAAGTTTAACAAGGCCTACCTGCGATTGAATTGTAAGTATCCGCCTGTTTCCGTTCGTGCTCCTTGCAGCAATTATACATCTTTTTGTTTCCCTGTTACAGTTCACGAGAACTGCAGTCAAAACATTTCAACCTGCAGTCGAGATATCCAAGCTACTATTTACAAACAAATTTTGAAGACTGCACCTCCTGCTTCCAAGTCGAGAGTAAATCTCTAACTGCGGTCAGCCTGGCTAAGAATCGCCCTCTTCCGACCACAAGCGTTTGTTTAGAACCCGCTAATGGTTCTGTATAGTATGCAGGGAAGCACAATCTCGCTTCACGAAGACGCATGATAAAAACAGGGAAAATGAAGAGACGTTTTGAGAACGTTATGATCGAGACAGGGCCTCGCAAACAGCTTTGGACCAAGGATATTGAATACTTCAAGAGGAAAGGGTTCAAAACATGGATTGATGTTTTAAGAGGGAACTCAGTTTTTAAGCATCTGAGATTCATGCGTGATCGGAAGAAGGTGATTGAAAGAAGATCTCGTGATTTTACCGCTCTGTCCTTCGATCGCGATGTCATGCTTTAAGGCAGATGAATGTGTATTATTTGGTATCAATCTTTTCAACTATGAAATTAGGAATATATTAATATATTAATAGCAATAACATTTCTGCAAAGCTTCCTGGCAACAAGAAATTCGACGTAACTTTCACAGTGATCGGAATAGGGCGATAGGGCTCTGCCTTGTTTGTTGATATTGGTGCATTGAGAGTTGGCATATTAATCTGGAAAGTCCAAATTTGCCTCCACCTCCACCTCCAAACCAGAGCTTTTTGGGTTTTGGCATCAACTGCAAACGCACTGTTTGGGGAATCTCCTCGATCATAGACATAGCATAGTAGTTCCGGAAAAGGACCTGTCCTGTGCTGTGCTTTGGTACACATTTGCATAGAAATGGGAAAATTGAAAATCGAGAAACGTATTATTGAATATACTCACCAAGAAATATCTTTCTGCGGTCAAAATTCATAATACACCAAGCCCAGCACGAGTGAGCATTTTAAGGATCTTATATTCATGAGCAGTTGCTCCCTTGGGTATATGCGATTAATTGTTTCGTAATGATTTCGCGAGAGATGATACAAAATGCATTTCATTCAAGCAATGAAGATTGCAAGATATAATTCATGTATTAACGCCCAAGGGATTATTTGGCTGATGACTAACGTTTATTTGGCAGATGTGAGTTAAACTTTTTTGCAGAATGAAGAAAGATTTCTCTTCGGGACTAAATTTGTGAATCTGATTGTCAAGTACAGTTTCGGGTTTCTATTGAAATGTGTTCCGAAGCACGAGGTTTCTTGCTCGTACTTCGCTATGATTCAGGAGCTTCCACAAAGCAGAATGTTAGTAGTTTACGCCAAAACCCAAAAGATCTGGTTTGGAGGTGGAGGCAAATTTGTACTTGCAAGATTAATATTTCACCTCTCAATGCACCAATATCAACAAGCAAGGTATTTATGTTCAAGCTAACTATCAAGGATTACTTTAAAAGTCAATAGGGATTGATTAAAGCTAAACTCTTATCGCAACGCGTGATAAAATCTGTTACCTTTTTTGAGAATCCCGGTATGTTGCTCTTTATTTCAACGTCGCTTTTGAATTCGGTCAAAATTGTTTTCCAACTCATTTTTTGTAGTTTGATATGGTTTATATACTTTTGAAACTATTATTATAAAACAAACAACACTTGGGATCTCATCGCATCATTGGTTCAAAAGACCAGTATTCGAAAACCGGTTTTCAAAATCGTTTTGGCAATTAAAGACCACCAAAACTAAACCAGTATGCTGTTTTTGTTTCTGCCTATTTCCAGCTAGTCGTTTAGCAGAATACCGGGTGTCCCAAAAAAAAGGTAACAGATTTTATCGGGGCTAGCGATAACAATTTAGGTCGAATCAGTCCCTAATAATTTTTGAAGTACTTCTCGATAGTTAACTTGAAGATAAATACCTTGTTTGTTGATATTGGTGCATTGAGAGTTAGAATATTAAGCTGGAAAGTCCGAATTTGCCTCCACCTCCAAACCAGAGCTTTTGGGTTTTGGCCTAAACTGCAAACGCGCTGGCCATGGGAATCTCCTCAATCATAGACATAAGCGTAGTAGATTTGGACAATGACCCGTGATTAGGTACACATTTNAAGGTAACAGATTTTATCGGGGCTAGCGATAACAATTTAGGTCGAATCAGTCCCTAATAATTTTTGAAGTACTTCTCGATAGTTAACTTGAAGATAAATACCTTGTTTGTTGATATTGGTGCATTGAGAGTTAGAATATTAAGCTGGAAAGTCCGAATTTGCCTCCACCTCCAAACCAGAGCTTTTGGGTTTTGGCCTAAACTGCAAACGCGCTGGCCATGGGAATCTCCTCAATCATAGACATAAGCGTAGTAGATTTGGACAATGACCCGTGATTAGGTACACATTTGAATAGAAATGTAAAAACTGAAAATGGTAAAACATATTAATGAATAATAGTCACCAAGGAATAGCTTTCGTCAGTCAAAATGCATTGTCCAAAATTACACCAAGCCAAGCACGGGTGAGCATTTTTATGTTCCCTTGGGCTTACGCGATTGCTTATTTCATAATAATTGCAAGAGAGATGATACAAAATGCATTTCAATCGAGCAATGAAGAATGCAAGATAGAAGTTATGTATCAACGCCCAAGAGAATGATTTCGCTGATAAATAACTTTTATTAGGCAGATGTAATGTGAAATTTTTGTAGAATGAAGAAAGATGTCTCTGTGGGACTAAATAGTACTAAATTCATGAATCTGATTGTCAAGTTCAGTCTCGAATTTCTATTAAAATGTGTTCCTAAGCACGAGGTTTCTTGCTCGAACTTCGCTATGATTCAGGAGATTCCACAACACAGCATGCTAACATCTTAGGCCAGAACCCAAAAGCTCTGGTTTGGAGGTGGAGGCAAATTTGCACTTTGAAGATTAATATCTCAACTCTCGATGCACCAATATCAACAAACAAGGTATTTACCTTCAAGTTAACTATAGAGGAGTACTTCAAAAATTGTTAGGGATTGATTCGACCTAAATTCTTATCGCTAGCCCCGATAGAATCTGTTACCTTTTTTTGGGACACCCGGCACATGACAGTAACTTTCCAAAATTTGATTAGTTTGAGTAATGGAAATATGTTTGAAATCATCTGGCATGGCTTCGAACTATGGTGTGACACTGTCAGATTACGAGTCTTTAAATTTTCGTTTAAAGTTAAGCAACTGACAGAAAATCAAATGGGAGAAATAAGATGATTTCAAATGTATCTTCATCCTGACGTTCATTCATCCCAACGTTGCCATTCATACATCTCTTTATTGATCATCAACAGTTATTTTTTCAACGATTCCTCTTCTCGTTGCTATTACAGGTCGAGTCCTTGCAAGCAGAATGCGACTTCACGAAAGAGCAGCTATCTGCGATTAAAGGTATGTTCTCTATCATTTGCTGCTTGAAGTTATCGTAGCAATAGACAATGACGCTAAAGATGACGACTCCAAAGACTCTGTTGTGTTTTGCTGCAAATCATGCTGGTAAAAAGCTCCCTGACGACCACCTAACGACGTACAAATTTTGGTCTGCCGTTTCGAATAGCTAGCTTGGATTCGAATCAACCTTGAATTCGAATGCAACTTGGCTCGAAAGGCAACCTTTCCAAAGTTAAAGCAGGAAAAGAAAAGTTTTGATTCGAATTGAAGATATGGTTTGAAAACTTAATAAGCTAAATGGGTCTTAATAATTAGGGGGTGGGGAAAAATGACAATACTTACTTTGCTACGCAACTTTCTTACTTTATTCAGACAAAGCTTGCCTCAGTAAGCAAATGAAAATGTTTGCTCACACTTTTCATGAAATTAATTAGCGGGGTGGATCCTAATGAGGCTTGGGGGGTTGGGAAAATGTTTGGAAAGTTAATAAACTGGGGGGGCGGGACGTCTATTTGGCACCTGAGAGTAGTACTTCGCAGCTGTTAACTAACACTGCTCTTCAAAAGAAAACTTCCTATGGTAGCACTGTTTGATTTCTTGTTATCTGTAAGAGTAACCATCAATACTATGCCTATGTAGAATAATGCTTTCGTTTGACCTGCCTTTGCTTTTTGTCTGAAAGAGGAGAAGCATTTCATTGCGATCTATATTTTGTAACAGTGGAATGCGTTCCCACTTAGGACACTTCTCCTTCGTACTTTAATTTGCTGCAGAAAATCTGATTACTCAGGAAAACGTATGCAGAGCTACGCTACGAAAGAACGGCCAGTTGCCCAATATTTAAAGTTTTAAACTGATTTATCGTTGAAGATGGTATGCAATTCAATAGCTAGTTGACATACATTACAGATTGCGTACAGATCTTTTCTCTATTCGTTGTGGAAGAAGCCTCCATTAGAAAGCGTTTATTTTGATCAATTCGTAAATACGATAAAAAACTTCTATTCCATTTGAGATTTTATATGAGTTGAAGTTCAGACACATAGTGGGTTCTTTTCTGTCCCTGAAAACGTTGGCATCATCCTCCAATAGCTATCTTTCTGTTTCTTTAGACAAATATGAGAAATGTCAGGCGGATATTGCAGCACATTCGGAAGGTGGAATATTGGGAGAAGGTAAGCATTTTCTTTTTTTTATACGCTTCTCAAACCATGCTCAACAGCATGTTGACAGGAGGGAAGAATTATGGCTTCTAGGGGGCTGCGTTCGTTATAAGTTCAACTGAATTCAAATGAACAAAACTTCGACTTGCAGCTTGCAGCTTGCGGGATGATTTATAAGGGCTCTAATTCTTTTCATAACAAAACTTCGACTTGCAGCTTGCAGGATGATTTATAAGGGCTCTAATTCTTTTCCTAACAAAACTTCGACTTGCAGCTTGCAGGATGATTTATAAGGGCTCTAATTCTTTTCATAACAAAACTTCGACTTGCAGCTTGCAGGATGATTTATAAGAGCTCTAGTTCTTTTCATAACAAAACTTTGACTTGCAGCTTGCAGGATGATTTATAAGAGCTCTAGTTCTTTTCATAACAAAACTTCGACTTGCAGCTTGCAGGATGATTTATAAGGGCTCTAATTCTTTTCATAACAAAACTTCGACTTGCAGCTTGCAGGATGATTTATAAGAGCTCTAGTTCTTTTCATAACAAAACTTCGACTTGCAGCTTGCAGGATGATTTATAAGAGCTCTAGTTCTTTTCATAACAAAACTTCGACTTGCAGCTTGCAGGATGATTTATAAGAGCTCTAGTTCTTTTCATAACAAAACTTCGACTTGCAGCTTGCAGGATGATTTATAAGAGCTCTAGTTCTTTTCATAACATTACGCTGATGTTGCCTGAAAACGAAAAGTTGATGTCTTGGTTTTTAACTTTTTTTAGTCTCTTTAAGAGTGAATAGCTATTAAAAATGACAGCTGTGATACCGAACCTCTCGACATTATCGATTCTTTTTTCGCAATTTGTGGGGTTCACAATTTCCTCTTGATTCTGAAAAAACATCAATAATTTCAGGGGTAAATGTTCCTGCATTTTCTGCGATAAAATATCGAGTAAGCTGCCAGTTTGTGAGGCCTTGAAATGGAAGTAAAATAGGGGGAGGACCTGAGAAGAAAGGCTATGAATAAAGAGACAGACTAATGGTCAATATCGTGACAGCAAGGATTTTTAGATAGTGTGCAAAAGTTGTTGAAAGAATATCTACCCCTAAGAAATAATGTTTAAATTTTGAAATTTTTTCAGTTATCATTGTGATCAATTTTACATCCTTGTAAAATTCCTTAACTTATTTTGTATTTTTATTCGTAGGCAGTGAATTGCTTTTGTCTGTGCCTACAACCGAGCATGCGAAACTCATACAAGAGCTTCGAGGTACATTTAAGATTTCTAATTTGATTGATATTATAGGTGCTCCAAAGCTGTCTAGTAAGCAATGAGAGCCGGTCCTCGCGATTCTATTCTATCCAAGTCGCCGAACTTTTGATAATATACATAGCAAATATGAAAATAAATGACTCACTCGACTTTTATGATAAATCATTTACTGAGCCATTTTCAAATATTTGAAACTTAGAACTGTAACCAATATGCAAACCTTAACTTTAAATTTGTTTCTGCCCTGTGTACTCAGTTACTTTATGACTTAAACAATTTTGTTATCAATCTACTTTCAAAGAATCGTGAAAATTATAAAATTGGGTAGTGTGAAATGAGTCTATGAGGAATGGTGTGTCTGTTGGGCTTTTTGATAAATGTTCTTTTCTCATCAAAGCAAACAAAGATTTGATATTTTCCCTTCATACCAAAATGATAAGGTGCCAAATTGTGGCAAAGCTTTAACTTCGATCAGTCTGAAATCAATAGTAACACCGAACGGCATACTTTCGAAACAAGCCTTTGTCTAGGAAGGAGCTTGGCCTTGACTGTTAATTTGGTCTTCTGGTACATTAAACGAATAAAATAATTGAGTCAAAGCATCAACTTATAAGAGCTTTTTACTTTAATTGTAGTCAATGAATCGCGTGAAATGTAATCTGACATTCTATATACCAAAAATAGTCAAAGACTGAGATTTCATGAATGTTTTCATTAATTTTACCAATTCCATACTACCTTCGGATATCTCACATATATCTTCCAGTATATGGTTTATTTGTTGAAGTTTTATTTCTTAGGTTCATTATATGGTATGAGAAACCTAATACAGATCATGACCACAACCACATCGTGTGAAGGTATGGAATATTTTGTCCTTCATCCAAACACAGCCATACATTTTTTCTTCCTGGTACCGCGTAGAAATTATTCTTATGAATTAAAGTGCTTGTTCACGCCCTGGGCCTAGTTGCTCATAAAGTGTCAAGTGAAACTCATAAATGGAGCTCTTAAGAACTTCTAGCTATTTAATGTCGAGAAAGCGTCCAAGATGGTCGAAACTCAGTCTTGTATATCAAATGAAACTGTAGTAGTGTCACTATAAGTCTACGTGACTTTAGAAAACAGCTTTCTAGCAGTAAAATTTCGAAAGTCTTGTACCATATTTCGTTGGAGAAACAATGTGACGTATTTACTTTTCAATTTATAACATTGTAATAAACAACTCAATTTATTTGTAAAATTTTGTCTCATCAGTTATATGCAATGGGAAAGGTGAAAACAAGCTATATGCATTAGTGCATTTGCCTTTTGCCTTTTGAAATCCATCATGAAGTTTGCAAACTCTTCGCTACCCAATTTTGCGCAGAACCCTGCATATGACAGTGTTTTGGGACAGGGAGTAATTTGTTTTCTTTTTTCAGATCTCGGTGAAGTTGAAACAAGTGCAGACAGAAATATAGATCAAGAAGGCAAGCAACTTTTCATTTAAGTCTTCATTTTTTTCTACATTATAAATGCTGATCTTCTCCTTGGAAGGCATTAGTCACCCTTACGAAATGTATTGCTTCTATCTTCATTGCATGCTTTATGTGACAGATGCTACCAACTTCTCTGTTTTCAATTGTTCATGATACTTTGATCCATATTTGGTAATATTCAATATTTGGTCACCCTTTGTGACTTCTGCGTTCTGTCTTTCAATTTGTCCTGCAGTAACTTCGCGTTAAAGGATGACTGGTAACGCATGCTCTCGCTTCTTGGGCAAATATTAAATTTGTAGTTTAGTAAAGTCATGCAAACATTGTTTTCAAATTGTAATTAGTTGATGCTATAATAATAGATAGTGCTTGTTTCTGTTACATGTATCACTGTATTGAACTTACTATGTATTTTTCAACATTAGGTAGACTGTGAGTAGATTTAAGGCGAGGGGTCATCTCGGCCCACATGCCATTAGAATAGAAAAAAGTAACATGGTAATAATAGGATTAAAAATGCAAACCAAATGTGAAATCTTTCCAGTGCCCTTGCAATGCAACGTAAACCGTCGATATTTGTTACATTATGTTGTTCATAACTATATTCTGTTCATAGAACTAACTAGACTGCAATAGACCTTTTTACGTGCCAGAAAAGAGGCTTGGATCGAGCGTCCAAATCTGGTAAACTTTGTAAAGGAAAACAAAAGCACGACCCCCGTTCTCAGTATACACACTGCTAACTGTGGTATGAAGTTGCTTCGGATCTCGGAACACATTTCAGAGAGTTAATCATCGATAACTTTACTCAAAGTGAGTTAAGAATGATTCAGTTTATACACAGGCAAGTTTTGTTCACCTTTTGCCTTGTTTCTCGTTATTTGCATTCATTGTTAGCTGATTTGCTGTGTAACAGTTGCAGAACAAAAATGCAGCATGCAAGGGTCTCATTTTGCGAGTTCGCGAATCGAAGTTTGCTGTTCTCAACCGTTATTATTCAAATGAAAAGAAACGTTGCTTCGATATTATGATTGATAAGATAACAAGACGTAGAGGAGGAAACACAAACACCTGCACACGCCTATCGAAATAATTTGGGCAGAACATGTCAGGCGAAGGCCTCAAAATACTTCAACGATAGAAAAAATTTGCTGAAAGATCATTGTGTTTTGATTGAATATGGGCCTAGACTGTTGCATAGCAAAATCAGCTAACACTGAACGAAAATAACGAGAAACAAGGTCGAAAGGTGAATAAAACTTGCCTGTGTATAAACTGAACCATTCTTAACTCATTTTGAGTAAAGTTATCGATGATTAACTCTCTGAAAAGTGTTCCGAGATCCGAAGCAACTTCAAGCCACAACTAGCAGTGTTTATACTGAGAACAGGGGTCGGGCTTTCGTTTTCCTTCACAAAATTTAGTAGATTTGGACGCTCGATCCAAACCTCTTTTCCAGCAAGTAAAAAGGTCTATACTTTCAAATAACTTCATATTTAAACTAGGGTGGGTACAAACACAGTTACGGATGGACAGACGAGGTTGCACTTCTGATGAACACAGCGTGTAAACTGATATCTTGTTTTCTCTTTCCAAGACTTCGCCGTTTTTTAAAGGATTACTTTGTTTTGTAGTTATGGATATAAAACGTTATTTCATATCATTTTTATCTTAGCAAATCAAGACTTGGCAACCTCTCTTGGTTTCTGTTCTGAGTATTCAAAGCAAGTAAACGGTATGTTAACATTCGATATTTGTTTTGCGTAAGATTCATGATGCATTCTCATTTTCTAACCAGGGGTAAATATTCTTCACAATACTGCAATATTCCATTGGGGAAAGATAATGTATTTTGCTGACTTTTTGGATATTTGAACTAGAAAGAGGGAGGGAAGAAGAATGAAGCAAAGGAATTTCTGGGGATAGTAACTGAATTCTTGTGAAGAATATCTCCCCCTGATTTTCTTTGAAAACTGTGAAGGATTATCAATTGACAAATTAACTTGATAGCGAGTATATGCTCGAAACTTCGTGTTTTTTACATCAACGCTGTTTTATGGTGCTTTGACCATTTACTAATTACATTGTCATTTAACGTCGATGATACCACATCCACCAAACATAGTTTTAATGAAGAATTATTGTGCACGATTGTCTAATGATTTTTTGTCTCTATTTAATCGCTATCAGAACTAGTCATGGCTGATACCTTTTAAAATTGTACTAAAAGGAAAATGTTACAGCTTTAATTAAACCTAGAAAGATGCCGACCAAGGACTTAAGTTGTTAGGCTGATCAAATTGTTTTCTTGCTGAATAAGCTGAAGCACGACTATGGTCTCATTTTACTTTTCCCTGCAGAAGAATTGAAAACAGCTACGGAACTCTTTGCCAAGTGGAAAGGCAGCGAAGAGCATAGTTTGATTGGTTAGTTACTTCATGTTTGGTATTTCTCTATCTTCTAGTCTAAATTAAATTAAATTACTAGTTACTTCATGTTTTTCTTTCCTCCTAAGATAGAGTAACCCCGTCATATTCGTGCATGTACCGCATAGACGCGGATTTATGGGCGTTGGGTATATAAGGGCATGCCATTATAACGGAATATGAGAACAGTTCCTTTATATGCGAGACGTCTTGAGAAAAGTTAGAACAATGCTAGATGATGCATTAGTGATACTTACTATAATTAGATCTTGCTAAATGGTCTCGAATAAACTTTTCTCCATGCTAACATAGACAGGAGCAAAAATCTTAGGGCATGCCCTATATGCGAGTTGTTTTGGAAAGATATAAAACGTATTTTTTAATATTTTCGGTTAAAAAAGGCACTTACATCAGTATCTATACAATATCAAAGGGTAGTGTGTAATATCGCTCGCATTTTGGTGTTTAAGAGCACTGCTTGTAAAAAGCGATGTTAAGAAATAGTTGCTTAGTGGCTATGTTTTTCTTTAATTCCCAATATAAGGCACTCCTTATTGCCTGATCGCGATTGCTTGAAGATTCTTGTTTGTGAGAATCGTTACTGTTAAAGTATCACCAGCTGTCACCGGCATGTGTATAGATGGTCAGGCTGAATTTTCTTAAATCACAATGTTGATGTCGAGATTCTTAATATTGTACTAATGGAACTGTGATAAGTATTCCTTAAGCCTGGTGTCCATATAATCGGTACGCTCGTTTGGATCGTTGCGAACGGTTCCAGCGATCCCGGTGATCTTATGGAAATATACACGAACGCTCCTAGCGATCGCGACAATCGAGATCGCTTGGATAGAGAAGTGCTCTATCCCAGCGATCCAGCGATCCAAATGTTCGAAGAAGACTGCAAGCTGCCCTCGCAGGAGTCAGTAACTGCGATTTTCCAGCGATCTGAGCGACCCTAGCGATTATTTGGAAACACTTCCTCCAGCAATTCCAGCGATCTTAAAGGGAATAGAAGCATATATCAGGCACTTTCTATAAATAGATAGACCAGAGCATGCGCATAGCAGTTGCATTGTAACTGTGCACGTGAAATTTGAGTTCCGCAATTTTGTGGCGCGACGGCGCGATTAGCACCTCGACAAACTTTTCAATATGGCTGCTCAAAGAACCCGATAGACTTTGACGATTCTGAAGCCATAGCTCATAACATGCTCAGTGCATTGTTTCAACGAGCTAATTGAGAATTGAGATGAGAAAGAGAAGAACAACAGGTCATGTAGTTTCACTTACTTCTCAATCGTATGAGTTATTTGTTTTGCCATCAATGATGCAATCAATCCAGTATTTAATTAGGCCCGGCTGCTGTGTTGAATGCTCATTG
>REGM01000155.1:310497-347445 GCA_004194415.1 Aurelia aurita | reverse complement strand
AAAAAAAAAGTTTCAAGTGCTATCGAGGCGTTTGTTGTAAATTATGTTAAGGTATTCGGCAAATATTTGCAGGTATTGTTCATCCTCATTTGTAAATAGAAAAATCATTTTCTGTTGGTCAGTTGGGATTTTAATGAAATTTTGGTAATTTTTGTTGACTTGGTTTAGGAAAAAAGTTCTTTCTGTATTATATGTGCAACATGCGAGTATAAAGTGGGTTTCATCTTCAATTATATTTGGGCAGAATTTACAGAATCTTTCTTCTCTTATAGTGGGAGGCTTACTGTGTCTTCCTTTTTCAATAGCAAGGCAATGGTCGCTAAGCCGTAGTTTGGTTAGTGTTCGTCTATGCGTTCTGTTTTTAACAAGTGAAAGGTATTTCTCGTATGTTATGTTTGTTTTGTGTGTTTTGTAGGTGAGTGCTTTTGAGCTTGTTATAATTTTGTCACTCCAGATCTTTTCAAATTTGTTCTAAGGCATTTGTTTATGGTACATTTTGAAAGGGAGGAAAAAGTATTATTTGTAGAGTTTTGACAAAGTGGGAAGACATGATATCAGTTGAAAGACATGTTTACAGTGGGAAGACATGTTTACCTTTAGGCCCAATGAGATGTGCACTGTTTATTTTATTTCATATTTCATATTTCATATTTCATTCTTTTAAGGAGGGTTGCCCTTCAGCAGAAGCTGTTTTTCAAGGGGCCCTCCGATAAAAACTTAATTACAATATACAATTATAAATAATCACTTATTAGAATATAAAAAACCATAATGTTAAAACCTATTTACAATAATTCTACATTATTAACAATGTAAAGAGAAAAATCAACCCTTAATAGATTTTTTAAAACTATTTAGGGAGGATGCCATCTTAGACTCAGCTGGAAGGCTATTCCATAGTTTTGCTCCACGGAAGGAAAAGCATTTTTGCCCATTTGCTGATTTTTTCTGTGGCAACCTTAAATCGGTCTCGGTATTGCGGATATCGGTCTCGGTATTGCGGTTTACCTCCATTACCTTCCATTTCAGCCTTTCGTAAGCGCTGCGATTTCTTCAGGACATTCATTTCTCAGCTACTAGCTTTGCTTCATCGCCGTAACCAATGAACAAGGAATAATTCTTTCCAAGTCTTTTCCGTTTTCGCCCCTTGGCGGGTGAAGCAACAACTTCCACCGCCATTACTGATCGCGCGTTACGGGCTGCAGTGAAAGTGATCACGTGAAATGGTAGATAGCTGCTTGTGATTGGTTAAGATTTGATTGACAGTTAAAGCCTTGTGGCTCGGAGCCACTGATATATGCTTCTATTCCCTTTAAGTCAGCGATTGAGAAGATTGTAATGATCATATGGAAACCAGGCTTTACACTACATTATTACATTTTTAAAGGTAATGTTTCCATACAACCAGACCTTCCAGAGGAATACATGTGATTAACTAAAATTTCTTTTTAATCACGCATAAAAAGTTGCTTTGTGACAGCCATTGAAATCTAGCAAACCGACATGCCTCAAAACAAGGGACGGATTAAGAACGCTTTGTTCCCACTGCCTGTGACGTTTCATGATTGCGTGATAACAAATGGTTGTTTACTGCAATTTTCGCTGTTCATGTGATCAGTTTGAATATCAACCAATCAGTTGCCGAGAATTTGATGGATGTTGACAGGTTGGGTATACGCTCTCCTTATATATGGACACATTACCTTCAAATGTTTCCATTGCTGCATTATTACGTTATTACATTATTACATTGTTACATTGTTACATTATTACATTATTATATCATCACAGAGCAACTCGTAACTGCCCAAAGTGAAGTTTGTCAAGTACGAGAACAAATTAATGAACTAAATGGTATGCTTTTAAACAGTTCTATATCTCAATTTTCTTTGTTCACACCTGAATTCTGTTTTATGTGGTTTGCGTATGAAGCCTATGTATGTTATATTTTGATACACTTGTTCTAAAGTTTTTTGGATTACTGTACAGCAAAATACTGGCCTTCTCCTTACACTACTATTACAAGATAACAAACTAAAGTGACGCGTGTAGATACATCTTATTTTGTAAACCTCTTGCCTGGAACGCGCTAGAAACTCAATAATACCCAGTGTCATGTAAATTTCGACATTTGATGGATGACGAAATTTATACTCGCCGGATTTTAGTTTAAAATTGAGAACAATAGGTCAAGTTGTACAGTTTAAGAAATCGACAACTAGAAGATCATGCAGTCGAGGTACAGGAGCTGTACACAGTGAAACATTAGTTGACAAGCTTTCATTTCTTTCACTTGCAGAGAATCTCGTTGATGAGCAAGCAACGAGTAGAAAGTACAAAGATTTAGCAACAGAATTTGAAGGTATTGCTTTATCGCATAAATCTACAATCGTTCGTGTTACAAAATTCTTGCATTATTTAACCGTGTAGATCTTACATGTTTGCAAACTGATCACTCCAATGAAGTGCCATGCATCAAAAGTGAAGTAGTTTACCAGTCACCACACGGTTGTCGAGTTTACTAGAGCATGTGTTTGTGTCATTCATGACTGTAAGGCAGAACAGTTCAAGACAGCTAGTCGAGCTTTTTGAGCAGTTTATTGTTTCTGGAATGGACTTTTTCTCGGAATACAGACGATTTTAAAACGAACGGCCTGAGTTACAAGGACTGGATTATGGAATCTAAGCAAACTTCTTTGCTAGTCAGTACAGAATTCACCAAGATAATTATTTATATTTTTTAATCTTAAAACCTTTAAGTTAGCTCTCTGTCTGCTACTACCGCAATATGCTATTGGATACTGGCAGGAAGATCAATTCTATTGGTGTAAATTCTAGCCTAATAAAATGGAAGAATAAGAAAATATCATTATAGCAATCCTCTCAGTATCGTTTTTAAGTTTGCATGCGCCATTATATTCAAGGGAGTACCATCGTCCTAATTGCGATTAACGCTGGAAATTGTATGACGTTCATCGCACAAAGGAGTTGTCCGCTATCACACAAAAGTTCTAATGATCAAAGCCAATGCAAGTCTCTCATTTATGTACAGCATGTACAGCATATTTTCTGGGCTCCTTTCGTACTTTATTGCTTTACCAAGTGAGCCTGTGTGTCATGCATTCTCCCCTTTGCCCAAGTCGTAGTATTTCTGTTTTACATGGTAGTAGTTGCCGGCGCAGCTAGATATTTAGGAAGGTAACCAGGAGAAGCCGGTACCCAGTGTCTTCAGTATTAAAGTTGGCTTGGATTAGCTAGTGTAGTACTATTTTTAATTTTTACTGTACATAGCTATGTAGCACCAACGTTAAATAAATTGATTATTATTATTATATTATTATAAAGCACTGTCGTGCAAAGTCAGGGGTTGCGCCTTTGAACTCTTTACATCCAGTATGTTTCATTTCAAAATTCAAGCGAACGAATGTGTGCAAAAGGATTGATAGTTTTCAGCGCTCTAAACTGCCGCAATCGCAGTTTGTGTGGACACTGGTTCATCATGACTTCCAGGGAGGGTTTTTTGCAGTTGTGCTCAGAAATGTTGCTCCTGAGTATGTAGCATAGAAGGTAGCAAATGTTTTTATTTTAACTGCAAGTTTGGTAGAGTCAGTTTCGTATTAATGTAGTATTTAGAGGTAACAACAACTAATTGTCTTTATTGTTAGCTATATTGGGTAGAGAAGAATCCAGAAGAAAGCAGCTTATGGCCTCAGTCGATGTCATGCATAGTGAGTTAGTTATCAGTGAACAACCCCTTATCGACTTTGCTAGAAACATTCTTGTCTTGATCAGATCTTCCATGCGATAATATCGAAGATTCTTAGCCGTGCCTCCTCAAACGAAATTTGGCAATTTTAACGGCCCGCCTCCAGACGTTCTCAGCTACCGCCAGCAGTGGTTTGCGGTCTGGTTATATTAATAAGTGTCTGACGTACCGTGTGGCCAAAAAGGTATTAACAGTAATTATTGAACTTGGGTAATAGGCGAAGAACTTTATGGCACACACGGCATATTATTTTGAATAACTCCTTTCAATATGTCTGTATGATGTTTCTCAAGAAAAAGTCGATATGTAGTTGTTCTCCCGTCGTCAGTCAGTTATTTGCAGCTTTTGTTAGTTTCAATGCAGTCGAGTTATTTGCTGTGTGAAGAGTACTGAGCTCCATAGAAAACTTGTCCCTTTTTATCGAGAAACAACGGAAAAGTACCGGGTGTCCCAAAAAAGTACTCCTGTTTGGAAAATCACCAAAAACTGATTATATGGCCGATCTTTAAATTCCTTTTTTTGGCAAGAAGATCATAGACCAAATTATTTTCCCAGATATAGCTGGTCTCGTGATTGGTTTTAAGAATTAGCAAATTTATCTCTTTTTATCGCTGCCTGGTTTTGAAGCATACTGCAAAAAGTATCAATGATTACCAGTTAAATTTCTTTTTTTACATCAAGCTTTTTGGTCATAAAGGTCAGAAAGAAACGCAAACTATCATTGTCGACTTGAAGGATGATGAAAAATCTCAAAATAGTGGCTCTTCGGCAAGATTTACGATGTTGCTTAAAAAGTATAGCTCAGAATATGGTTTTTCAACCTGTTATTGTATACCCTTTAAGTAATGAAAACAAACATTTTATCATCTTTAATTTTATTTGGATCAAAAACAAAAGAGATCAAAGAGAAAATTTGATAATAGGTTTGATAATCGAATTTTGGTGATTTTTTAAAACGGGAGTAATTTTTTGGGAGACCCCGGTAGTAACTGTGATAGTTAGACTGCCATTTCCTTAGAAGTTTTCATAATAGATGCAGTTTGTCATGAGCTTGTTTTCAACTTAGTTGAAGTAGAGTGGGCTCATCGAGGATTAGCCAGTGTCATAAAACATGAAATCAGAAGCTAAGCGGTCTTCGTTCTGTCCTTTGATTTTTCAAGAGCCTCCTCTTAGGTTCTTTATACGTCGTTGGCAGAAAACAAAATTATCTCCAACACGTTTAATTTGTATGTTTTGCACGTGCAGTGATTTAAAAAAGGGGAATCGATGGAATAAGTGATACGCACACCCATGAAGTACGATCATATGTAGGTTATATAGATAGGGCAATCGTAACCCCAAACGGAGGTCGCAAAGAATATTTTGAAATAACGTAGTGGGATTTTCCTTGCACCAGTCGCTTATCAGACTAACCTCATTTTAGGTCGCTTGCAAGAACTTCAAGCTCGTATGCAAGAAAAAGAGACGGATCCTACCGATAGCAAACTTGTTGATGACGTTCTCTCGCAAGATGTTTCAATAAAGGAAAGAATGTCTTTGATCATGGATGCAGGTTCATAATTTTATTTTTAATTCCAATTTTTAGAACAATAAGACCCGAGCCTGTTGCTCCCCCTTCCCTTTTTTGTCGCTATTACTTTGGAAACTACCGGGGCGGGGGAGTGAAGACAAACGTTTGCAATGTTCTTTGGTGCTATTTACTTCGCAAATTCGTTTCTTTAAAAAGATCATGGCATTGGAATAAGGCTAACGTTTATATGAAAATTTATTTGGTCGAAATTTGTCTTTCCGTTCCATAATTGCAAGCGATTTTAGTAAAATCGTGTTTCGCAAGATCCTAAAATATGCCTTCAATTAGTGTTGAAAGGAATCATTCATCTTCATTTCATTTTATATTATTTAAGTCAGTCTGTCGAGACTTGTTCTTTACACGGGGCCATGCAAAAAGACTACAAAGTAAGAACCTAATTTACAAATTGTATTAGCTAAATTAAATTAAATAGCAATAAAACTAAAAATTGTCCATAACAAAATTAATCGAAACTGAATCAAAAGAAAAGTAGGATCAAAACCTCTATAATGTTTCGTGTAACCTTTTTTGAAGGTCGGAAGAGAGGGTGCATGTTTGACATCCAAGCTTAATTTGTTCTAAAGCTTAGGTCCACGAAATGAAATATACTTTTGCCCATTTGATATTTTGAAAAAAGGAACACGCAATTTTGTTTTGGTGTTTCTCAGTCTCAGTGTATTATGAGCTGAGTTCTTTATAAATAGCTTGGACAGATTTTCCGGTGCAAGACTATTTGTTGACTTGTACATTATAGTCGCTGTTTCATTTTGAATAATGTCAGAAATTGTTGGCCATTTCAGCCTCTTAATTAGACTAGCTGCTGAAACATCATAGCTGCTATTTGTAACCATTCTGGCAGCACGATTTTGCATCTTTTGGAGGGTCTCAATTTGAGTTTTCTCACAACATCCCCACACTGAGCAACAATAATGAAAATGGGGCTCCACAATTCCTCTGTACATTTTACTTAGCGTTTCCTTTGGGAGAAATTTCTTTGCATAGTTTAAAAAAATCTAATGCTCGAGAGACTTTAATTCTCGGACAGTTTATATGCTCATCCCAAACAAGATGACTGTCCAACTGAACACCGAGGTATTTAGGGTTCTCAACGACCTTTATCTGAGTGCTATTTATAAAGAAGGAAGGCTGCTCAACAATTTCATCAGAAATCATTTTAAGCTTTGGGCGGGATCCAACTAGCATTGCGTGAGTCTTAAGGACATTTAAGGATAGTTTGTTTCCCTGGAGCCAATCTTTTAAACAAGTCAGATCTTCGTTCATAAATTGGTTAAGATCATCAATATTTTTTTATGCATATGCAAGACTGGTGTCTTCTGCATACATCGTCACGTTACAATTTCGCAGAGCTAAAGGGAGGTCATTTATATAGATTAAGAATAGCAGAGGACCAAGGTATGAGCCCTGTGGAACACCACAAGTGACATCGTTTATCTGCGAAAATGCACCAACTACAATTTTTTTATCTATTTCGTATCCCTAGGGGATGATTCACTTAATTGCCATTGCCAGGAAGCAGCTTCTTATAAAATCGATACCTTTTTACCAAAATAGCAATCACAAATCGCAAATAAGTATGGAAAGAAATGACCCATTTTAACAAAGTAAATTTCTATCACTAATTTCATCTTTCTTCTGCGATATGAAACTCCAACGAGCCCGATCTGACTCATTTCACACAAACTATTGACAGAAATTGATTCATTGATATCTACTGGAATGCTTGTCGAAGATTTTGCGCAACAAAATCGCATCTACCTGAGACCATATTTTCAAAGTACAGTACAGGTCTTGTGTACATTAACCTTAAAGAATTGTTAGTGAATTCTTAAAAATTTATCAATTGCAGATAAGAATTCTTGTGAAATGTGCAGACTGCAAGAATTTTCTACTAAGAATTCTAAATAGTTTCCCAAGAATTCTTAGGCAGGAAAGAGTTTTAATATGCAGGAAAGAATGTGCACGCTGTTTTCCCGTTTCAAAAATGTTCTCTTTGAACCGAAACGTTTACGTTTAAAAATTGTCAATTTTATTATAAAAAAGCGTTGTTTTCGGTGCTTAATTATTGGTCTCTGCGTTGCAATTGTTAATTTTTTGTTTAATTCATAGCGGTTGATAGCAGAGAGTCAGAGGAGATGTCATTCGAGCTAAAGAATAAAGAGTGAGTACAATTTGTTTTAAGGTATATATGAGTTGCACATGAGCTTAGAAAGGGTCACAACAAGGCTTCGGATACGCTGCGCTGCTTGTAAAAAGATGAAAACAGAGTTGCCCAAAAATTAGACAATTAGTAGATTATTAGAGAAGGAAGAACTCTCCTGAGTGAAGTGTTTTCCGAAGAGTACACCAAAATGTTCTAACCAGAGACCGCAAAGGAAGGAAGATCAGATAAATAGATTTATTTCCTGGACCCATTAATCATAGCCTTGTTTCAAGGTCTCAGGTTTACATGTATTGATATAACTGAACACTTTGCATTCTATGATTCTCCTAGGAAATGCATGATTTCAAATTTATCCATTTCACGTTCATTTGATATCAGACTTGAAATCTACTAGGATGGGCTCACAGATGAGATTATGTTGATTTCTGAAGCATTTTACAACGTTTCTAGAAGTCTCAAACCACTAAAATCGCTTTTCAGAGCTAGAAACTCACAATCCTCTCAAGATTGAAACTGTGTTCTTTAATATCGTTCAGTTGATTTCTGTTTTACAATGATTTCATGTTGTCTATCTACTGTAAAAGCTCTATTAAGCCCCGGGGGACTTGTTTAATTATGGAGACTCTATAGGGTGGGGGGGGGGGCGGGGGCTTGTTCATAAAGTCAAATGACAAGGCTATTAATGATAGCTTTTGGGTCTTTTACCTCATATTATTCGGAATCAACGTACAATTTTTGTGAGTCAAATACGCAAATTTAACACAATCGAACGCTACATGGAAATTAACGTTTAGACTGTTTCAGCTAAATACATGGAAAACGTTTTCAGCCTTCTGCATTGGATAATAGAGGGGGCTTAATAGGGAGGGGGCATAAATAGAGCGGAGTGGGGGGGGGAGGGGAGGGGTAAATATAGCCTCTGCGGTACTTTTAAGTTGAATTTTTATTTGTTGAATTTCTCGCACAGATCACCGAATGATGAAGAAGAAAAACACACCATCAACGCTGAAAACACAGATGAAAGCGTTCCTGCTGAGGTAGCATTGGTTCTTGAATGCATGTTCTCTTGAATCATAATAATTGAAGATTCAATTCTCTTTCATTTGTTTCCTTTCAGTGCCGTAGTTTTGCTAATTCCTTGAGATATTTTTGGAGAGTACCACTTTAGTCTAAAGGCTGCATTTAAAGGGTCACTCAATAAAGGAAATATAAACGATATCCAAATTATTCGAGAAAGCAATTTTGATTGATATAATTACTTTTTATTAAGCTGGTAATACGCCAAGATATCAAACCATGAAAACCCTAACACTTACTCTACACCTAACCCTAACCCTAATTTATTTCAAGGTGGTTAACCCTAACCCTGGCTCTACTTTGTTTCAAGGTTTTGATTTATTGGCGTACTTCATTTACCCAAATCTTAAATTGATGATACTTTTATTGAAAACCCGTAAGAATCTCCCCAATCTAATCTTTTTTTCTTCTTTATATTGCTACCTAGCATCCGAAGGTAGTTTTTAGGACACTGAGAAGCTAAGCTTATCGAAGCAGTGTCCTTGTCCTTCCTCTCGATGTGACCACACCTCGCGATTCCTTTNGAAAGGCAAATAAAACTGCTAACAGTTTTTTTTTTTTTTTCTATATTTCTACCTAGCATCCGAAGGTAGTTTTAGGACACTGAGAAGCTAAGCTTATCGAAGCAGTGTCCTGGTCCTTCCTCTCGATGTGACCACACCTCGCGATTCCTTTAGCCTGGAATTACAGAGAGTTGGCGACTCTCCTCTTTCTACGTAGCAGGTTCGACAGGGCGGGGACTCGAACCACCAACCCTCAGGTTGGTAGTCAAGCGCGCTACCATTGAGCCAATCTAATCTAAGAACCCATCTACACTGTGTGAAATTACATTGCTTTCGTGTAGTCATAATTCTGCTAAAATGCTCATGATTTTTTTCTCTTTTGTAGGACATCATTGCAGAGCGTAATAGAAAAGGTTCACTGGGCACACAATTAAAACGGACAACGGATAAGAAGAACCAGCTGGTAAGTTTTGCTAACATATCTTACCGGATGCGCCAAAAAGCTATCCACGTCTGACATGCCATGATAAATCGTACACTGAGCTGATTTTGAAGATTGGCGATTTAGTCTTTAGTCAAAATCCCACATAATACTTGGCAAAATGTTTGTTGATAGGCGTCCTACTTCCTGAGATATAAGCGATTCCTTGAAAAGTTTTAGCCTAAATCGATCGAAATTATTGTACTGATGTATTGGAAACAGCCTAAATCGATCGAAATTATTGTACAGCAGATGTATTGGAAACAGCCTAAATCGCTCGAAAAAGATGGATCAAATTTCGTAAAGACTTGGCTTGGAAGGACAGGGAGACAAATTATCAATTTTGAAGGTTTTTGAATTGATAAAAGAAACTCTAAAAGATTGCGCAGGGATCGAGCAACCGTTCGTGCAACTATTCATAACTCATCCACTTCTCAATTCCCAAGCCATTCCAAGAGTTTCCTTATTGTTTTGTCTTGCTCAATCTTTAGAAAATTTGATCGTTGTTTTTTATAGATTTAGGCTGTTTCCAGACTGAGAATTTTCAAGAAATCGCTGATAAGGCGACAAGTAGGCAGCTGAAAATTGAAAAAATTTCCGAGTACGATGTAGGATTTTGGCTAAAGAGTAAGTCATTGATCTTAAAAACCGGCCTGGTGTACGATTTATCGTGGCCTGTCAAAAGTCGATGGTTTTTTGTTGCATCCGGTAGACGTGGGAAGTGCATAAATGCATTTCTTCTTTCGTCCTTAGAGAGCCAGCAGCCTCGAATTAAGCTTTTTGCTGTGCCAGGAAATAATTCCTGCTCCTCATATCGATTTTTAATTTTATGAAAATTGTTGAAAATTTTATAATTTTATAATCTTCTGTCATCGGATAATGTTTTGCCAACGGGGAAAATAATCAGTAACCACTTCAAATGATAATGATCTACGGAGTTTTAAAACGACAGGATGATGGGCAAGATATAATTGGTCGAATAAAATTCGCACAAGATATTGAGCATAAAAAATGTGGAGGGACAGAAAATTAGGCAAGGGCCAAACTACATGAGATGCGTTGTACAGATCTTTTACTCTCAATAAACGAAAATAAAGGACAATTAGAATTTTTTTGTCTAAATTACGTATAAAAGTGTCTGAAAATTTTTTGGATCTTTTGTTTTCTCACAATATTGAAGTAATCAGTGCCAATCTTTGGTTAAAATTAGGTCAATTCTATGCAAAGCGAAAATAACCTATTTCAAGCGAAAGATGTGATCACTAAATTGTAAAAAAGGAACCTGTTTACGATTTTTCAAAAAGTTTCTCTGAGACTGTTTTGTGCGAAGTTTGTTGTCCGAAACTTGTCCTTCCGAAACATTTGGATGCTATTGTATGAAATCTTTTCAACGCTAACAAATTCGGTCACCAATTTTTCCAGAAACTGAAGTATGCCAAATGAAAGGAAATTTTTTCAATGCATACTGAATGTTGTTGCCTTGAAATGAATGAGTGAATTCGTATAAAAATTGTTTTGTTTTCATTTTCAGTTTTACATCTTGTTTGCATTAATGGTTATCATAGTTGCAATTGGCGCTGCATTTATGTTAGATATGATTGACGTATCCATGGGAGCTTCGCCAATCTATGATAAAAGTACGTGGAGGGACATTTATGAACATCTATTTTAACTTCTGTTTATTGCGACTGATCGATTCCATTCGATGTTGTATGTTACTTTTATAATTTGAGATAATTTCTAATCATCTGCCTGTAACTAAAGAGTTTCTGTATTAAAAATAATGATAGAATTAACCTACTTTTTTATTAATGACGTAGAGTCACAAAAGCGTAATATGTTACTTTGAAATACTGATTCATTTCTGTCTCTTTGTTCTGTTGTTTCTAAGTACCAAGCTGGTTAGATATTGTATCCACTGTTTGTAAAAGATTTAACATACTTTTCAACTACTGCTGATGTTGGCAAGTTATGCTCCATTATGAGTATTTAGTCAATTTCGTTGAACTTCTGAAGAAAGCCATGTTCAATTTACGGGTTTGGGACTTGGGAGAGGGGTTCGTCAATAGCAAAGGTACTTCGTGACGTGCCTCCTTTTTTGGATTTCTATTCTAGCCAACGGTATACTTGTAGCAAGTTTGGTCTAGATAAAGTTATAAAGGTATGCATTTGGAAACTTTGGTAGACGGAAGGCTACGTTTTCATTATTATGGTCTAGAGATTGACAAATTGTGGTATCTTCCCGAAATATTTACACTTCTTTCGAAAAAGACATTTGTTGTTACCATTTAGTAATGAGAGCCAAGGTAGCATGGAAAAGTTTGATTCTACATAGGATTTGGTTAGACTTAGGACAAGAGCCCATTGCTTCGCTATTCAACAACAACAACCTCCTAACGCCGCTCAACAAGGAATCATGCACAAACTGTTCAAAAACCACGACAACCAATTTTGTGCCTTCAGAAAACATTGCAAAAACTCTTTCAGCTTTTGATTCGATTTCTCTTTCATAGCATTGATGATACTCCTTTTGTTTGAACATCAAGCAAAATGCACGCGAATGCAAATACTTTTTTCAACTCTTATCTGAGGCTGTTTCACAAAATGCTGGAGAATAACCTCGAGCTTTTTTGCAGCTTTTATCTAAACATATCATCGAAAATTATCGCCACCCCAAAAAGTTGTGGTCATTTGTCAGGATTTATGAACAGGTTCAAAGTCGTATTTTGAGCGAATAGTGAATTTCAATAAAAAAACTTTGGAGCGAAAACAACGTATCAGGTCATAAGTCTAAAATAAAGTTTGCTCAAATCGATAGATCTCAAGTCTTTAACCAACGCGTGAAATGCAAGGTAGTTCCTTGGTATACGACGACATGTGATTTAAGAAGTCAGCTGAATTGACACTCAAGTCGTTCTTGACGCATTCCAGATAACAATGAAGTATGGTAATGCGACAAAGTTGGATGAAATGTTGGATGCGTTTGGTCGCTCCCTTGTAAATATCGACGAACTTTTACATTTTGTCGACGTAAATGTTGGATGAAATGTTGGATGCGTCTGACCAAGGCTTCAGTTGCAAAAGCCAAAGAAGTGTATTTCTTTCAATGTGAAAATTGGTGATGATAAATTCGCCTGTGAGCTGCTGGACAGTTTCAAGGAGTTTTCGAATGACTGCAAGCAAAAATGTTGTCATATTTTGATCGAGAAATGGTAGGCTTTTATCGTTTTCTGGTTTATGTCTTTCTACCATTTCTATCATTGGTGTTGCAGGAGCAAGGGTGAATTTCGCAAAACAAAAAAATCACTTCTCAAACAAAGCAAAACAAATTGCATTCTGGAGAATAGATTTCATGCCTGTGGGTGCACTCAATAACTCAATAAAATGAAAATAAACAGAGGGAGCAAACCTGGTTTATTGCGCTGAATTTGTGAAATCAATTCTTCAGAAACAAAGATCGAGATTGAAACGGTGATTGAGATTCACTTCTAGATTCACGCGATGCGCCCGACTCTTCGTACTGCCCGGACTTCCCTGATTCTCTGGGATCTCCAGCTTGACCGGATGCTACAGATTGACCGGATTCTCTCAACTTAGCGGAATATCCAGATTCTCCAGACTCCTGACTCGCTAGAATCCCCATTTCCAATTTCATCTCCCGTCTTTATCCGTGAATCTACAGGTTTGTCTGTAAACATGTCATTCTTAGCGTTATCAGACTGAATGACGCTTGATTCTACATTCAAACAAGTATCATCAAAACCACGTTTGATCAAACAATAGTACCATTATCATTGTTATTATTTTTCATAGGCGTGCGCACAGATGTGACGTTCAGAACAAACCTTTACTATTGTTTATAACAAGTATCGAGATCGTTGCGGAAGCCCCAAAAGCAGAGAAGCGAAGTAGAAGCGATCGACTGTGAGTGACAGTTAAAAGCATATAAAAGTGGCTCAAGCTACTTGCGATCAAATTCTAGCCTATCAGATATCAGTATTTCCTGTTGACGTAGACCAGTTACTCAAATATGGCTCGGCGCGTGTCGAGGTCTTTACACGGTTATTTTTATCAACGGCTTATATATGCTTAGATTCCCTTTAATACTGAAATTTCAACTGTTATTTCGTGAATTTTGAAGGCGACTTCTCTTATCTTCTGGAAAAACGGTAGCATTTTTGTACAGTTGCCGTGCTCGTTCACAGTCACTGGACTAGGAAGATGCAGATTTTGACAGTGCAAAGTTGAGATTTTGTTTGGCCTGACACTCACTTTTCGTGCAGTTTATGTCCCTACTCTGACCAGTAGTAAGAAGCTGCAAACTCTAGCAAAAGATGGATCTTTTTCAGAAAATTCAAACTTATTTCAGGCCACGTTTACACCAGTATTGAAATAGTGAAACGTAAACACATTCCATGATGAGATTGTTTGATAAACAGTTGGACTATTGTTAGATTCATTTTTTATTACAAAGTAATTTGTAATCAAGAAGTGGCTTCGCGGTCAGTAAGAAAGTAGGAAAGTAAGTGAGAAAGCGTGAGAAAGTAAGAAAGAAAGAAAGTCACGCTCATTAGAAAGAAAGTCGCACGCTCATATTTATATAGCCATTTGGCTTCGCGGTCAGTAAGAAAATAGGAAAGTAAGGAAGAAAGTAAAAAAGAAAGAAAGTCACGCTCATTAGTGTGATTGATCAGCATGTTATCGCATGTTAGCATGTTAGTTGATTGTTTCATTAGTGTGTCACTATTAAATCTAACGGCTCTTTTAATGAACGGGCTGGCGAGGCTTACTATTCCCTCATATCAAAATGCAAAGATTCAATGGACTGCAACCAAGACTTTTTCTTTATCTGTTCGATCAAACAATTGCCCCTATTTTGAATTATGCTTCTGATATTTGGGGCTTTGATGAACATGCAACACTGGAACGACTTCATCCTTTGGCGTGCAAAGTACATCCTTGGGGTGAAATCAACAACTTGCAACGATGCGGTTTATGCTGATTATGCTGAATTTCCATGCTAAAATTCTTTGCTAGATTACAATTACTAAATGACTCCGAACCACGTCGTTTCGCCTGTAAATCCTTTCGCTTTCTTTGCGAAGCTTCAGATTTAGGCTTTGTTATAATTGGGTTTCAAAGGTACGTGAATTGCAAGCTAGATATGATATTTTACCAAGTGATAACGTCTTTGCTATCAAATCAAAGGTCAGATGCTTCTTTGAAAATTTTACCTTAACTAACCTAAATGACCTTCAGGTACAGAATTAAAACTATGCACTTATGCTCAGATAAGATTGGTTTTCAAGTTCGAAACATACCTAGATACAATTAATGACTCCCTAATTTCATATTTCATATTTCATTCTTTTAAGGAGGGTTGCCCTTCAGCAGAAGCTGTTTTTCAAGGGGCCCTCCGATAAAAACTTAATTACAATATACAATTATAAATAATCACTTATTAGAATATTAAAAACCATAATGTTAAAACCTATTTACAATAATTCTACATTATTAACAATGTAAAGAGAAAAATCAACCCTTAATAGATTTTTTTTAAACTATTTAGGGAGGATGCCATCTTAGACTCAGCTGAAAGGCTATTCCATAGTTTTGCTCCCCGGAAGGAAAAGCATTTTTGCCCATTTGCTGATTTTTTCTGTGGCAACCTTAAATCGGTCTCGGTATTGCGGAGGCTGCGGGAGGAGCATTCCGAGTTTTTGATGAAAAGGTTACATAGGTATTGTGGAGCCAACTCTTTGAGCGACTTGAAAACCATCGTTTTGGACTCATCACCAATGAGTTCTTCAATGGTCTTCCAACCCAACTCTTCGATAAGTGGTCTGCCTGGTGTATCAAAGCTGCTATTTGTTATGATTCTAGCAGCACGATTTTGAAGCTTTTGCAACTGGTTAATTTCTGTAGAACCAGCACAACCCCAAACAGAGCAACAGTATCGAAAGTGGGGCTCGACAATACCTGTGTATAGAGTTTTCAAACTTTCCTTTGGCAGAAAGGACTTAGCATATTTTAGAAAGCCGACTGCCCTGGAGACCTTGGTAGAAACTGCCTTGATTTGCTCTTTCCAATCCAAAGAGCGGTCAATTTGCACACCAAGGTATTTTGTCTTTTTGACTACTTCGAGCTCATTATCGCGTATTTTCAATTTTAAGTCTAGATTTCGACTGTTGAGAGTGGTATGCTTCTGCTTGGTAGAAATAAGCATGGAATGAGTTTTCGCAACATTCAAGGAAAGCTTGTTGCCTTGTAGCCAAGCATCCAGTTTCCTAAGATCACCGTTAATAGCCTCATTCAGCTGAGTTAAATCATAAGACTGATGGCACAGACTGGTATCATCAGCATACATGGTCACAGAGGAATCTCGGACAGCCTGGGGGAGATCATTGATATAGATGAGGAAGAGAAGGGGGCCAAGGCATGAACCTTGCGGAACTCCAACTTCTATGTCCCCTATGTCTGAATCGACACCGTTAACCCTACAAAATTGTTTGCGGTTGGATAGGTATGACCTAAACCAGGAAAGCTCTCGCTGCTGAACCCCTTAAAGTTCAAGCTTTTTACAGAGAATTTCGTGATCAACAGTATCAAATGCCTTTTTTAGGTCAATGAATACTAATCCAACAAGCTTACCAAGATCAAGCCCGTTGTACCAGTCATCGCTCATTTTAAGCAAACAAGTTAGTGTGGAATGAAGGCGCAAAAACCTCGATTGGTCAGATGAAAAAAGATCATTTTCTTTCATATGCTGATAGAGTTGGTCAAAAACAAGTTTTTCAAAGAGCTTTGAGATGACAGGTAAGACTAATGACTTCAAACAAAGGCAAGGCTTTTCAAAATTAAGAATGAGTGCGCATAATCTTGAAATAGAAGCTGGAAGATTTGGAAAAAATTGGATACCAAGATCAGAAAGGCACTGCAAATACTGTCTGTCAAAAGGAAAACAGGTTCTAGGAGATGAGGTGCACTTCGTCATGATGTGTCCTCAGTTCCAAGAGAAATGGAAAAATCTTGAAAATAATGTGGCTAAGTTATATCCTAATATAAAGCATCTAATAGTGCAGAGCCCTTTGTTGCAATTTTAGCCTGAGTGATTTTTTTGATGTAAATTTTTTTTTTCTTTATTCATTGAAACCAAACTATTTAAAAAAAACAACACTGCTAATTAACTACGTGCCATCCATAGCGGGAAAGGACTTATTGTCAGCGAGTTCCCACTATGTATGGCGCTTACAATTCAATATAAACTATTCCAATGATAGTCGTGGCAACATATGATTCTACCTTCTTTAGCATGCCAAGAAACAGAAAAATGTTGTTGCCAATTTTTTCTGACACAGTTTAGGGGTATTATTTGAGTTTTTTTTGTAAGTACATAGCTGTTGCTGCAGAGTCATGACATTAACTCTCCGCAATGGAAGCTATCATCCTTTAACAACAAAGAGAACACAATCCTTCTATGTCATAGGTCTTAGAGCCAGGGGCGGATCCAGACCCGTGCAACTAGTGCATTTGCAGCAGTCAGTTTTGCTAACTGTTGTTGTTTTGTTAACTGTTGCCCATTATAGAAATTAATAAATTTGACAACTTTATTTCGATCATTTGGACAAATAGACCAAAGTATATTTTCGTCATAAACATAAAAGAAAATGAAACTATTTGGTGCTCATTCGCTCCAACACTCGTGGCTGCTACTCTGCGAGTAGATATGACATTTTAAAAAGGCAGTTTCAGTTTCAGTTTTTATTGACAAATATATCCAAATACATCTAAGAATACAATATACATAACCTAACTTAAAGTAGAATAATTAATAAACAGTACATACATTATACACTACTACAAGATCCACTACAATCAAAATTAATAAACAAAGGTAAACATTGCAAGACAAGAGATGAGTTTGCATATATTTGTCTAAGGAGGAGCTCTCTAATAGATAGACTAATCGAGAGGGAGCCCCCCCATCTAAACTAAAACTAAAGAAAATAATTTTGTTAAAAAAACAAATAAACCAGAATAGCCTCCAATGTACAACAAAAATTTGACATGCAAATGAGAAAGAGAAAAAGAAAAAAGCAAAGCAATTTTCCTCTGCGTAAGGGAATAATTAAAGACCTTATCCGTTGATAAGGAATTCCTTCAGTTTTGATTTGAAGATATTAAAAGAAACTGACATTTTGATAAAAGTTGGGATACCATTCCAAAGTTTAGCACCAAAATACTTTATTGATCTAAGACCATATAGAAATGTATTCCTTATGGATTGGAAAATGTCACCTCTAGCTGCCTGACGAGTTTCAGGGCTATGAACTGAGTTACTGAGCTGGAAATAGTCGTGAAAGTGAGAAGGTGAGAGACCATTGAGGGACTTATAAACAAATTTAAGAATGTCCTGATGAATCATATCTTTCAGTTTGAGAATTTTCAGAGAAAAGAAGATTGGTGTTGAAGGCGATGAAAGCGGCTGAAACGTAATAGACCTCAATACCTTTTTCTGCAATAAGAAAAGAGGTTCAAGATAGGTGTCATAAGAGAGACCCCAAGTTGCTGAGCCATAACACAGAAATGAAGAGAAGATAGAATAGTAAAGATTTTTCAGAATGTCAAGAGGAAGCAAATGTCTAATTTTAAAGAAGATACCAGATGTTCTTGACAGTTTTTTATTTAGTTCAGAAATATGATATTTCCAGGAGAGATTCTCATCCATCAAGACACCCAGAAATTTAACATACCTAGATCTGGTCACAGGCTTCTTACCAAATCTAATACTAATCTGTTCAGGCAATTTCTTTCTAGGTGAATGGAATACAACAAAATTGGTTTTATCAATATTCAGAGCTAGTTTGTTAATTTCAAGCCAAGACTTTACTTTTAGCAATTCTTTGTTGATTTTGTTCATGAGTTTGATAATGTTGTCAGATTCATAATAAATGTTGGTGTCATCTGCAAATAGAAAAAAAGAGAGTACTTTGGAGACATTAGGAAGGTCATTAATATAGATTAGAAAGAGTAGGGGACCAAGAACTGAACCTTGAGGAACACCACATGTGATTTCCCCAAGGTTAGAAGGATACCCATTGACTGAAACATATTGCTGTCTACTTGTTAGGTAGGATTCAAACCAATTAAATGCAGTACCTCTAATGCCATAATGATTCAATTTTTGTAGCAGAATTTTGTGGTTCACAGTATCAAAAGCTTTTTGCAGGTCTATAAAGATTCCATAGCCAAATTTATTTGAATCAAGTGTACCCTTTATTCTCTCACTTAAGCTAATTAATGCAGGGTCAGTGGAGTGGCCCTTACGGAAACCAAATTGCATCTGAAAAAGAATCTCATGGAGTTCTAAAAAGTTATACATGCGTTGATGCATGAGCTTTTCAAAGATCTTACTGAAGATTGATAACAAAGAAATAGGTCTGTAATTTGTATTCTTAGATGAGTCACCTTTCTTGTGAATAGGAATAACCATAGCAATCTTAAGTTTGTCAGGAAAGACACCTTGTTGGAATGATTCATTAATGATTAGAGAGAGCTGAACAGAAATGTGAGAGTCAAGTATTTTCAAAAGTTTTACTGGAATGCTGTTAGACCCAGTAGCCTTGCCTTTTTTAAGTGACTGTATGACAGAAGAAACCTCACCAGGAACTGCAGGAGAAATGAAGAAGCAGTTGTTATTTGGATTATCCAAGTACTTGAGGGGAGAATTGGGATTCCTTGGAATCTTCGTGGTTATTTTATCAGCAACAGTGAAAAAAGATTCATTGAAATTGTTAGCAATAGCACCAGGATTTTACCACCATTTTCATCAACAAGGTTAGGAATTGAAACCGTTTCACCAGTGTTTGCCTTAATTTTAATGACACTTCTAATACCCTTCCAGAGCAGTTTGATATACTTAGTTACTTTGAATTTCTATTTGACTTTCAATAAATTTAATTCTGTATCACATAAACAATAGTTCATTGTCATGATTGGTCACGTGACTATGACATGCCCATGTTTGGAGAGAGGCCTCAAAGAAAACCATTAAGGTAACTTACCAACAAAAGAGCAAACTTTTTTATAGTAAACTTTTGGTTTCATATCATCATATCAAATCAACAAGCATGCAATACAATGAATTTTTGGCATATGTAATTTGCATAAATTTGCATAATGCTGACATCATCAACATTTTGCCGACTATAAACATGCCATCATTTAAAGAAAGATTCCTCCAAAAACAAAAACCCAATTCAAGTCGTATGCTGTATGCAAACAGTCTATTAGGTTGGAAAGGGCATGGGCTAAAAAAAATGCACAAAGATATCATATCAACATTGGATTTTAATGAGAATTTCAAAATGGCGGATTTTCTCAGTGATATGCCTCGTTAGTTCCTTCGTTACCAGCTACATTACTTTGTATATTCTGGAATTTTTTTAGCCCTTGCCCTTCTCTGGCATATTACCCAAATGTCTGCAGAGTCTCATCTCCAAACAAAGAATATTCTTTGTGATATCTTTTTTTAAAATCAGCAGTTACAGTCAAAATTGATAGTCGTGAAAACTCAATTCAAAGTATTGTATAAGACAGTCTGATATAGTGACCTCCACACATAAGCGTACGGGAAGAAAAAATCTAGGGGGGCTGCCTGATAAAAAGTCTATTGTTTGCGAAATTTTTTTCCTGACTTACGGCGGATTATTGCCCGAAATAAGCAGATATTTCTAAATTTTTCGAATGTTAGGGGGGCTGCAGCCCCCCAGCCCCCCGGCGCGTACGCTTATGCCTCCACATAAATGGATAGGCCTCACTCTTGTTCCTTTTCTTGATCTAAATACACTTTCTTGATACTTCTGAGCATGTTTCTCCTCTTTTTCACTGTTTCTCGTGCTTTTCATTCAATATTTCTCATCCATTAGGGTGTTTGCTTATCTGAGCTAAGTGAAAACACATCTTGATTCTATTGAAAAATGCCTCGATAAATCATGGACTCCACATGGACCCTTATTAAACTGGATAACTTCAGAGACATATTAACGCCATACTTTTCAACAAAATTAACGCCATATTGAAGAGAGACTTTTCAACAAAATTAGTCTTTGGGTATATTTCCAAAATGATGTTGGGTTTTGGATTTTACCGAAGACGTGGAAAGAAGTTTATCACTGCCTATAATACTCAAAAACAGCCTTTATCACATCATGGGTCCACTTAGGCATGTTCACTTTAATTTTTTATGTTTTCTTTCCAGTAATTTGTTCTGTTTGCCACTGACATACACCAAGAGGCCCTATTTCTAGGACAAAATCAATTGCCAGCTCTTAGATTGATCTCGTGAAAACTTCTTCCCTTGCAAGGCCTTGGCCATTTTGAACTTTACTGTTTCCGAAGAGCAACATGAAGTTTACCAGGCACAGACAGAGTGCTGAAATTTCAAATTATGGGCATCACCTATTCTCTTATCTAACATGTTGACTTGTTGTTGACATTCTGGACAACTACCCACTTGATTAACAATCTCTTCATCAAGTATAATAAGTGAAATTTGTAATTCAAATGTGGAGAGAAGGCCAGAGCGTATACCCTGGGTGGGTATTTCACTAGTCAGTCATACGAGGATGTGTGCCAGTTTTAGGGTAGTTTTTGGCACGAAAATTCTGGGAATGAGATGTACTTTTTGTAGAAATTTTCTGGGATTGGGGTCTAATTATTAATAGAAATCCTGGAATGTTCATGTTTAGAATAAACAACAATTTTACAATTGTTTTGTAGTGACAACACTTGTCGGAAACCTCACCCATATTCTGAGATTGGGTCTCGAAATCCCGCCTATATTCTGGATTTGAGTCATAACAGAAATTCCTGCAGCGCACACCCCCATATAACCCAATAGTGACGTGCCCCCCCCCCGGGAGCGTATACTGTACTAAAGTAATTTGAAGAAGGTTACATACCGGGTCACAAGAGGCCCAGGCGGTTGACTTGAGAATAGTAAATTTAAATTTTGAAATAATTAACTGCATTAGCTTTGTGTTTTATTTGTTGCACCTCTCCACGTCTGTGTTGCGTTTCCTTTGATTGACATCTGCACTGCAATAATTTTTTGAATGCGAGACTTCGAAATTAAAGTTGAATCAATTATCAATAATGTTTTATAAATAGTACTTCGAGTACTGCACGTATTTTTTTTATAAGGAACTAAGAATTTGAGCCAGTACTGAAAGTTGTCTTGAATACGTAAAAAATCCTTGTGATGATAGAAGGAATATTTGCTCCTAAAGTACTCTTGCGCCTTTTTAAATGAGATACTGAGATTCTCTGAAGTTCGAAGATAGTCCTAGTACTAATTTACTGTTGGTAATGTCAGTGAGTACGTTAAAATCGAGCCGCGAAGAGGTCTGTTAATTTTGCTTTTTAAGGACTGTTGTGCTCCCCTAGTGCTCTTTTTTAACATCTCACAAAATAATATCACCAACAATACGGTCTTTAGTCAACCTCCAATGCCTCGCAGACAACAAACCAATTTTTAGCTCACTCCTTCCAAGGATTAAGTTGCTCACTAACTACTCCTAACTTTGACAGTTAGATTTATGATAGAATTATGGAGCAAAAAGTACCTAAAAATTCAACTTTTTCTCAGTTGAACAGTAACCTCACTGACACTTGAAAAAGGATATGTGATTTCACATATCAAATTCATTTTAGATAGTCAAAAATTGTAATTTTCTACCTCTCATAAAAAAACATGTCCCTAAATAAATGGTTGCAGGGTAAAGAACTGTCGTTAAAGGGATGTGCACACAGCATTGTTCCTTTCGCTATCCATTGTTCACGGCGCGTGTCAAACTTCGATTTAAATGGGATATTTTTAGATTATTTTGCTCTTTGCAAATGCAATCTTTTAATCAAAGATATTTCTTAAAATACTTGAGCATTCCTATTCCTCGAGAAATCTTACCCAACGTTGATTTGTTTGGAACGTTGATTTGTTTGCAACGTTGATTTGTACAGACAAGCCTATTTATACCATTGCACATTCCCTTTAACGACAGTTTGTTACCCTGCAACCATTTATTTAGACTGTATACGAAGTGATTATTCATGAAGGGTTATGCCTGAAACGTCTAATCGTAATATTCAAGGCTATATATTTTATCTATTATCAATTTCTTCGTATACATTTGAATAATTATAGCCGCAAGTATAAACAACTGATACATTTATTTAGACCATCGAGATCCCTATTCAAAGTAGTATTAAGTTCTTCGATGTTCTTAGAATCATATGAAATACTGGTATCATCGGCATACATTGTCACATTACATTTATGGAGCTTCAATAGATTCCTAGTTTATCGTACGAATTTGCTCCCCCCCCCCTCCTTGAGGGACTATGAAGTTGTCCTTCTCAGTTCCACAACTTAGAAATCCTATATCTGTCGTTATGTAATTCAGATCTAAGGCCCCCGAAGCAAACTCACTCATTTTAAATATCGGTTTTTAAAGAAAAAGATTGTTTACTGGAATATGAGGTAGCTTTTCCTTCCGCTCTAGTAAGCAGTGGGTTGCCGTTCTGCAATGCCACCCTCCTAAAAAATAAGTTAATTTCTCCAATACCTGGTTCGGCCAATTGAAAAGCGGTGAAAAAGATGTTGTCCTGCATGGTCCTGTACATTGACATTATGCTACAGTCTATGATTAGCACTTCTGGTACAATAACAGTGGCTCTCTTCAAGATTCTTCAATTTATGCCTGTTTGATAGCGTTTTATGAGAGCTACGAGCTTTGCAACCGCTCATCAGGTCTGAAAGTAGTTCGACAAATACATTCGTTTTTTTTAAGGTAGGAAGTATCTGCCTTTTTCCTGTACATTTTATCTGAACTGTGTTTGATTTTGAGGTGTATTTGTAGGAGAGTTGAAAGTTGTAAAAGACCGTTGTTTATTTGCTGGTAAGTCGTAGGGTTGGAGAAGGAAAGCAAACCGGGTGTCCCAAAATGATGTATCGGCGTTTGAAAAACCTGCAAAAGTTGGTTTTGCTACTTCTCTTCGAATGAGGCCATGAAACAATTTGTAAGTTGTGATCATATCACCACGCTTTCTCCTATACTGAAGAGTCGGTAATTTTAATAATAATTTTAATGTCGGTAGATTCATATGATAAATAATTACTCAAGATTTATGCAAAGTTATGTGCTTTATATTTTTCCCAAGATTCCTTTGTTATGATTGGAAATCTAAACTAACAAATTGAAAACAAAAAATGCAAGCGATTGCAAGCCTTAGCGACTAATTTTCCATTAAACTCCAATATCTGAATGTTTCTCTCAAATCTTTCGTTTTGATTCGCTCAAATAAATTGGCAACAATTCTTCCAAAATCTTTGGTAGGAGACATGATGATTATGATGAATACTTTAGTTCAAAATTTTATCAATACCAATGTGCCGAAAGCAAAGAGCAAGGTGCAAATAATTTTCCTTGGGACTTTCTCTATGAAATGAAAAAATCCAAAATATACTCGGCGGTCCCTGGATAAAATTGGCGTCAAAATATAGTAAACTGCTTATAGTTATTCAATAACATCTAACATGCCACGATGTGGAATTGATTTATTGATAAACAGCAGTTTTTTGATAACTTTGAATATGATTTCCTTACTCTATGAAACATATTATATCAAATTCCATTGGTAAAACATGAATCTCATGTTTTTCATTTTATGATTTTTGTCCACCCTCTGGCCCACTGTGCAGTTCTTTTAATCGAATCTCATATAGCCTGCGTGCAGGCTCAACACTCCTCAGCCAAAGAGTGTTGAGGCTGCACGCAGGCTAATCTTGTATCTTAGTTTACTTTTGGAGATTGAGTCTGGCGCATTTGCAAATAAGTCAAGTTTCAGATCAATTTTTCATGTGAGTGGACCGTAATCTTTGCAAAAAAATTGTCAAACTCCCTTATTGAGGGTGGTAAAGGGGGGATCACGAATCACGGGATCACGAATCAGTTCAGGATCACGAATCACGGGAAAAAAATTGAATTTCACGTTTCACTGTAAAAAAATATAGCGTTTTCACGTTTCACGGAAAAAAGTTGTTGTAGTTGTAAATTGATTTTAATTGTAAATGAACGGAGATATAGCGATCTAGTCTAAACATAGCACAAAAGAACGGCATGCGCCACTTATGTTCCTATTGTTTTCATCGATCGGAAACATCAAATATAATAGGTTCTATTTACATGGACCCAGTCCCCCTAGCTAAGTTGCCTTTTAATTCTGTCGATTTACTTTAAAAACGATAAACTGAGCAGATGCGTTACATATGTCAAATTGAATACTGGTTTAAACATATTTCAAACGAGTTTAAAAAACAACCGGAGCGCTCTTCGAAACAATAAAGGCTTTCCCTCCTGTACATAACAAACTATGTTAATACCTAACAAAATATAGGGACACTGCTGGTCCACGGAGGGAATAATACTGATCACATCAGATTGTATTTGACCAACAAATTTAACACAAGCCTTTTGCTTTTCACGTTTCACGTCAATAAATACTGGCCTTTCACGTTTCACGAGAAAAAATATAGCCGATCACGTTTCACGAAATACCCTTTACCACCCTCCTTATTGAGATAAAAACGTTAAACGAGACGCAATCGGACGCAATCCAACTTCGCTGTTTACGAAATTTCAATTGATGTATCTGTCTCATTTGAAGCCATTAATCATGTACTTTGAAGTGATTTTAATATGGTTTTTGATTTCTTTATTTTTGATACTTTTTTAAGCAATTCCATATTGGTGGTTTTTGAGAATTGGACTGGCTTAAAAATTTAATTGTCAAATTCAACGCTAAATACTAAAAAATTGCGGAAAAGTGCGGAAACCAAATAAATTCTATAAATTAAAGCCACTTTCCCTGCACGTTGTTGCCAAAGGGCTCGTACAAATTCGTGGCCAAATTTTTTTTGTAACAATTTCATTTTTTAGGTTGAACCTTTATTTTTTGCGTTTTTGTGCGATTTTTTGGCAAAAAATTTTCAAATCTTAAATCAAATGCTTCTCCTTGCACAAATGTGATTTATATGATACAAATCGACAAGTTATGTTGTTTGTAGCCTAACTACACACCTTCAGACTTTTTATGAAAAAAATAACGTTTTTACTTTTTCCTACTCAAAGAAAAATAGAAAAATTTGTAAATTACCAATTTCATGCAATGTTATACTTATTAAGCTGGCCCAAATGTTGATTTTCGTGTGCTCGAACCATATGAATGATGTTTGCGTTACTTTAAATCTTTCTTCAAAGACTATACGCAAATTCACAGGTGAAGGCAAGAAGAAAGAATTCTGAATAATGTTTTGTAAAATTGCACTAGAAACAACAAGTACACATCATATCCTAATTTCGTTACGCTACAAAATGATCAAATACTTCCATATAACATTAACATTCTTCAGAAGTACATAACTTACGTACTGTGCAGGTGCACTCGACCCGATTCGTGTCCACAACAGCTTGAATTGGCTTGACAGAGATCAAGATAAACTCCTATTTAAAAGAACCACAGAAAAAATACAAGAACACGAACAAATACGAAGGAGAGGAAGCAGACTTATTATACGAGTTTTCTGTTTTTGCTCAAATACACTCGTCAATGATCCAACAGAATCGAATTGAATTCACGATAATTAAATTTTCAGCCTAAAGGTCTGTCTTAAAACCGATTTCATGTGAGACTTTGAGATATAGCAAGATTATCCTTGCAAAACTCGTTAATTGTTCTCAGCGGAACTTCACATCCGTCACTAGTCACCTGCTTCGGGACAAAATTCAATTCATTGAGGAGAATACTCGTGTAGCAAATCTAGAAGAAGAAGTGTGTGGAGACAAGAGGCTTGAGGAACATCCAGCATAAACTGTAACAGTACACGATATAACACATAGTTGGCGTGTGCGAGCAACGTTTGAAAGCTTCACAGATCTCATATAACATCTGTTCATAATTTGATGTTAAATTGTTTTTGAAATATTTCACTATAATTCATCTTTAGCTTCGGCGGGGGTTTCTTTCGTTTCACCCTCAACAACATCTTCGGCTGAATCTTCGGCCTTGGGGGCTTCGTCCTTTTTCTCCTCAGATTTCTCTTCTCCACCTGCTTCTTTTTCGCCTTTTTCCGTCCCTGCATCCTTCGATTCCTCCTCTTCATCATCGGCTGACACTTCTTCATCAGCCTTCTCCTCCTCAGCGGGTTCCTCTTCAACCTCCACAGGGGCATCAGCAGCAACACCAACGCTCAGTCGTAGCATTCTTTCAATTCGCTGAGCAAAGTCTAGTGAATTCTTTTGGAGGAAAGAAAAGTATTTGATATCAAGTAGGGCTTACTGTCGTCATTTTCAAAAATCAAAACTGCTAGGAGTGCAGTAAATACTCGCTTCAAAGAACATAGTGGATTAAGAACCTACATGCTCAAGTTGTGAACATAGACCCCAATTATATGAGGGCCCATGTTGATTTACGAAATTAAAAGTTTCTTCTACGCGGGTGTTTACTGCAGTAAAACCATTTTAGTAGTAGCGTGCTCGTGGTAAAATTCCTTCCAACTTGAGAGAAATCCTAGAATGCGCAAAAATCTCGTAAAAATTTCAGCAGAAGTAACTTGGCCCTCGTTCCCTGTTGCAAGACTAAACACGGGCACATCCGTAAATGCGCTCTTTGGGACGGGGTTGAAGCACCTTGTGGCAAAGTACCAACAAGTTTTAGAATCTTCTTGCATAACTTTACACTGGTATTGTCCATCTATGAGATAAGCACAGCCATGCCCCTCCTTGGAATTTAAGTTCAAGGATAGCTCGCCCTTCACAAATTTGATGGAGAGAACAAACAAAAACATCTTAACAGAAATAAATATCTTGTAAACTTTCTAATTTTCATGGCCAAGAGATTGATTAAGTTTTTTCCCGCATCCTTTAATCGGCTAGAAGATAACAGCTAGGCGACAAACCGGCTTTACATCCAGTCTCTTATAAGACCCAAGTATCAACGGAATCATGAATCAAAAACTCAAATTTTATGGAAAAGTAATTACCTTGATAACATAACCAGATCTTAGGGTTGCGGTTTCAAAGAGGACGTTTGCTAGATCTGTGGCAGTATCATCTTTAGCATCAGCTGTTACACGCTTCAAAAGCTCCTTTACCAATGGATGACCAGGGTTCAGTTCCAGGGTCTTCTTTTGGGATGCGTAGAAACTGTTGAAAACAAGACCAAATCATATCATCAAGAATGGCTCAAACATACGATAGAAATAATGACCACTGACCTTTTAAAATGAGGTGATTTGATCCATTCCAAAAATTTATTCCCAGGGATTTATAGCTAGTTTGCAGACTTAAAAATCCGCGGACATTTTGAACGGTGCATAGCCTACAAACGTTGATACATAGTAGCCATGCCGCACAAATTTATAAGGGAAATAAAGAAACTTTAGTACAAATGAAGGTGTCAATGTTGTGAACTACACGTATTTAAATTTCTGTACCGAATTTGGGTTCATGTGATAAGAAATCTTGACTACAGATGATTACAGGGCGGCATTCACAATATAACAAACGTGATGATTTTGGCCTCACTTAGAGCTAATGGGATGGAAAAAACTTGTTGAGCCAGAGGCAAGCTATAGAAGGAATTGAAAAGCAGTATCTTTATGTGAAATTCTCAAAATAAGAACTGTTCGCGCGATTTATAAAAGAATGTCTAAGAACGAAAACGTAAAATACTGTATCAAAATGCAAGCCATTCTCGGCCCATACTTATAATTGGACTATTTTCACAATTCTACAGCCCCTCCCACAGGTTTCATATTCAGGTATGTTTTCAAATATCTCCAACCCAATCTTTGCAAACAAAGTTTATCTGTTTTATAAAATTCGATAATTGCATATCCTTTTAGAGGGTGTTTAACAATTTAGTCCTCCCAGAATATAAATAAGAATCATATAACTATGTTTTTGTATTCAGTTCGTTCCAAATACTCACTGGACCGTTTAGCTATTCTACAAATAGTCTGGATCAAGTGATATTTTTACATTTGGTAGAAATATGTCAAATCTTCGGATCTTTACATTAGTAAAAAAAAGCTTCGATGCCGACCACACGATCCAGATTGTTTAGCAGAATAAATGAAGGTCCATAGTTTGAATCAAATGATCTATATCTAATAACGGCAATAGGCTAGGGCAGCCAACCATAAGGTTTTCCTCTAGAATTGTTTACTTTGATGCAGTGCACTCAGAGCTGTGAAATCTATTCTTGAGAACCACAAATCGCTTTGTGAACGTGGGAGAAATGAAAATTTTCGTTTCCTTTTGTGTAAACAATTCTTCCTTGTTGCAGCAGTGACGAAAATGATCCATCAAGGTAGAAAGACTTACTCGCTAGATGGGTCTTTGCTCTTAGCATATGCTTGTGATCGCATAATTCTTTCCATGTTACCAGACCAGCCATATGAACTTGCAACGAGAGCACATGGTGATTGAGTGAGACGATCAGATAGGGTTGCTTTCTCGATATGCTCTTTCAAAGGTTCTTCTTTCAACCACTTTAGAAGTGGATCGAATTCCTTTTCAAGTGCTTCCTTCTTCTTCTTGATCTTATCGTCATCTTCACCAATCTTCAGTCCTTCTTTTGCAACATTCTGGAATTTCTTCCCCTCGAATTCTGGAAGACTCTGAATAGCAAAAGGGACAGATTAAAAGAGACAGATTAAATAGATATTCCACATTCAACAGCTTACACTTCTACAAATCAAGAAAATAATAACTCCGCAAACAGTTAGTCTTCATACTTGCTGGTGAAAATAAGCAGCATTCGATAAAAATTAGAAATTTGCAGCCTCCAAATAACTATGAGAGGTTTGGCTCAAGTCGTCTTTACCCAACATCCAAGCCAAACCTCTCACATATTAAAGACAAATGACGGATATATAGCGCCTAGTTTAAAAATAGAACAAAGATGTCTGAGTGCCTTCATTGTCCAGTACATTTGATAATCTCTCGAGGTCATCAAATACAATGGAATACAATAGGCTATACTTGGATTGCCCAGGCCCCTGATTTAAGTCGCCTTATATCTCCGTCATTTGTCTTTCAAACCCCATCCTTTGTTATGTTCTGGTTTCGGCAAAACATACAAGAACAGCAGGGAACGGGAAATTGAACATAACTGTCATATGTTTTGCTTTGCATGAATTTGCTTAACAAAATTTCTCTAGAGGTTGCCATAGAATTACATGACATCACAGAAGTAAACAGCATTGTTAATCAGAAATTTGAATATCATTGAAGTAATTGATTTCTGTGTAAATCATAGCACACATTTCATTAATATAAATGGCCGACTGCTTTTATTCTGAAATTCAGTACCTTTGCCAGAGAAACATTTTTTGGTAAAAAATTCTCTTGGAACTTAATTTTCCCACAGTTCTTTTGTCTATCAAATATCTAGCTTCTAAGATGATATTCCTAAATGCAGTATCTTACCTGGATGCAGTATTCATCAATAGGTTCGGTGAGATAGAGCACTTCATAACCCTTCTTCAAAAGCCTCTCAACAAATGGGGAGTTTTCCAATTCGCTTCGTGAAGTTCCAGCCATGAAATAGATTGTTTCTTGCTTTTCCTTCATTCTTCCAACATAATCAGCAAGGCTTGTGTGTTTATCAGCAGAGTTTGAGGAGAAAAATCGGAGTAACTTGGCAAGACGAGTTCTGTTGGAATGATCCTCAATTACTCCAAGTTTGATGCTGGAAGATAAGAAAGCAAGATTTGAGATAAATGGATTAGTAAAAATAGAAGGTTCACATGATATGCCGGTCGTGTGTAATTAAAAACATGTACAGCTTTTTCAAAATTCATTTCAGTAAGATTACAGCGACAAACCAAAGAATGGATAAATCTTTGGAGACAAGTAGGCTTGAATTAAAATTAAGGTATTTTTTTGGTAGTTTTTTATGATATTAGGTTCTCTTATAATAAAGTAATTTATCAAATTGTCAAAGGAGCAAATGCTTTAGATATCAATCAAAAGTAACAGTAAAATGACACCCTGAGAAACGATGCTGGTAAAAATAACTTTTTTTACGTAAGAGTATTGTATTTTTGAATAAGACCGTCTTCCTAAATCCACCAGCGTGAGATGAATTCCTGCCGAAAAGCTCGATGATGATGATGATGATCTAGCCTTTCTATGAATTTACTTATTGCATGAGATATACAAGCGGTTAGGCTCCCCCGAGATAAGTAAACTAGCAGTACTGCATACAGGGTGTCCCAAAAAATGTGCCCCATTTGCCTGCAGATTGTGAAGAAATGGAAAAAGATTCTTGCTAAATTGTTGGATAATCTTGCTCTTCAGATGTTAAATTAAAGTTTGCTACCATCCCCGTCAAAATCCGTTGAACAATGATGAAGCTATGATCTTCAGAAGACCAAATTTGTCTGATGACTGAAACCAGTGGTCGGCCATTTTGTCTTACTATTTTGCAGGGATAAACAGCTTCATGGATAAACTGAAACAGCCCCCAATTTCATAGCTCTCGGAAAAATGTCAATGAACTCCTTGATGATTATTTGGATTTTTTGCGAGAGTTATGGCATTGGAAAATTCTGTTTGGGTTCATCCACAGGTTTGGCGAGGATATTTTTCCGTTTCTTCACAATCTGCAGGCAAATGGGGCACATTTTTTTGGGACACCCTGTAGAATAAAGCCCAAGGGACTACAAGGTATATAGGCAAAGAACGAGGTTCCGGTTATCACACGTCGATAGTAATTCTGTCAGTAAGACTTCAAATCGCTAGACTGACCATACTGTACTATACGATATCAATTGTTGGTTGTATCTTAGCGTTAGCTATAAAGTAGCGAGTAGTGTTGATAAGTAAATAAAGCTATTCTTGTTTGAGTTAGACGAATTAGAAAATAAGTAAAATTACCGGTAACCCAGCTCTCAAGATTATGTACAAAATGTTAAGAAACTAAACAGTCTGATCTTGAAAAAACCTGGTTGTTCCCGTGGCTTCTTACTGCAGTTTAACAAACTAACTTATGGATGTAGAACGATAAAACTTACTTTGTGCTAAATTCCTTCCAAAAAGTATCAATATAGCTTGCATCAGGGATCTTCTTGATCATATCTAAAGCCTTTCTCACCAGTTTCTTTCTGATAACCTTCAGAAGTTTGTGTTGTTGAAGAGTTTCACGAGAGACATTCAATGGCAAGTCATCTGAATCTACAACCCCCTTGATGAATGAGAGGTATTTAGGCATCATATCTTGGAAGTCATCAGTGATGAATACACGACGCACATACATCTTGATGCTTTCTTTGCGGTTGCCATAGTCCTGGAAAGCACCCGATGGGGCAGCTTTAGGAACGAAGAGGATTGACCTGAAGGTTACTTCACCTTCAGCAACGAAATGGATTTTGGCAAGAGGTTCTTCAGTGTCCTGTAAAATAACATAGAGTGAAAATGACGCAAACTGAACACAGTAGTGCAGGGGGCAAAGTTTTGAAGCTACTGTTTATATGATGACATGTTCTAAATTTCCTTTTCATTCTCTAAGATTGGCAAAACTTCATTACCTAGGCTCTTGTTATTCGATATCTGACATAAATCAATCTTAATGCAGTAAACTAACCTTAGGAAATATTCTAATCAAGAACTCCTTCTCTGGTATTCTCATTAATGCCTCAGTCCTACTGTGATGGACCTTTTAGCACTATCTTACACAAAAGGTTTCTCACGTTTCAAATCACCTGTTCTCACATCTTATCATGGCTAACAATTTATACTGAAAGATGAGTTCAAGACTACTATAACCATTCATCAGCACAATCTGCAATTGCTAATGATTGAAATATTTAAAACGAAAAACAATCTAAATCCAACATTCATGAAAAACATTTTTACTGAGAGAAATATTTACTACAGTTTGAGATGTGGAAATCATTTACAATTGCCAAAAGTAAACATAGGTTCCAAATCTTTAAATTGACGTAAAAAGGTTGGTGTAAAATTCTGTGACCTATTTCTTTGAATAGAATGGTTTGAAAGAAACTTTAGCTACTTTGCTATCACTCTACCATTGGACTTTTCAGAAATCTTGAATATTTTCGAAATTACAGCGTATTTCATATTTCAACTCATTTGAGGATGTGACGTCATCAAATTTCTAAATCGCAAACCATAAGAGTGAAAGACTTTTGCTTGATACCCTATTGTAGACGTTCATAAACAAAGTTTTTCTAGAAAATTATTCGATGTTTTCTCAAAACGTTTAGAAATTACGATGGTTTTAAGTTTTTTTCAAAATTTTTCTTGAATTCTTAACAAAGAAGAAAAGCACTCTAATTCTGAAAATGTTGAAGATTTCTGAAAAGTCGAATGGTAGAATTATTACAAAGTAGCAAACATTTATTTCAAGCCATTCCATTCAAAGAAATAGGTCACAGAATTTTACACCGACCTTTTTAAAGATTTGGAACCTATGCTCCAAAAGTAAAGACAACAACATACGGAATAGAGAATATAGAGTTTAGAGGTCACCATTTGTGGTCCTCATTACCGAAGGAAATTAAAGATTCCAACACACTAGCTGAATTCAAACGAAAAATAAAATTATGGAATGGAAATACTTGCATCTGCAGATTGTGCAAAGTTTTCATTAAAGATTTAGGGTTTTTGTAGATTTTAAAGTAGAAAATTGTAAATTAAGTTTTCAGTTTATTTTGTTGGCGTTAATTAGCTTATTAGCTATATATATTTTTTTTCCGTGTTGCCAACGTAAAAGAAATTGTTAATAATAATTAATAATGAAATCACTTACCTTGGAAATTGACCTGTAAAACTCGGTGTATTCTTTATCTGGAACTTCTTTGGCTTTTCTCAACCAAATTGGTTTGTTTGTATTGATCAATTCCCAGTCCCAAATAGTCTTCTCGACCTGAAAATACAAATATTTGTATCTAACAACAATTCGTTGTTTGGTCAAGAGCAAACTACTGTACGTACAGTAAGATTGATATGTTTCAAATTTCGCTTTTCTTGCAGATATAGAAGTATAACCAACAATTATAGATTAAATCTAGTTAAGGCCATAAAACAGCTTTTTCAGTGCAGAGTACTACCACGAAACATCAGGGGTGCCCATAAAGCATCAGTTTATTGATCTATGCAATTTTCAAAACATTCTGTCCTGTGAGGTATTAGTTAGCAAATTTAATACAGTATATACACAAGTATCTTTTCCTGCATTATCTGATGTTGATTGACAACAATTTGGTGAAATGGAATCAAACAGTTCTATGAGAGTTAGCTCGATTTAGGATATATTATAAACATATGTTCACATAACACCAAAATGACGTGGACATAAATAGTGCCACGCACATGGAACACCTGGAGCAATCCTGCGAGTTCTAGTTTGCCTGAACATTAATAATTTGTAGGTTAGGGATAAATGATTGCTACCAATAGCAGTTTGCTTTCCAATATTCTCTACACCAGAATCTGAAGCAATTTTGGTTGTTGTACAACAACATAAACTGCTTCAGATTCTTGGGTAAATTCCTGATAATTCCTGACAATTTACTTACCTTTTTGGTTTTTGGTTTCTTCTCTTTATCTTCCTTATCTTCTTCTACTTTCGCATCATCATCATCATCTTTCTTCTCATCTTTCTTTTCTTCCTCCTTTTTGTCCTCACCTTCTTCTGGCTTCTTTTCTGCTTCTTCATCGGTAATGGGTTCTTCCACTTCTTCAGTTTTGCTTGTCCACAAGAAGATGTTGAAATTGATGAATTGTGAGTATTTCTTGATCAAATCTTTCAGAGTTTCCATTTCCAAGAAATCCTTTGCTTCTTCTTTCAAGTGCAATCTAAATTAAATAGAATACAACAATTCAGGTTTCAGTAAATAGTGAAGAATAAAAGGCAGCTGAGCATATCACAGGATGGCAAACAGCATGCCTGTTCAACTTAGTTTTAAAATTTCTTAGGTGTGGAATCAAATACACATACAGTACCAGGCGACCCAGAAAAATGTTATATTCATATTTAGTGAAGTAATGGACTGATATGAATGATTGAAGTTGTTTGGTAGCTAAACAACTTGCCTTTACTTTGCCACACTTTTATTTTGCAATTTTGATCACATCCGAAATCGGCGATAATGATGTAATGAAAGGATTTAATGAAATCAGGCAGATTAAAAGTAGACAAAAATAAAAAACAGAGAATCAATTTGACACTACAATTAAGAGCGCTTTTCACCTTGGCCTATGGATGGGCAGCTCAAACCAAAATTCTTGGTGAAAGCAAACGATTCTTTCCCATTGGTGAAAATGAAATGCTTTTTGTTTGAATCATTGTTTTGGTTCATTCTAACAGGGACTTCATCTCCAACATCAAATCTGAGCTGCATGATCCCAGGGTGATATGTTCAGCATTGCAGCCTACAGTAAGTTTGCAGCTGGTTCAAATTGATCCCCTGTTTTAACAACTGTCAACAGGTTTCAAATCTACCTGATTTCAATAAATCCATGTTGTCACTAATCTGAGATGTCAAAAAATAGCAAAAATAGCTGGGATGTCTAAACTAATGTCCTCCTTAGACAAATCCTACTCACGTAATTTGACTTCCTCTTTTCAGTGTGTCTCCACGTGGGTCTTCAGCTACAGAGAAGCTAGATGCATCAGATTCCCAGATGTGTTGGGCAGCACCATTCTTTTTTGATGTAACAACAACTTTGTCAGCAACAAGGAAAGCAGAATAGAAACCAACTCCAAATTGGCCAATGAGATCTGATGCTTGAGATCCTTTCTCACTGGCAGATTCCTGTTAATAAAAAAGGGAGTCGATGAATATCAAGACACACAGTAAAGAGCAGGCCACCCTGCAGCTTCAAGATACCGGGTGTCCCAAAAAAGTACTCCCGTTTAAAAAATCACCAAAACTTGATTATCAAAATATAAAATTTTCTCTTTGAACCCTTTGTCAATGATCCAAATGTTTTTAAAGATGATAAAATTCTTTTTTTTAAACTTAAAAGGTAACATATTGAAAAACCCTATTTTGAGCAATACTTTTCAAGCAACATAGTAAATCTTGCCTAAGAGCCTAAATTTCACAATTATTCTTTATCTTTCAAGTCTCTAATTATAGCGTACATTTCATTATTTCATCTATGACCAAATTAGAAGCTTAATATATATACAAAATAAAATGAATCTGGCAATCATCAGTGCTTTTTTCAGTATGCTTTAAAATCAGGCAGCCATAAAAAGGGCTGAACTTGCTAATATTAAAACAAATCACAAGACCAGCTACATATACTGGTAAAAATAATTTGGTCTTGATATACTTGCTAAAAAAGGAAATTTAAAGATCGGCCATGAATAATTTTAATGATTTTTCAAACAGCAGTACTTTTGGGACACCCGGTAGTCTAAATGTTACGTTTGCACTGGGCACAACTTTGTCTGATGTCTTGAAAATCTTTGCTATTTAATATTACACCAAAAACTTTTGACACGCAAGGATAAACCGTACACTACCCCAACTTTGAAGACGGATGACTTACTCATTAGTCAAAATCCCAAAATATATATATACTAGGCTTGCCGCGCGTCGCCTGCGGCGCCGCGCCGGCCCGCCGTCGTGCTTCGCATTCGTTAGAGAAGGAAAGAGAAGCTCTATCTAGCCCCTCTCTATTACGTCCTCTATCTAATAAGCCCTTTTCTTTGAAGCTAAAATTTGAATATCTATTAAGTCTTCTCCATTAATTCCCCCTCTCTTATATGGAACACAAAAGGCTTCTAAATATCCTCCATCTATTGAACCAAAATAATATAAATCGCAATTTCCGTGTGATTTGGGTTCATCACTACGTTGAATTTGTGAGCTTTACTTGCAAAGCAGTTTGTTGATTCTGGAAAATATAAAGTAACGACCCAAAACCTATCATTGCTAGCCTTGACTTTGTGGATAAGTCCTTTCTCTAATAAACCCTCTCTTTAAGGCCCCCTCTGTAGCCTTCGAAAATTGATAAGCCTCCCGGGGAGGGTCTTAATAGGGCTTTTACAGTATTTATCTGTGTGCTGTTTTTTTATGTCTATATTACGCGTACTTGTAAGAACACTGGCGAAGAAGGATAGGAGTGCAATATGGAGATACATTTGAAAGCAAAGTCAAGGGTTGATATTAACGTTATGTATATTTTGTTGGCATATTGAATTAGCATTCAATACCACTTCTATGTCCATTCCGTTTCTCTCCTTCGTTTCATCTTCCTCTTTCCA
>REGM01000155.1:280881-308852 GCA_004194415.1 Aurelia aurita | reverse complement strand
CGATCGACGCAGTTTTAGAGGAGTCTTAATTACAGTGCCGAGAGGGATAACAAAGGGAAGAGAAAAGGTTTCGGGTCATTCCTATGACGCATCTTAGTATATAGATATATACTTGGAGAATTTTTACTGTTTTGTTGGCAGGCTGCTTTCCGTGTTATATGTGATTTCTAAAAAATTATTTGGTTTGGAAACAGCCTAAGTCAATGAAAAAGCATTGTTCAAATGTTCTAAAGACTGACCTAAAATAGACAAAAAAGAAATCTGTTCAATAAAACTTGGGAATTTAGAAATGGATTAGTATCATTCATTGCACAAACAGCCATTGGATTCTTGCACAATTTTGGTCTTTCTTTTATCAATATTAAAACCTCTGTTTTGTATAATTTCAATAGCATCTTTGCAACAAAAACAGTTACTGTAAATTTCTCTTTATACTTTCTAAGCAAAGTCTCAAACAATTCATTGATGTTATTATGTACAAGGTCCCTTTGTTAGGTGTCTAAATGTCTACTGTAAGCTACCCTGCACTGAATTTACTGTAGATTTCTGGTAAGCCCCCAAATCACTGTAAGGACAGTTACTGATGAAGATTGTATGAAAACATTGACAAAGTTATGGTGTATTATGAATTCTTATTTGTGAAATATGTTTATACAGTATGTTGCCACAAAGTGCACTTGTTAATTGATTTGTCATATCTTACCTGCATCTTTTGAAGAAATTCACTGGTTCCAGACTTTGCAATCGTGCCCAACTGACTGATCATATCTTCTTTTGACATTCCAATACCAGTATCTGTTATGTGTAGCATATTATTTTCTTTATCTGCTTTGATTCTAATAGACAACTCTTCTCCTGTATTCATTGCTTCTTTGTCTGTTAGTGACAGCAGCCTAATTTTATCTAAAGCATCAGATGCATTTGAAATCAGTTCTCTGAGGAAGATCTATGAACGAAAGGAACAACAATTTCAAAAGTGGCCTGGAATGGATAACTAGGAGGCAGCTCTTCAGGGGGGTTTCATAAGTATAGAGTAAATGATGGGGTTGTGCCATGTTTTATGGTGCCCTTTTCAAGGCATCTACAGATTCATGGGTATATATTTTTCAGAATTCCCAGACTTCTTGGTATGCGTTTCTTCAACTTCCCTGAATTTATGGACATGGTGCATTTTGTAGGGCATGTAATAATGATTTAAGAGTATTCATTTTCAGGCTTTCCCAGATATCTGGGTACCCCTTAAAGTCCAAATATGGCAGAACTCAATAACAGACTGAGCATTCCATATGCTGTGGGAGAAGAAGCAAACATTGCTGCCCTCTACATTTCATAGTTTCGGACCCAAAATTTACTGTTCTTGCCCTTGGCAGAAAACATTCATTATTATTTCTTAGTCTATTTCTAATATGGTGATCATGGAAAATCTTTCATAAAAGGAGAATTGTGTTCTCCTTAGTTTTAAACATTTCAATTATAAGAATTTGCAAATTCTTTGTGTGCATACAGTAGCAATTGATGTATCTCTTTCTAACAAGGTGTTGAAGCTTGTTAAAATTTAAGATACATACAGTTACTGTTTGACATGATGGATCACATGTATTACCATAACATGGGAGGTGTATGTATGGAAGGCAAACAAAATCTACTCCTTATCTTCTAATACGATAAGTATTGTATATATATATATCACTGTATGTATGTACAGTATGTTTTTCAGCTTTCATCTGACAAAAAAAGTCCAAAACAGTGGTTAATGACTAGATTAAAGCAAATTAACTGAGCAAAATGGAATGTTCTATAAATAGGAAAAAAACCCCAACACACACAACTGCGCCTTAAAGTAAATGAACAGAGATATAGTAATGTAGTCCAAACATAGCACAAAAGAATGACAAGTGCCACTTGTCTGTATATTCCTATAGTTTTCATAGATCGAGAACATAAAATACAATAGGTTATACTTAGATTGACCTAGTCCCCTTAGCTACAGTACGCTGCTTTTAACAGAGTTAATTTACTTCAAGCTACGCTTTGTTCATGCGCATGGGCTGAGATTATCAGATACAAGAAGATAGTTATAGACCAATGCGACCACATCTTTTATCTTAGTTCATTCACTTCAAGGGGCACATTTATAGTCAAGGAAAAGTGTCGAGCAGAATGTCCATGATCATTGTAAGTACTTACCTCTTTATTTTTGTACAATGAATTGATAATGAGTTTCATCATCCTGTTTACTTCAGCCTGGAATTGATGTTTCTCCATTTTCTCTCTAAGCTCTTTCATTTGAGCAACATTAAGTCCATCTAATTTGATAGCTTCTTCTTCCCTTTCTACAACCTCATCATCAGTTTTTGCGCCATCTCTGCTTTTTCCTGGGTCTTGATCAACTTTAGGGGGTACTTCTTCCTCTTTTGCAGGTTCTTCTGCTTTCTTTTCTTCTTCTTCACATGATATTTGTGCTAAAATGATAAAAATCACTCTATGATAACAATAAGACTTCTTATCTCTCCCTCTTGTTTTCATTCTTTCTTTGCATTAGTTGAATCTGTTCATCAATATGGTACACGGCAAGTTAGCAAGAATGATATTTTTGTAACTCATAAAAATACCCTTCAATATGGTCTCAGGTCTGTGCGCTACTTTGGAGCAAAGTGCTGGAATAACATTCCTGTTGATATCAAAAGTTCACCATCCGCTTGTAGCTTTCGTAAAAAACTCAAAGCCTTCTTCTTTGAAAATAATTATCAATCATAGAAATGTGGTCGTCATACACCCTCGGTTAAAACCGCTATACTTCATNAGCAATTTCATTTGAACATTTCACCTCACCTTCTACGCCTATCTTCTCTGACTTAAAGATTTTAAAGCTTCATGATCTCTTTCAGCTGAAACTGCTCAGTTTTGTATATGACTGTGTTAATAAAATCTCTCCCTCTTGTTTTCATTCTTTCTTTGCATTAGTTGAATCTGTTCATCAATATGGTACACGGCAAGTTAGCAAGAATGATATTTTTGTAACTCATAAAAATACCCTTCAATATGGTCTCAGGTCTGTGCGCTACTTTGGAGCAAAGTGCTGGAATAACATTCCTGTTGATATCAAAAGTTCACCATCCGCTTGTAGCTTTCGTAAAAAACTCAAAGCCTTCTTCTTTGAAAATAATTATCAATCATAGAAATGTGGTCGTCATACACCCTCGGTTAAAACCGCTATACTTCATCAGTGATTATGAAATTTGCTGAATGCATAAAAACAAATTTTGCCAAGTTCGTTAGTCATCTTTGAAACAGGGGGTGCTCTCTCCTTGATTAGCCTAGCTATTGAGAGAGCTCCTCCTCAAGAAATTCCATGCATACTATTCCCTTAATTTGTCTTGTTTTGGTAATTAGTATTAATGTTGTATTTTAGTTAATTGATGTTAGTTTAAATGTTATGTATTTTTGTAGTAAGTATATCTCTTTTTTGCTTGATATTGTATGTAGAGGAATTTTAAAATATATGAAAACTGTAACTGAAAACTGAAACTATTAAGGGAAGAAATCATGACCCAAAGGACACCGAACTACTTAATCTTCTGTTGTTGATTTTATCTAAACATCTTGTCAATCATACCCACAACGGTGTGCATTCAAGTAAGGGGACGACAAGAACCTAAAGGTACATTCTCAGTTCAATATTCAAGGAAATACCACAAGAACACTGAAATTGGCCAGTTTACACTTAGAAGTAGGGGTGATCCCTGTTCCTTGATGCAGTAGAAAAGTTCAACTATTTTGTGTAACATGGAGCAAACAATAGTATTTCAATGACTTCTAATCTCTTTTATTGTACATCTAAACTGTCTACTTCCTTCCATCTTTGTCGCTTTGGAAGCAATTGGTTGTTTGCCAATTTGTTTTGCAATATGTTTCAATTACCGATTTGAGTTTACTTGTAAAAGTACCACAACAATTTTCAGTCACAATAGCATATGATATATTCCATTATTCAATACGTTTTCTCAAAGCATGTGGCATCATTCTTCTGACTACTTGTAAAGAGCTATTTCTAACTAAATATATAATATGCACTTATTTCATGGAAACCTGCTACCTAAAACAATAGCACTAGCCTGATTCTATTGAGGACAAAACAATCATATTTTATTCAGTGCTGATAAGACTGCTTTGATTTGATATATTGGGTAAACCTTGTCAGAATTTCGTTTCATGTTATAGCAAGAATTGTTGGTGTTTTTTTTATCATGATGGAGTATCCACTCATTCAGTGAATGAGTAATACAATCAGAACAGTTGTGTTTTAACACCCAAAGGCACAGTCTGGCCACAAATACACTAACATAAAACTATAAGATAGCCGGAGTAATAACCAAAATGTAAAGAAGGAAGCACTCAACCAACAGCGTCTCGTGCAAAAGGAGTGCCTGGCAAATAAATAGGCCTATCTTTTTCTTGGACAGTTGGTTGGAGTATAGCGTAAATAGGCCCTAATTGTTCTCACTCCAGACCACAAAATGCACAGTATTACCTTCTCAGAAGGATGAGGAATACTTACAAATAACTGATAATGTCAATAAGATTCCGATGAAGAATGTCCACCTCAAGCGAGCCATGTTTGAAACGTCCTTTTGCCGGAGTATCCTCTCGTCACTAGCGACAAAATCAAAGAGGCCTAAGTTACGATGACCGGAGTGGAAATCACATTTCGGGGAAACCCTCAGAACGTGTTCTCGTGGATGCATCTGATTGGTTAAATTCTTGCCCGAACAAACATGTTTGATTCTGATTGGTTCATAAATAGACAATAGGTTTCGAAAGAACAAAAGAGGTGATACCGGTAGGCTACTTGCGAGTTGCTGATTGGCTGAGTTAGGCTACTAGAATACTGTAAGAGCAATGATTGGAAGAACTCGTAAGGGAAGCGCGAAAAACAAGCTGTAAAGATACCAGAAATTCTGTCAAGTGCAACGTAATTCTGGTTGATTAGGAATTACTTTTATAAAGAACACCAAATACTAGTGAAGAAATAGAGTTGCTTGTAGCCTGTTTTTAGCACCCTTCTTTTGTAGGGGAATTACCATATTCTCGTTCTGAAATCGAGATTCAAAATGGAGGATGGCTTGCCAAACCGAGGAACATAAATTTTGAATGAGAAAGAATTAATTGTTATATTCATTCGTTGAAATATTGCAGCGTTTATTGTAAAGGGAAACAAATTATGGAACTGAGACAACCAGAAGAAAGTTTGCAGTAGTGACTTTGAAGAAGAAATTCATCTGACTTTTTAGTGACTGTGGTGACGTGACTGTGTATCTGTCGTGTGCTGCTTATTCAGTTCTTCTTTCTGGCCTAACACAGCCACACGATCAGTCAAGACACAGAATCAACATATCCGAGAAAAGAATCGAAATTAAACAAGAGAATTTATTAACTTAGACAAAAAGTAACAATGTATTCCGGATATAGAACACTGATTTCTGTTGCAGTTCTCCTTGCAGCTGCAAGCTTCACTTTTTCAAAGAAGAATGGTTTAGAATCAAAATGTGAAATTTGTAAAGAAATGGTTGAAAATTTCAAAACGGTGAGAGCAAACTATTTGCGTTGTGGACTTGTTGTAAGGTGTTTTGTTTTCTTGATGAAATGGTGTTACTACTGTATTGTACTTCCGAGACAGACATATGAAATAAATATTACCTCCAAAGTTTAAGCTGATGGTTGCCTAACGAGCTTTTTTGGGGTTGGGGATTGTTGGGGATAGTTATGTAGTATGGACTATGGTTTATGAAGATATCTTACACAAAAGATCTTCATCTTCATCAACCTCAGCATGCAACCTTCATCTTGTGCACCAAACATTTCTGATTAAGATAACAAAGCCTTTATTTAGCATTTTCAAAATACCCCTTAAAAAGCTTCCCTTGTTGCCTAAGTGACTGTGATGTCATCCATGGTCAGGGGCGGTCTTTCCCGGATAGCAAATGGCGATTGCCACCTGGGCCGTCCGTTATGTAATGTGGAGAGGAAAATAGACGATTCCGGAAAAGATGGCGTCGGGGGGCATTTGACCAAGATGCATTGCGTTCTATAATGGAATCAACAGTGATTCTATAGAAATTCGATCATCAAACGCAATGCATCTTGGTCAAATGCCCCTCGGCGCCATCTTTTCCGTAATCGTCTATTACGGGCCCTTTCCGCAAAACCGGAGAAAGAAATTTGAATTGCTTGAAAAATCCTTCCAAAGTGAATAAATGACTATTTCGGAAATTTTAGGGAAATCTACGCAATAGTGCTTAAATTCTTTTACACAGAAATCGGAATCATAGACCCGATATATACAGCGTGTTTCTTAACTTGGTAGAACTGTTATTATTGATTGGTTTCTTCAAGATTTCTGTATGTTCTTCTAAAATCTCGTTCTCTCTCTAGTTTAACAGTTGCAGAAAAACAACAACTGAATTAATTTTTACGCGATCTAAAAAGAGCATTCCTCTGCTCAAAAGCTATCTTGGATACAAAAAGCTTTTTTTATTTTCATCGATTAACTAATCACCAACATTTTGATTTTCCAACAAACGTAAAGCTTCTGAAACCAGCATAGCCTCCAAATCTTAAAAAAACATTGCACGGATGGTTAATGCATCTTTCCTTTTATTTTATGGCTTGAAAGGAACTTCAGGTACGTTGCTATACTACTATATGTAGTCTTTCTAATATCTTTATTATTTTCAGAATAACAGCGGTTTTCTTTTAATTGAAAGAACTCGTGAAAAGTTTTGAAAAAAATTTAAATAATCGTAGATCCTAAATTAGAATATGAAAAGCGCGACAATCTTCAAGAAAACAATAGTTTATGAAGGTCTATAATATGGCAGTAAGCAGAAATCTGTAGCTTTTCTAGTTTACGATTTAGCAATTTGATGACGTCACATTCTCAACAGTGGCCCAAGCAAAGAAGACGTTGTAATTCTGAAAATAATCAAGATATCACAACTGCTACATATAGGATTATAGCAAAGTACTTGAAGTTGCTTTTAAGCCATTAAATCAAACAGAAGATGCATTAACCATCCGTGCAATGTTTTTTTAGAGATGCCGAAGATTTGGAGGCTATGCTTCTGAAACCCCCAAAAAGTGTCAAAACCAACTAAACTCTTTCAAAAGTCCCGGCACTTGGCCTATTATTTATCCTTGCTTGCTATTATGAAGCCAACCTCTTAAATTAGACATCAATCGAAAGATCTTGAAGAGCGGAGTTTGAATTTGAAGAGGAATTTGCAGTTTAAGCGCAGTAAAGGGGGCTTTATCTCTTATGAATTCTCGTACCCAGTGGCGTGGCCACGGGGAGGGATGGGGGGCATTTGCCCCCCCCCCCCGCTTCTGTGAAACAATGGTCCTCGAGCTGGGTATAGGTAGGGTGTGTAAGAATTTTTCCAAGAAACGCAGGAAGGTGATTGGGAGAGTCATTCTAAAGTAAAGGTTGGTATTTTTAACAATTTTCCCAGACGTACAGTATACTATCACAGAATTTTCAAGGCTTCCATTTCGGGGTCAAGCAAACACTGGATTGCGAGAAGCATTCTAGGACAAAGTATAAGGTCTTTGTGCAAAAATTTCCCCAAAGATGGTGTTTCATAGAAAACTGTTACAATATTGTCAAAGTTTCCAATGGCATTGGTAACGATGGGATGGAGAAAGGCATTCTAAGCGAAAGAAAATGATTTTTACTCAAACATTTTCCTGGGGATGCGAACTTTTAAAAATATTTCACAAAATGGTAAAAAGTTCTATGTTGATACTGGCAAATATGGGATCGAGAGAAGCGTTCAAAGCCAAAGTAAAGGGCTTTTTCCTCAAAAATTTTCCTGGTGGCGAAGCCCCCAGACCCCTTCGTTTGAATACCCCCTGTTAATTTGTCCTGGCCAGGCCGCTGCTCGTTGACACCAATTTTATGTCATCTGAATACCTATTGCCTCCTGATTTCAAACCTGAAGACACTTGAATCTTGAAAACAACCTGATATCTTGAAAAACTTCTCAGTTACTCTTGAGAGTTCGAGATAGCCGATGTTGGCAGTTGATCATTGTTGAATTAATTGTTTTCACTGCTAAAGAAACTAGAGTCAATCAAATGATTGTGGCACTTACTGTATCTTCTTCAGTATAGGGAATCTTTGAAAAAAGAAGAATTTTCCGACCATTTTAAGGTTTTCATCCCTTGCTATCTAAAAAATATTCCCCACTAGTTAGCTTAGGGATCCTCATCTTGATTGCTTTTGTGTGCAAACACAGCATGGTGAGTATACCATTGGGTGGGGGTTGCCCAGCCACACCCTGAACTGGGCCCTTTGTAATTGCTAACCACCCTGCAGTTTTTGTACCACACGGCCCCTGTCGATAGTGATACCAATCTCATGTTTCTTGTGACCTTACACACTGAACATGATTGAGATTCTTATGCTTCAGTTGGGATATGTTGGGATTCTTTGGTACTATAAGATTATATGGAATGCAGAAGGGGTGTAGAGGCAGAGCTTTACAAAATATTGATCAGGGAAACTTTTTGCGCAACAGACAGACCCTGTTGAATAGCACTCCTGCATTTCTAAGAAAAGTGACTAAGATGAGGGAAAGCAAGAGAGTAGATCTACAATCATTTATCGTTTTGAAACAGCACCCTGGGATATCATTGAAATCTGCCATGTTTGATGAGAAATCTCAGCAATTTAACAAACTGTTGTTGATTTCTTTTATGTAGTTCTTGAGTTTGCTGACATGTACTATTTTTGGTTACTCCTTGATTAATACTCTGAAGTATTGGTATCGATCTGTCAGTATCGTTCCATTAACCCATTATGTGAACAATTAAAGGACATTTGGCTACCTACTGCCACACATGACCTGATAAGGTGGACTGAAAAATCCCAAGATCTTACTGCAAGATGAAAAACAGAAGAGACTTAGTTTTAGATTGATCTCATAAGAGGAGGGCAGAGCTTCTTTTGATGAGTTTCTCCTTCTGTAGAACCCACGGTATTTTGTGATGAATTCTTAGTGACAAAGAAAACTTGACAGTTCTTTTGATGTGGGATTTAATTCTTGGGACTAGAGAATAAGAATATGCCCCTCAGAGCTGCTTATCACGCTTAGAATATAAAGTGATTAGCTATTTTCCCAATGCTAACCAAACAGTGGTGTTCTATTGTCATTAGCACAGTGTGGCCAGATTTCTAATTTCGAGAATAAATTCATAGCACGAGAAAGAAAACGGATAAAAATGTGGTCGAGGACTCGTTAGAAAGGTTTTGTAAAGGAGGACATGCCACAGATGATGTTTTACGATTTTCCGAAATATGGGGGACCTGGGGCCAATTTCCATATTTGAGCGATTTTTGATAAAAAAGCCCTGTATCAAATTTACGGCTGGACTTTTCTGAGAAGGTTGTTAGAGTGCATTAGGAATCAGCAGTTGTAACAAAAACGAGCTTGAGCGAACTTACCATGATTTACAAGGTCTGCTACCGAGTATCCCCTTGGGAATATGCCGTTATTTGATGTCCATCATTCTATACCAGTTGTCTTTATTTTCCAAATTCTTATATTACATAAAATGTTTGAAGGCCAGGGTGTTCCAATAATATTTCAATATAAATCACAAGGCATAAAGGAAACCTTGTTGACTGATTTGTATGAAACTGAGTTGTTTGCGATAAAGAAATTGAGTTTATAAGGTATTTGTTTACTATAAACAACTTACAATAATTTTAATTTACACCTTTCTTGTAATGTGATTTGTAATTTTAATATAGAGTTTTAGCTGCAGAACATGCAGGGGAAAGAATTGTTTTCTTGAGTTTTAACAGCTCAAGGGAGTGATTAACTCCTTGAATGCCAATAGTTCCCTCACCAAACAATGTTTGTACATTTTAGATGTTATTTAGTCAGTTGTTTCATTTCACAAAATTAATCGGAGCAAAATAGACACGATGGAAGTTTTAAATAAGGAAGGCTATTAACTTTATCTGAAAGCAACAGGTAGCGTTTTGAANCAGGCTTACTTTATAGAACAACTATCTGAGCTGCTAGACAGACTGTCTGGATTTGAAAATGTATTGGTCCTTGGAGACTTCAACATGGAACCTAACAACAAACATATGTGCTCCCTATCAGAGAAGCATGATCTCAAAAATATAATCAAAGGGCCTACATGTTTTAAGTCGTCCAAGGGCCGATGCATTGATTTAATATTGACAAATAAGCGGCACTCGTTAATGAAGACTCAGTCGTTTGAAACAGGATTTAGTGATCACCACCATCTAATATACACAATCCTTAAAACAACTTACAGCAGGGTTCCTCCAAAAAAATTGGTTTATCGAAACTACAAAAAATGGTCAGAAGAGAGCTTTGTGTTAGACTTAATGCGAAATCTCCAGTCTATGTCAACGGTCAGTTACACAAATTTCGAAACAGCTTTTGAAAATGCATTGGAAGCAAATGCCCCCAAGAAAACAAAGCTTATAAGGGGTAATAACAAACCCCATGTGAACAAGGAATTACGAAAAGCTATAATGAAAAGAACAAACCTAAAAAACATTGCAAATGGAAGTAAGCGAGAAGCTGACATTAGAAATTATAAAGACCAGAGAAACCATGTTGTAAATTTGAACAAAAATACAAAACGAGAGTACTTTAAATCCATTCAATCGAAGACGATAGAAAATGACAAAAAATTTTGGAAAACTGTGAAACCATTATTTTCAAATACAAATGCTATGAGTGAAAAAATCACTCTGATTGATGACGATAAGATACTCTCGAAGGACGCAGAGGTAGCAGAGTGCTTTAATACATATTTCACTAATATAACAGACAGTCTGGATATAGCTCCTACATTTAGAGAAGCTCGTGAGGTGGCAGAGGACACTACGATTGAACAATTGACAACTATGGCAATTCAAAAATATAATACGCACCCCAGTATTATAGCAATCAAACAGAAATATGGAGCCAGTGGCGATAAATTTGAATTTTCTCATGTAAACCCATGGGAGGTTGAAAAACAACTTGATTCTTTAAATGTAAAGAAATCGCACAGTGGAATTATTCCAACATTCTTGCTCAAAGCAACCAAAAATGTCATTTGCCCTTTCCTAACAGATTGTATAAACTGTGCCATCCACGAGTCAGCCTTTCCGGACAAACTAAAAGAAGCTGATATATCCTCAATATTCAAAAAGGATGAGGCAACTNGACTATGACTCCTCCTTTGATGAGTTACTGGAGAAAAGTGAAAGCGTGAAAATACATGTGCAAAATCTCCAGAAACTGATGATCGAAATTTTCAAAACAATGAACAACTTGAACCCCTCATATATTTGGGAATTTCACGAAGAAAAGGTTGTGAAATATGACCTACGAACAAAAATTTTATGTCGATTGCCAAAAACACGAACAACAAAATTTGGAATAGAGTCATTATCCTTTAGAGGAAGCCTCCTTTGGAACACCCTTAGTGACCAGATAAAAGCGCTCCCAAAAGTTGCAGCTTTCAAAAAAGCGATCAAGCACTGGCTTGGCGAAAAGTGTAATTGCCGGATTTGTAAATAGCCAGAATTGTAAATTTATATATTCTTTTGTTAAAGTTGTTTTTGTAAATAGTTGGTATTAATTAGTGATTATATTACTATTGTAAATAGACCAACTTTAAATAAGATCATTATCATTATCATTATCATATAAACAACTTACAATAATTTTAATTTACACCTTTCTTGTAATGTGATTTGTAATTTTAATATAGAGTTTTAGCTGCAGAACATGCAGGGGAAAGAATTGTTTTCTTGAGTTTTAACAGCTCAAGGGAGTGATTAACTCCTTGAATGCCAATAGTTCCCTCACCAAACAATGTTTGTACATTTTAGATGTTATTTAGTCAGTTGTTTCATTTCACAAAATTAATCGGAGCAAAATAGACACGATGGAAGTTTTAAATAAGGAAGGCTATTAACTTTATCTGAAAGCAACAGGTAGCGTTTTGAAACGTTCTGCAATGCATGAAAAGTTTAATTGGGCTGCACAGAATTTCATCGAAGAAAATAATATACCTGAAATACTTCCATGTCCAAGTTCATAAGAAGGTGATAATCTCCTATCATTTTTAATTGAAAAACAAAAACCGTACTTTAAAACCGTCATTAAGCCCCCTCCACTCCTTTGAACCCCTTTTTCTCCTATCAACCCCTTTTTCTAATTGAAATTTGGGATGGGGGTATATTGAGGAAAGAAGCATGGTATCGAAAGAAATATTTTGCTACTTGTAGATGCAAGATGAACAGAAACATAGATGAGAGGACACACTTTTGTAATTTTAAGGCCCTGAAGCACCCGCCTAGAAACATTTGAGCCAATATCAAATTTGATGAAGTTAATTGGAAAGCTTATCCCCCAGCTTTTAAATAGGCCTATTGCCATTATGGTAGCTTTAGAGGAAGCAAATTAGTGATAAAATATTTGATGTATACTTTTTGACAAAAAGCTGCTCAAAGAAATTGTTCAATGAAATTTTGTGTGACTTGCAACTTTGAAGTGCTGTATCTCCGGAACGGATAGATATTCTGAGTCCTGGTTTTTTGCACCTCATAGTCTCATAGTATAAGATATATACAACTAAAAAATTTGCCTTTGTAGGTTTAAAATCGAAAACTCGAAAATCAATTTTTCCCACCCTGGGCACACTGTAAACAAGGCCTAAAGTTTGGGCTATGTTAGTGCATTGCCCCAATTTTCACTCAGCTTAACCCCCAAAATTTTTTCCAGTTGGGAAACTGGGAAGTTACAAGAAATAAACCATATTTTGTCCACATAGCTATGCACTAAATGCCATGCCATTGATCAATGCCCCCAAAGAGACGATCAAACACCAGCATAAAAACATTTTGCGAAAGTAGAGAAGGGTGGGTGGGAATATTGAAAATCAGTCACAAGCCACTATCGATGATTACCAGTGATGTTTGCATTCTCAATGTTGAAATCAAAGTGCGAGTAAACACTAATTTACAAATGCATTAATTCGAATTTAAGACCCATGCCAACTCGTATCCAAAAACAATGGAAACAATAGAAGCCCTTTCCCTAAACAATATTACATCTCATTGCACAAGACCACAAGGTACTTGGATCATTCAGTGTTATCCAAACAACATTCTAAGGCAATAGAGCATGGCAGGGGTGTTATCTTATGCAGGTAGGTACCAAGGGGTACAGTAATTGGTTACCCTTCTTTTTAGATAAGTAATGACATGACCTCTTTGCCCGAATTAACGGTGATGTCAAATTTCATTTTCATCCCTATTGATACATACAGGGCAACATCTTTTTGCTATTTCAGTGTTATTTCCTCTTTTAAGAGCTACTTACAAAGTGAAATTCTAAGTTCTGTCTATTCTTTGCCTAAAAAGCCTGGTCTTGATTCTATTAGGGTTTGCAGATGGGCTCTACCAGTCATAATTGTTTGTAGCTCACAGATTGTTTTTCTCTTATGTCCTTAGAGAATGGCAAAAACAGAAAAGCATGGCTTTGGTGGTGGTAATACGGACTGGGAAGAGTCGAGATTAGGGGCATATGCCAAAAGGTAAATATTCTTTCAATTAAATTATGTTGTTTGTGCACTGTAATTGAAGAAAGCAACATGTAAGTTCAGATGAATCTTTGAGAACTGAAAAACATAGTCATTTAGAATCACTTTTAAAGGGATCTGTCATAAAAATATGTATTCCAGGGGGGCGGAGTATATTTGATTTTTTCACAAATATTTGTTCATAGCCCTTACTGAAAATGAGTAGAAAATTATATGGCCCATTGTGGAGAGACAAATATTTTTCTTGGCCCATTCCAATCTTTTTGGGTCCATATTTTGAGTTTGCTGGTAGCATGAGATGTTCTAATCTTTTCATTTTGTTTGCATATTTTGATCACGACATTAAAATTGTTCCCATATATATATTTAACTATTACCTTTTGCTAATTTATACTGAACTACTGTGTCTGCATCTACATAAAGCAAACTCTGATGTAGGTAGTTGCGACACGTTCACTTTTCGTCCTGATGAAGATACTCTCATTGTTGCCCCACATGTTAAATTCTAAGGTAAATTCTTACCGAAAAGGCCCAAATATTTAATGATTACTTCATCCTTCAATGCACAACGATCGATACAGGTAGTGACATCCCGCAACATATTCCAGCAAATGCTAGACTATTGACTGGTTTTCATTTGTCTGATGAAAAGATACTGAAAATTATTAGATCGCTCAATCCTAACAAAGCGCATGGCTGGGATGAAATATCCGTAAGGATGATAAAAATGTGTGATTCTGCATTGGTTGTACCATTAAAGATAATATTCATAAACTGTTAGAGAAGCGTTACATTTCCCGATATATGGAAACATGCAAACATTGTGCCTGTTCATAAAAAGAATGAGAAAAACGTAAAAAGGAACTATCGCCCAATCTCCTTGCTTCCAATTTTTGGGAAAATCCTCGAAAAACTCATCTTCGATTCTCTTTACTCTCATCTTGTTTCATCTGAACTACTGAATCCCAATCAATCAGGTTTCCGTCCCGGTGACTCAACAATCAATCAGCTAATCTCGATAACACACACAATATTTACAGCGTTTGATTGCAATCCTCCTCTTGATGTCCGCTCTGTGTACCTAGCTATTTCTAAAGCATTTGACAGGGTATGGCATGATGGGCTAATCTATAAATTAAGGCGATGCGGTGTCTCTGGACAACTTCTAACTCTTATCAAAGATTTTTTTTTCAAAATCGAAAACAGAGAACTGTACTGAATGGACAGAGATCCAGTTGGGGAAATGTTTCAGCAGGAGTGCCCCAGGGTTCTATTCTAGGCCCTCTATTTTTCCTGGTCTACATAAACGATCTAACTGCAGACTTAAAATGCAATGTTAAGCTCTTTGCTGATGATACGTCACTTTTTACGATTGTGCAAGACTCAAACACAGCTGCCAGTGACATGAACCATGACTTGGAGTTGATCAGTAAATGGGCTCATGATTTGAGGATGTCCTTTTTGAATCCTGATCCACAAAAGCAAGCAGTCGAATAAATATTTTCAAAAAGAAAGACTGAAAATAATCATCCCGAAATTCTTTTCAATAACACACCCGTGATGCAAGTAGTCGAACACAAGCATTTAGGAATCGTTCTGGACTCAAAGTTGTCCTTTTCTTCCCATATCAAAACAGCTATCTCCAAAGCGAGAAAGAGTATTGGCATGTTGAGATTTCTCTCAAGATATCTACCTAGAAACACCCTAAACGAGCTGTACAAGCTCTATATTCGACCCCATTTAGACTATGGAGATGTTATATACCATGATCCACCAAAACTATGCGAGTTCAGCGGAAATGTCACCTTGTCTAATCTAATGGAAAAGCTAGAATCCGTGCAATATTCTGCAGCTTTGGCCGTGTCGGGTACATGAAGGGGAACATCTAGAGAGAAGTTGTCCGCTGAGCTAGGATGGGAATCTCTAAGTCTTCGTAGGTGGATTAGACGCCTTATTTTGTTCTATAAGATAGTAAACAACCTAACTCCAAACTATACAAGGGATCCAATTCCACCACTTCAGCCGTTCCAATACTCTCTTCGCAAACATGACGTCATCGGGCAAATATGGGCAAGAACTGAAAAGTTCAAATCCACCTTTTATCCACACTGTCTGTCCGAATGGAATGAACTTGAACCTGAGACTAGGCTTGCGCCATCTGTTGCCGTCTTCAAGAAAAATTGCTATCAAAAATCCGCTCCCCTGGAAACCCCGTCTACGGGATTCATGACCCAAAAGGTCTGTCACATCTAAGTCAACTTAGAGTTGGTCTCAGCAAGTTAAATTATCACAAATTTAAACACAATTTTAAAGATACTAAAAATCCCATGTGCCCCACTAATGATGGTATAGAAGATGCAGAACACTTCTTGTTGCTCTGCCCTTGCTTTGATGTACAAAGACAAGACCTTCTCGCTGGAATCTATGCATTAATACGACCATTTGGATATGTAAATCTTGCAAATGAAGCTTTATTACAACTTTTATTGTATGGCCATAAAGATTTTCCCAATTTACTGAATAGAGATATTCTTAAGCTTACGTTACATTTCATCCATGAAACTGGTCGATTCGAGTGAAGTTTTGTATTCATCCTCCCCATCCCTTCATAAGCTACCCAGTTTTGTAACTTGTTTGTAGGAATTGTCGTGTAGTTAAAGTAGTTGTTCTTTTATTATCTTAATTTAATGGCCTCGGGGTAGACACAGCCTTTTGCTCCCCGGGGTGAAATCGTCCTAGTAGTATTGTAGAGTAATCTTTGTAAGTAGTGTAGCTGGTAATCTGTATTATACAATTTTCTTGGAATATCTATATATATAAATAATAAAAAAAAAACATGTTAAATTCGATGATGCAGCATCAAAGAAAATACAAATTTCAGAAGAACGTCTTGCAAGGGAAACTTTCAGTAAGGGTTTACCTTGATGCACTTACAGCACTCTATAGAAAACAATTTTTTAATAAGTGGAGACGCAGAAAGCAAAAAGGCATCAGAAAAGCGAAAAATTTCCAGCAGGCAACACTGTTTTCATGCTTTGAGAGAAATGGAAAAAACTGCAAAATTCAACCAGTGACGAAATTTCATCTTTCTGTTTTGAATATGATTAACAAGTGATTGTTTCTGTGATTTTTGAATTTGCTCTTGCAGAGACATTTTACAGTATCTTGTTTATTTTAAAAAATATTTTTTTTACATTTTTCCCTTAAAAAGGTTGATATCCCCTTCAAAAGCTGCAAATATTTTCGGTGGCCCATTAACAAGCACCTACAAATTTTAGTGGCCCCTGCCGATATCCTCTGCCCCCCGGTAGCAGATACTTTATGACAGGTCCCTTACTGCATATTTAAACAAAGATTTTTCTTTAACCTTATAATCATCTTTGAAATCTGCTATGTAAAGCAAGTACTTCTTTCTAGAATATTTGAATGAGTAAGATTTCCCGTGAGTGTGAAAATTTTTTAAATGCTACTGGGTGACCCAACAAGTGAACCAACAGAAAATGTTCTAGATAATAAAGCAAACCAACGCAAAGGGGTGATTCAAGCACGGCTTACTAGCTATGTGATTAGCCTGCATTGTTATAATTTTTTGTTTTTTTCATTTACTTTGCAAACTGGCGATAGTAAGGATTCAGTAAATCCAAACAGATTTAAACCGCTTCGAAAGAGCATTGGCACTGAATATGGAACACTAGAAAAGTCTCTCTGGGAGTAAAATAGTAAGAACAATAGGAGACAAGGATTTTGGTCATTTGACCTGGCTTTTACGACTCTTTGCAAAATACAAAGAGAAGGAAGGAAGGAAGAAATTTTTTTCACAAATTGTTCCTAATACTTGGGTACATATGTACTTAATCAAGGTGGCTAATGATTATCGCAAGATTTGGAAGAATGGCAAAGACTTAGGTTGACCTCAAACTAACAGTCCAACAACGTTGTATCAATGCAAGTATTTGCCATCGCTCCAAATGCATCAATGTCAAGCAAGCTGTATTATAAATTTTACATCCCCATTCACGTGCCTAGTCGCCCAAGTTGAAGTGCTGCCAATAATTGAAAAAGAATAGAATTAGCTCATTATCTCTGCAGCAGTTTTGCGATAAACCTGAAATTGAAGTGTCCTTCATTTCTCAACACTGCTCTATATTGATCTTTAGCATTAAAGCTTGGGAAGCTTTGACGTTCTCGTTACAAAATGGCTCTTAAATTTTTGAAGAAACACGTATTGCTGGACGCTTGGAGAATGGGTACTTTAACCGGGTCTTGTTCAGAAAAATGTTATGTAACATAGAATAGCAGAATGGCTTGAAGAAAAAAGATCAACTGCACTAGGGCTGATATTTGTTTAAGACTATTGTTGCTTTGGAAGGGTTCAACGTCTTGAAAGCTTTGATGTGGCTAGTTTTGCTTTGTAAATAGTAGTTTGTTCTCACTGCATCGGAATCATCTTGTGTACAATGTGAACAAGTAATGGAATTTAGCGTTGAAATTACAGGGACTCGATTTAGGGGTTTGGAGACTTTCGTAACTTGGGGTCATCGAATATCAACATTTTATCATATATTTACGTTTCAGCTAAATTTTACTTGATATCGTATGACATGGACAGAATGCCCTTAATAATGTTTTTCCTTGAAAATAGAGATAAAATTGCTCACAGCCAACATTTTTCGTTGAAGTGAATCAAGATTGCTCGAAATTTTAGATGAAGTTTGTGAAAAAGTTTCAAAAGAGGTATGTTGTTTTGGTTTTTTCTTTTTAAGGGTTCTGTTCGACTATTTTGAAGCTGTTCTGCAGGAATAAATATTTGAAATGAATGAATGAATGAATGAATGAATGAATGAATGAATGAATGAATGAATGAATGAAGGAATGAATGAAGGAATGGATGAATGAATGAATGAATGAATGAATGAATTTAAATGTTGGAAATAATTCAGATGAATTTTCCTTGAGCGTACAGAAAATTTCTCAGTCTTCCTGCTATTGGAAGAGTCCTGTTTGACAAGCAACTAGCAAATACTCGCACAGCTCAGACAAGGGAGCTACTTGACGAGTCACCAAGTACAGTTCATTTCATACGAAAAAACCTTTTAGACTGTTACTCTTCAAAAGAATATGCCAACGAGTGATTTCGGATTATTGGCAATGCAAGGTCATCTTTTTCATTTAGGTAGTTTACAATTTGTTTTAGAAAACCAGTGCTGTGTGGACAAAAAGAGTTCGTTTTCTCATTTAGACTCTTCATGTAATTCTTATATGTTTATGCGGCTCTGATTGGTGTTCAAAACACAACACCAATGTAGATTCGGATGATTCTGATTTGCTTATAAACGAGCCCTTGTTAGAGAGAATACCGTACAGAGTCACATGGGATTGGAGGACAAAGGTTGAAACTTGTCCGCGAATCTATCCCGGTAAGTGAAAGAGAGTTACGTGTGTCTGATCGGCGATAAATAAAACATATGTGGTTAAATTTTTTGCGCAGCTGAAAAATTAGATCAAACATGTGTTTGCTTTCCTTGCTTTTGCTAAATTCCTGTGCTTGCAATGAAAAGTTTTCTTCAAGATTTATGTCTCAAATATATGAAAGTCGCCCAAAAGCACTGGATCAAAATAACAACTGTCTTGCTCATCGAGAACAAAATTAGAGCTTTAGTATACTGCCTGTGCCTAAAGAATGCAAAAACTTTTCAAGCGCCTTTATTCACGAAAGAAGTTCCCTTGGTAGTTGTAAGAACGAGCTTCATTTCTTGATCTAATAATTGAATTCTTCTGAATGAGCAATGCAGCTGTTATTTGATCAAGGGTTTTTGGGCGATTGTTGCGTTCCTTTGAAAATGAAATTTGAAGGAAATGTTTTATTGCGAACACAGGAATTATGCAAAACCATCGGAAAGAGAGGGTAGGTATGCATGTTTAATTTGTTTATTTAGCTGCACATAAACATTTTAATATACGCAATAAAATCACAGATTTTTATTTATCGCCACTCGAATACACGGAAGTCTTTTTGAATCACCCGGTATTCCACGATAATCATCTCTCAATGGTAATATTCATTACCGCAAAACTAGCTTTCTACCGGGTGAGTCAAAAAAACAATCCCCGTTTGAAAGGCCACTGCTCCCTGGATATCAAAACAATAATATTGACAAATATATTATGTAATGGTTGACATGTTCAAATATGATTTAAAATGTACCTGACTGAAATCGGCCTCTCCGTTTTGAAATTGTGAGCGATTTTCTGGAGAAAGCCTTTTCAAGAAACCTTCAAAACAGGCCTAAAATCACGAGCAAATTTTCCAAATATTTCTGCCTTACAGCAATGACTTGCACACTTGCACATGCTTTAGCACGTGTTATCCTCTTGGGAGGATAAAATCTCCGAGAATATTGTTGTTATGATTCCAGGGATGGCACTTTTATCCTCCCAAAGGGATAAAACGTGCTAAAGCATGTACAAGTCATTGCCATTTAGGCAGAAATATGACGAAAATTTGGTCGTGATTTCATGCCGTTTTTGAAGGTTTCTTGGAGGGGCTTTCTTGAGAAAATCCCTCCTAATTTCAGAAGGGAGTCGCCGATTTCAGTCTGGTAAAATTTAGAATTTATTTGAACATGTCCACTATTAAACGATAAATTTACCAATATTATTGCCTCGATATCCAGGGGGCAGTGGCCTTTCAAACGGGAAGTGTTTTTTTCTGACTCACCCGGTAGAACTTCCTGGTAGACATACTGCTGTGAAACGCAATCCCATATATTATTGATATACCTCATGCCATCAAAGCTATTCATCAAAAATTTATTGCTGTGAAATTAACGTGAAATCAAATCTTCATGTTTAGTTGTTGACGCCCTTGAAAAATTCATACCCAGCCTAAGGGCATGGTCTTCCAACTGAGATTTATCTTGAATATTTGAGTTTCCATTGCTTTCATTGCATTTATTGAGGGAATCAGAGTGCCCGTTGTCAGACATCTGTTCTAAATTTAGATTTACTTTTAAGATAAACAAATCTGCATCTTACATGCTTGGAATATGCGGTCCTTGCATTTAACTTGTTAAATTTACCCATTAGGCTAGGTGCAAACAAGGTACAAACTGCTCCATTCTCCTTTTCATCTACTTTTACTGCTGAAAAATCTGCTTGTTTTGGTCTTCATTACACTTTTCTCCGTGTTGTTATGCAAAAATACATGAAGACGATTGAAAACTCTTTGCTCCGTTTTATTTACGAACGTAGACAATAAATAACTGCTTACCTGTAGATATTCCGATTTATGGAAAACCTTGACAGCAAATCATTGAAGGCGAAAGCGATAACGAAGTAACTTTTCAAAAACGTATTTGGAAGATGTTTTATATACAGGGTGTCCCAAAATATGCACGCCATTTGAATGGCTGCTGTGGAGCAGCCATGAATCAAAGTTTCCCGTTTTTTTTTATTTTCCAACTAAAGAGATTTTAACTTAGAATTTGAGACCTTGTTTGTGTAGATCTCATAAGTCGTTGCTGATTTATGAAGCAAGAAAGTAAAAATTACTGGTTGCCTCGAAACGAGAGGATTTAATATTCTCCATTAATTTCAAAATCAAACAAAGTGAATGAAAAAACGTACCTAGTTTTCTAATTTTCACAAGTGAAAAACATAGTCGTATATTTGGATTTTGTGATATCCATGAAGAACATAACATATCTATGGTTGTTAGAAATGGTGACGTGCAACACAAGTGCCGCAGTCCATGACGTGCGTCCAACAGTTATTTTGCTTCTCTAAAGTCAGTAAGTCCTTTTAAACCAACAATATTACTTTCCGTAGGCTTTCTGGTAAATATTCTTGAGCTATTAATTACTCCCAAATGTGCTCCCTGGTACAAATGTAAAGTTGAAGTCCACTTGATGCTAAATTTCAATTTAGAAGGTTAAGTACGGAAATAGAATCCTCTGGTTTTGAACAACTAGTGATCTTGGCTTTCTTTCTCCATAAATCGGCCACTGCTCGTCAGATTTACTCAAAATAGGTATCAACTTCTATTCACAAATCTGAAAAACGAGAAAATCGGATTCATGGCTCCTTCAAAATCTTCATTCAAATGGCGCACATGATTTTTGAGATACCCTGTAATTTTTTAAAAATTTCCTTGCAAGAGTTCATATTTATGGTGGACTACTGGGATCACTTTGAGTGAGAGAATTTTTCTCATCCTCGCTGCAATAATTATAATTGTACATCCGGCAGAGGCATTTGTGGCAACTTTCTAGGACGAAATCCACATACTACTTCCATGTGTTTTTGGGACGTTATTTTAGTAAAAGTTGACAAGCGTACGAGATTTCTAAGATTTTCAAGATCCCGTGATATTCCTAATGATTTCTGGATTTTTGTGAAAAAAACTGGTATTTTGTAAGATTTGACATCCTTTTTAAGGCAATGTTTGAGCATTCATGAAGATTGCACAACGTAGCAGTGTAGCAATAAAATCAAGGGTTTGCAGGTATGACTGCGTAGCAGTGTAGCAATAAAATCAAGGGTTTGCATGTATGACTGCGTAGCAGTGTAGCAATAAAATCAAGGGTTTGCAGGTATGACCGCGTAGCAGCGTAGCAATAAAATCAAGGGTTTGCAGGTATGACTGCGTAGCAGCGTAGCAATAAAATCAAGGGTTTGCAGGTATGACTGCGTAGCAGTGTAGCAATAAAATCAAGGGTTTGCAGGTATGACTGCGTAGCAGCGTAGAAANATGTTTGAGCATTCATGAAGATTGCACAACGTAGCAGTGTAGCAATAAAATCAAGGGTTTGCAGGTATGACTGCGTAGCAGTGTAGCAATAAAATCAAGGGTTTGCATGTATGACTGCGTAGCAGTGTAGCAATAAAATCAAGGGTTTGCAGGTATGACCGCGTAGCAGCGTAGCAATAAAATCAAGGGTTTGCAGGTATGACTGCGTAGCAGCGTAGCAATAAAATCAAGGGTTTGCAGGTATGACTGCGTAGCAGTGTAGCAATAAAATCAAGGGTTTGCAGGTATGACTGCGTAGCAGCGTAGAAATAAAATCAAGGGTTTGCATGTATGACCGCGTAGCAGCGTAGCAATAAAATCAAGGGTTTGCAGGTATGACTGCGTAGCAGCGTAGAAATAAAATCAAGGGTTTGCAGGTATGACTGCGTAGAAATAAAATCAAGGGTGTGCAGGTATGACTGCGTAGCAGCGTAGCAATAAAATCAATTGTTTGCAGATGACCGCGTAGCAATAAAAAAAAAGTGATATATGAAAATGTGTGGGATATTCTATAATTTAGCCGAAATATGTTTTTTACAGTCGATATGCCATGCAATGATAGAGGAACATGAAACTGATATATATGCTTGGTGGGAAAAGAAGTAAGTAATCTCTTTTCAATAAAAAACGATCATTTATTAGTGGGTTTCAAAAGTGCGATACCTTTTGTATCTGGTTTGGGATTGTAATTTATTCATATTCATTGGGAAGTTACTTTGCTATAAGATGGCGAATCAACTCCTTCTTAATTTTCTACATGTTTTGTACATGAACCAGTTAATATTTAGTCACTGTTGAAGCAACTTTTCAAGAGCTATTAAAATGTAGCTCACCTTTTTGCGTTTCAATCTAAGATTGGTCTAGTCGCTGGATAGGAAAACAAGGCAAACTAAAAAACTGTCCCAAAAATGTTAACACTATTCGGCTGCACACTATTACCCATTTTTCAAATTTTGGAAGGATTAGAATACAACGCAAAGGAACCTTCTCTTGCAATACACTCATTGTTTTATAAGAAACTTGGCTCTGAATTTTGTAGTGTGGTTTCGTAATTTTGGACCCAATTCTTATAGTAAAAGTTTCTTAAAGAGTTTCTAAATTTTCATAAATTTTGATTTCACAATGTGTCATAATTCATTGTGGACCCATAGTATAGCATTTGATTTGAGCCCAGAGAATTACAAGAGAGAACCAAATAAAAACAAATATTATACCGGGTGTGTCAAAAACAATTTGGGCGTTTCAAAACTCCTAGTACCTAGAATACTGAATGGATTTGAAGGAATTGAATTCTGCTTGATAGCAGAAAGACTGAGGTATTTTTGTTGTTTTCTCGCTTTTTACGAGCAAGGAAAACGTAGACAAATCCAAATTTACGAAAATTCATTCGTTGCAAAATGCCTGAAAAGGGGCCTAATACTCTCAAATCGTAAGGAATCTCGCAAATTGAACTACACGCAAGGGCATTTAAGCCCTCTCGACAGTTGTAGGAAAGGAATTTTTAAACAATGACTAAAGTTTGCAATCCCATGGCAGTCTAACCTTTATTGTTTACTGCTTGGGGGGAGATAAAATGTAGTTGTGTATTGTTCTGTGTGTAGAGCTTCTTTACGATTTGGTAGACTGTTTTAGGCCTTTTTTCGGGCATTTCGCAAAGAAGGATTTATCGTAGATTCGAATTTACCTATATTTTCAGTGCTCGTAAAGGCAAGAGAAAAATCGCAAAATGTTATCAAGCAGAACTCGATTCATTCAAATCCATCCAGTACTCTTGGTACTACGATTTTTCAAACGCCTGAACGTTTTCTTGGCGCACCCGGTACTCTTTAGTATCATTTGGGATGGTGGTATGCAATTTTCATTTGAAATATTTTGCAACTAATAACCAAAATTTAAAACATTACTTCGTATAACTTCGAATTGACCTCTGATGGTTTTAAGTAGACTTAATAATAATAACAATAATAATAGCAATGTTTCTACAGGGTAACCTCTTCAGCACACAAAGTGCTGTTATCAACGAGGGCCCTGTACTTTCTGAATTTTGTTGAATTGTGAAAATTAGAATTTTTATACGCAGTTTCTTGAAACAAAAATATTAGTCTATTTACTTGATTTTGAAGCCACCAATTATTTCGACTTTCCTGTGCCATAAATCAGCAAACACTTGTCAGATTGACGCAAACATCTCGAACTCCAATTTGAAGTCTATCATATGCAACTGTATCAATACAAGATAGTGGAAGTTATAGCTCCTCCTTATTAGCCTTGCAAGCGGGGCACAATTTGTTTGGGACCCACTTGACATTCCGAAAGAGCCGAAAATATTTCGAAAAGGTTTCTTTCTAACTTCATTCTTACAAAGCAGAACCAATTTCAGCGTGATTGTTAATCTGATTCCTATTTCAGGACATCAGAGCAACCAGATTTATCTCAATATTTGTGCATTGATTCAATCAAAGGTATGCTGTTAATGACACTAATGATATGTTTTGTAGCAAAATGTCTGTCTTTAATTCCCGTGGTATGTTCCCTAGATCGTAAATTGTTATTTTGTTGCTTGTTAGGTTGGGAGAAATAAAGTGATTTTGTTTATCAGGTGTTTCCATTAGCAAAAAAAGGCAATAGAAGTTATATTTATGGACAGTTTTTTTGGCGTGATCAACAGTATTAAACCCCTTGAAGTGTTCAAAAGATGTCCGCTTCAGATGGGTGCGACCCATGATTAAACACGTGATTAGAACGGGTGTGTTTGATGCTACTTAAAAAACAAAAGTATTCTAGAACTCGAAATCTACTCACAATACAGAAAAGGCATCATATCGCAAATCATAGTCATAAGAAAAAATATCTTTGCGCAAATTCGTAAAGGCCTTATATATTTTCTTCGTAGTTTGCTGTCCAGAGAATACATATGGATCAAAGTGCAAAGGTAATGCTCTAACAACCTTGGTATTCTCGCGAATTTAATTTTTCCGTGACTATTTTTGATATCTTGATTATTTTCAAAGTTACAACATGTATCAGATTTAAACTCATTTGAGGTTTTAATGTCGTCAAATTTTCTAAATCGTAAACCAAAAGAGTGACAGACCTGTGCTTATCACTATATTTTAGACCTCTATAAACTATTGTTTTCGTGAAAGTTCTGCCATTTTTCCTCAGTCTATTTGAAGGATATTATGGCTTTAGTTTTTTTCAAAACTTTGCTTGAATTCTTTTCGGAAAGAAGAAAAACGCTGCAATTTTGAATATAATCAAGTTACTAATAAAATTCACGGTGGAACTATAGCAAAGCACCTAAAGTTCCTTTCAAGCCATTCGATCGAAAGGAATATGTAATACACCACCTTTTCATCGGTAGCCCTTGTCGCTATTTTAGCATTAAAACATTTTTATTTCTTTCTTGTAGAGTGTCCTGGAGGAACGAAGACTCCTTGTAGTGGTCATGGAAGCTGCGAGGTACCTAGAATTCATATGACATCTACCAGGTTCCTTTTAACATGCGGTCACACTAGGTGCTACATCTCCGTTATAGTCATCCAAGTATTTGCAAAATTAAAGATTCTATGGCGTTTTCAAACAAATTTGAATTTAGAAAGGTCACCACCGAAGAGGTTGCAATTAAAATCAAACAACTTAACTCGAGCAAAGCCTCTCCAGTTGATTGCATACCTGCAAAAATTCTAACGGAAAGCTCTGACATATTTTCTGTTGTCATTCAAAATCTGTTCAACTCTGGTTTATCCAAGGGTACTTTTCCCAAAGAATTAAAAGCTGGAGATATAAGTTCGCTCTTTAAAAAAGAGGATGCCTTTACGAAAAAGAACTATCGACCCATTACAGTTCTGCCATCGGTATCAAAAATTTACGAAAGGTTGGTGCAAGATCAAATGCTACCTTTCGTCCAAAGTTTCTTGTCATCACTCCTGTGTGGGTTTCGAGAAAGCTATGGTACACAGCATGCACTTCTACGTCTAGTGGAAGCCTGTAAGAAGNTTTCTGTTGTCATTCAAAATCTGTTCAACTCTGGTTTATCCAAGGGTACTTTTCCCAAAGAATTAAAAGCTGGAGATATAAGTTCGCTCTTTAAAAAAGAGGATGCCTTTACGAAAAAGAACTATCGACCCATTACAGTTCTGCCATCGGTATCAAAAATTTACGAAAGGTTGGTGCAAGATCAAATGCTACCTTTCGTCCAAAGTTTCTTGTCATCACTCCTGTGTGGGTTTCGAGAAAGCTATGGTACACAGCATGCACTTCTACGTCTAGTGGAAGCCTGTAAGAAGACAATGGACAGTGGGGGCGTCGCAGGGGCTGTTTGGACGGACCTTTCGAAGGCCTTCGATTGTCTAAATCACGAATTATTAATTGCAAAATTGAATGCATATGGCTTCAGTAGATCTGCCTTGCTGTTTATCCATAGCTATCTCACTGACAGGAAGCAGAGGGTGAAGGTCAATGGTTCATTCAGCACATGGACAGAAACCGTCCTAGGAGTACCGCAAGGTTCAGTCTTAGGATCCCTTTTGTTTAACATATACCTGAATGACCTCTTTATGTTCCTGGAGGAAACCAAAATTTGTAATTATGCAGACGACACGACTATTTATGCGTGTGGTCCTAATATCGAAAATTTCATTATGCATTTAGAGATTGATGCCCTTAAAATAACTGAATGCCACTTAATGATTTTTGGAGCAAAAGGAAATAATGAAACAGCAATCAAAATAGGCGAGGCCTGTGTGAAAGAAAGTACAGAAGAGAATCTTCTCGGGATAACTTTTGATCAATCAATGTCCTTCAAACAACATGTAAAGGCTCTTTGTGAAAAGGCTGGCCAAAAACTCCATGCTCTTGCTCGGATATCGTGTTACATGGACACTGAAAAACTACAGCAGTTAATGAGGCCGTTTGTTTTATCTCATTTTAGCTACTGTCCACTTGTTTGGATGTTCTATGATAGAACTTTGGACCATAGAATATATCGTGTTCACGAAAGGGCATTACGAATTGCATACAAATATTACGGAAATGATTTTGGTTCTCTCTTGGAGCAGACTAAATCGGTGCTAATCCATGTAAAGAACCTACAGTTGCTTATGACTGAAGTCTATACAAAAAATACAATTTAAATCCACCATTCATGAAGGATATTTTTATGCAGCGAAACATTAGCTACAATCTAAGGCATGGCAATGACGCTCAACTGCCAAAGGTACGAACCACGTCCTTTGGGGTTGAGTCGATAACGTACCTTGGAAATAAACTGTGGCAATTTTTACCGCAAGAAATAAAACAAGCAAATACCCTTCCTATTTTTAAAAAACAAGTTAAATGTTGGAATGGTGATAAATGCAACTGTAGGCTCTGCAAAGTATATATCCCAAAAGTTGGGTTTCTAACAGAATAGATGTCTTAATGTGCTTTTATCTTGTATTTATTAAGAAAAACACTTTTTAACCATTTATTTCCAGAAATTGTAAATATTTCTTTAATTTTAGTTGGCCTTAATTAGCTTTAATTCAGCTACCATTTATTC
>REGM01000155.1:256869-276333 GCA_004194415.1 Aurelia aurita | reverse complement strand
GACCATTCAGGTCCTCGGGTAGAAGATTATGTAATGATTTGAACACGTCAATGGCCACCCTTGTGTTTCGTGTTTTTTCAATTTTGTCCCATGACGTTATTTTTGCTCTTGGGTTGACAATTCTGGCTGCTCTATCTTGTATGTACTGTAGCTTGTTTACAGTTCCCTGGGGTAAGGAAAGCTGTAGTGGGTAGCAATACAACAGTAGTGGCCGTATCATTGTTTTATATATCGATTCTGCTACATAAGGGCTGACTTTTTCGCGAATACGAGATAAAAGCTTTACTCTGGCTGACGCTTTTTTGTACACATTTTCAAAATGTTGATGTAGGTTCAGATGGTTATCCAAATCTACACCCAGGTACTTGTATGATTTTGTCTCGTGAATAGTTTGATTGTAGATTTTGATGTCCACTTTTGGTTGTTTGGACAGCTTTTGGCGTGATCCATATAGCACAAATTCAGTTTTACCTTTCTTCAAGTTAATGAACAAGTTATTTTCATCAAGCCAGTCTGCAACTTTTTGCAGTTCACTGTTAAGTAAGTCCTCTATTTCATTTGAGTTCTTTCGTGCACAATATAAAACAGTATCGTCGGCATATAATATAATGCCAGCATCAGTGAGCGGAATATGGATGTCGTTGATTATCAGCCCAAAAAGAAGGGGCCCCAGGATGGATCCTTGTGGGACACCACATGTAACGCTTTATTCGCATGAGCTGGTGTTATCAAAAATTACTTTCTGTTTATATTATTATTATTATATATTATTATGGTGCTGCGTGTTGTCCATCTTTTGAATGTAAAAAAATTGACAAAGTTTAATTGAAATGTTATGTAATTGTTAAGACAATTTCAGAGGCAGCCGTCAGGAAAAATCTTTAATAAGTCTAAAGAAGTACAATCTGTTTCGCGAAAAAGCGTTCTTCATTTGGGTTATTCCCCCCACTGTCAAAAAATTTGTTGTTTTTTACATCAATGGTTGATTCACGACTGCAAAACGTCGAACAACTTTTAGGACACCCTGTATGGTTTAGAAAATAACCTGATCAACTTGCTTTTCATTCCTAACGAATTGAAAACTCATTTTAGAAATAGATGTCTGTACCGGGTGTCCCAAAAAAATTTATACAGATTTGGTCTACCCTAGCGATGAGAATTTAGCGCGAATCAGTCCGAAATCATTGTTAAAACATTCCTTAATAGTCAACTTGAACATAGATACCTTGTTTGTTGATATTGGTGCTTTGAGAGTTACAATATTAATCTTCAAAGGACAAATTTGCCTCGACCTCCAAACCAGTGCTTTGGCGTTTTGGCCTAAGCAAATTCTTGAAGCACAGCGAATAAGTCAAAAATAGATTTGAAAAAAATTGAAATAGGAGGAGAAAAATTAAAAGCTGCACAACAGCTGTGTTAAAAAAATATAATTTACGTGACACTTATCATCAAGGGAGCTCCAATGTAAACTTTGTTAAATAAATTGTTGATATTAAAATGAATGAAGTTTACTTCGGAGCTCCCTTGATGATAAGTGTCACGTAAATTATATTTTTGAAGCGCATCTGTTGTGCAGTTATTAATTTTTCTCCGCCTGTTACAATTTTTTTCAAATCTATTGTTGACTTATTCGCTGTGCTTCAAGAATTTGCTTAGGCCAAAACGCCAAAGCTCTGNAAATAGATTTGAAAAAAATTGAAATAGGAGGAGAAAAATTAAAAGCTGCACAACAGCTGTGTTAAAAAAATATAATTTACGTGACACTTATCATCAAGGGAGCTCCAATGTAAACTTTGTTAAATAAATTGTTGATATTAAAATGAATGAAGTTTACTTCGGAGCTCCCTTGATGATAAGTGTCACGTAAATTATATTTTTGAAGCGCATCTGTTGTGCAGTTATTAATTTTTCTCCGCCTGTTACAATTTTTTTCAAATCTATTGTTGACTTATTCGCTGTGCTTCAAGAATTTGCTTAGGCCAAAACGCCAAAGCTCTGGTTTGGAGGTCGAGGAAAATTTGTCCTTTAAAGATTAGTATTTCAACTCTTAAAGCACTAATATCAACAAACAAGGTATCTATGTTCAAGTTGACTATTAAGGAATGTTTTTAAAATGATTTCGGACTGATTCGCGCTAAATTCTCATCGCTAGGGTAGAACAAATCTGTATACATTTTTTTGGGACACCCGGTACAGTATTCTAAAGTGACATATTTGAAATTTTTTAGGGCTCAGGAACAAGATCAGGAAGTGGGAAATGTAACTGCGATAGTGGATATGAAGGAGACCTTTGCACTGAATGCCAAGATGGATATTTTGATGCTGGCAATAATACCTGCAATAGTATGTATACTTTCTTGTTTCTAGCTAGCATCTGAAGGTAGCTTTTAGGAGCACTTTGAAGCCACGTTACTTGAAGCAATGTCCCTCCGGTCCTTTCGCTCGATGTGGCCACACCTCGTTTTTCATTTAGCCTGAACTTACTGAGAGCTGGAGATGTTTCTCACTGTGGGTAACCGTTTTTTGCAGAGTGGGCATTCGAACTACAAACCTTCGGGTTTTTATACCAATGAGCTACCATTGAGGTGCCACCAACGATTATTGTTCGATGGTTTAGAAAGAATAACGAAGCTCTGAACCTGACTTGTGTGGAATTTATATTTTCTATTGATATAGGCTTGACAAGTAGTGACTGACATTCAACTTATTAACCTTAAAATATTTTCTGTAATTAACAGCATGCGACGACTCTTGTAAACGCATTTGTTCAGAAGCTGGACCAAAAGGATGTGATGATTGCAAGGAAGGCTACGTCATGAATGCCGATAACGGCTGCACAGGTACCTACAGAACAAGATTGATTTCTTTAGTAAAAGCTGTATCGAAAGATGCGGACATAAGAATATGCCCTTCTGACCAAAATTGTAAAAAAAGGCCGATTTCTTTCTCTCCAAATCGAAACAAAACATGGAAACAAAGCATTGATCAGCTCTTTCTTGAAGATATTAACTGCTGGTTTTAATCTTAATTTCTATTTTCAGATGCAAATGAATGCGAGAAAGAGCCCTGTCAGGGTGGAGAGTATTGCATTAACACAGTAGGATCATTTGAATGCAAAGGTAGGTATCTTACTTTTTATCTATAGGAAGGCGAGATTCAGGAAATTTGAGGTTGAAGGGACAAATGCGAGCAATGAAAACGACCGAAAAGTGGGATAATTTTCAATACACTGCATGTCCTCTATTGTGAAAGTCTCTGAATAGCTGCCTATAGACTACTACAAGAGCCATTTTTCCGTCCCCAGAGTGAGTTCGTTGCTCTACCTCTACTCTGGGATACTAGCCGCTTTTCGGTAATTTGATTGGCTATTCGAAAACAATAGCAAATATAAATTATCTCTCCAAAACTTTCTACTTATTCAAATAAAAGCAACATAATTTAGTCGCTAAGCAACAATCATTACAGTTTATTGCATTGTTTGGAATCGAAGTTGCATAATTACCGTTACATATCCAACTGCAAATCCATAATGGCTGCTAATCCGCCCTTATCTTGGGGGAATATGTGCAATGTGTACCAGGGTGTTCACTCGGCTTCGTGATTAGCGTATGACGTAAAAACACCTTGGGAACGAGGTTGTACAAGAGCCTTTTGTTTCGCTATACAACTACAACAACAACCACCCATGACCGCTCAACAAGCACTCATGCAAAAGCTATTGACAAACCAGGACATCCAATGTTGTGCCTTGTGGAAGCATTGCTAGGAATGCATAACAAGCACCAATTAAGACACAAACAATGACGTCTTGACATCTTCAGACAAAAAACCTTCTAAAAATATTTCAACTTTGAATTAAATTTATCTTTGATAGCATTGATGATATCCCCTTTCTCAAATTTGCTTTTATATCAAAGCAAAATGCCTGTGAAAGCCAATATTTGACCATTTCACAAAATACTGGAGAATAATCTCCAGCTTTTTATTGCTTTTATCGAAACGTTTCATCGAGAATTATCGCCGAACCAAAACGTTGGGGCTGTTTGTCCGTGTTTATGAACAGTAGAGTCGTTGTTTGAGCAAACAGGAAAACTCTTTTCAACGAAGTTTGGAGCAAAAACAACGAATCAGGGCATAAGTTGAAAATAGAATTGGCTCAAATCGATCGACGGCACTTCTTAAACCAAAAAGTTAAAAGCAAAGTAGCTTCTTTATATACCACGGTTTGTGGTTTTAGAAATCTTACGTTTGCTCACTTTTTTACTTGGGATAGATTTTGAGAATAGCAAGGTGCAAATACAACAAAAACCCCCCTCGTATGAAAAAATAGTGCCCATTTGAAGGGCCTTTCGGCCCTTGGTCGAGAAAGAACGGCAGGTGAAAATGTCAAGTTTAGCGAAAGAAGATATGTGGTATTATTGGCAATTTACAATTGCCAATTAATTTGTAATTTCTTATATAAGAATACAATATAATTTACATTTTCTGAAATAGGAACAAACGTAAATACAGGATAAAACATAGATGTCTATCCTTTTGGGAACCCAACTTATGGCTTATTTAATTTGCGGAGCCTTCAGTTGCATTTATCACCTTTCTAGCACTTAATTTGTTTTTTAATATTGAAAGTTTGGTTGAATTTCATCTCGTGCGATAACATCTACCACATTCTATTTCCAAGGAAGCCTAGAGTCTCCACCTTTTCTTCCTGCACGATATATCATGCCTGTTTATCTGGAAGCATTTTAACTGGAAAGCTAGAGCTGAATTCATGCTGGCATTTTTCTGCTAAAGGCTGATGTCTTTCCTCACTTTCAGAATATAAACAAGTTTAATTGTTTACTGGTATTTTAAAAGGTTGTCATGAATCCTGTAAAGAAAACTGCACCGGGGAAGGCGCAAAAAGCTGTTTGGAATGCAAAGATGGCTACGTGAAAGATGAAGAAGAGGGCTGCAAAGGTATCATATTCATGTTTTTTGGACTGGATTTCATTTGATTTCATTTGATTTCATTTGATGTGCTTCATGTAAAAGCAAAACAAAATCATGTAGTCCAGATAGGCCATTTCTCTTCGACCTGCACTTCATGCAAATACAGTTGCCCTTGCAGTATGAAGTGTAGTGTGAGTGGCATTTACTCAACTCAGTGTGAGTGGCATTTTACACCAGACAGATGATAGTCAATGGGTTTGAATCTTGAAACATTTTATCGATATTCCCAGTTCTGGATTTTACCTACCTTTCTGTACAAGTCGGTAAACTCTACTGTGTTATTTCCAGAATTTTTAGCCAAATGTTTGGATGTTTTATATTTTGATTTGACACTATACAATCAACCCTGACAAGTGAAACAAAGGAACAGTTCCGAACTTGTTCTTCATTTATTACTTTGTGAATTGGGACATAAACTGTTTGCAATTCCGTCTGTTTTCAATGTTCACCGGGATTTGAGCGATTTCGAGAAATTGTATGGGACACCCGTTAAATATGCCAGCTCTAATGGATTTTTGGAACTAAATCCTGGCCAGTTAACACCGCTGATTGATTGACAGTGTTGTTGTTTTTTACTTGTTTGTTTTCTTTGTAAACAGTACTTAAATCTTTATGTACGTCTTCTAGATGTTGATGAGTGCTCTTCTGAAAATGTTTGTTCAGCTGGAACGTATTGTCAGAATACAGTTGGATCTTATGATTGTGCAGGTGACCACACCTTCCTCGTATAAACTCATGCCGAATTTTATTCTTCGTATTGTTGTTATTACTTGTTAACAAACTGCAACCATGTGCAGGGTAATCAAAGCATTACTTCATCAGTTGTAAATACCTGGAAATAGAGATATCCATAGTCTCTCAAACTATATCGTTGCACTGGAAAACCGTTGATAAATTCACGTGCATTGGGTTTGGGTTTCATTTTTCAGTTTTAGCCAATGGCAGTTTGAAACTTATAGTGCGTCATTTAGCAGGAAATATGACCCAATAGGAACTGTATGTGATTTACAATAATACCAGAAGGCGCGTTTTGATATCATTATTTTGTTCGGAATTGCAGGTTTTCTTATATTTCTACTAGTTTTGAGGTTGTAATGTCATCAAATTGCTAAATCGTAGACCAGAAAAGATACAGATATTTGCTTACCACCATATTTTAGGCCATCATGAATGAACGTTTTTTAAATGCTACGATTTTGGTTCTATCAATTTAGACTTTATTGTGCTTTTTAATATTTGTCAAAGTTTTAGATGAATCTTTTTCATACTCTCTTTTATAATAGTAAAGACGCTGTAGTACTGACAATAATAATGATATCAAAAATGCAATTACGGTAAATTACATAAAGCTGTTCTGGGGCTATTTCATCCAGAGAAAGATTTAATAACCATTTATACTACCGGGTGTCCCAAAACACTGTATACAAGTTCGAACAATTCTGACACTAAGACTTTTCGTCAAATCACCTCAAAGCTATTTTTATGTTAACCCTCAATGGATGAATTAAATTTTGATATTTTTCTGATAATTTTCGATAACTTGGTTGCAGAGCAATAAATCAGCAAGTGTAAAATTTCCTCTTAGACCCTAACCAGAGCTTCCAGTAGAGAAGAGCTAGCGATTCTAGGGATGGCAGAATCATGTCAGCCCTCGACATCCAAAGCTGATATGTCTTTGATATGAAAGCAAATTTTTATGTTAACCCTCAATGGCTAAATCAAATTTTAATATTTTTCTTGCTATTATCAGTGACTTGGTTATAGAGCTATAAATCAACAAACGCAATATTTACTCTTAGGCCCAAACCAGAGCCTCCATTGTAAACCCCGGAGAAAGCAAAAAACCCTACAGCATGGCAACCATCGATATTCTCAGCAAACAATTTGCTACTGATTTTAATTGAACAAAACTAAATCAAAGACTTTCCTTGACAAATTGTATCACTGTTTCATATTGGTCAAGGGAATTCTTTATATTTACTACAATGAACCAGTTATTGTTAAAATGACAAATTTTAAGTAAAGTAAAAGTAAAGAAATCTCTTGATTAATGATAATGTAATATGAGACTCCCTTGTGAATGTCTTCCTCTCGGTTTCTAACAATAATAATCACGAGGCATATCAGCTTTGGATGTCGAGGGCCGACATGCTTCTGCCTTCCGTAGAATCGTTAGCTCTACTCTACTGCACTGGAAGCTCTGGTTTGGGTCTAAGAGTAAATTTTAAACTTGTTGATTTTTTCCGAAAATTATCAGAAAAATATCAAAATTTATTTTATCCATTGAAGGTTAGCATAAAAATTGCTTTGAAGTGAGTTGACGAAAACTCTTGGCGTCAGGATTTTTCAAACTTGTATACAGTTTTTTGGGACACCCGGTAGCTGTTTTAAATATTCGAAGAATATGCTCTGCTTTTGGATCAGGCTCTAGCTTTTTGCTTTCTTTCAAGTATGTGTGGATTCCGATCTTAAAGTTATTTCATTTTGACCCCAATTGGAGTGTCGCTTGTTTTCTACTTGCCTTACATTTGTGTGCAATTTTTTCAGAGACCAAGCACATTATTTTAACAGTGTTTCGTAAACTGTTTGTTAAGTTCAAATGTTACTTTTGCAGCATGTCACGAATCCTGTGAATTTGAATGCAGTGGACCTGGGAATAAAGCTTGTAAAGCATGCCGGAATGGATATCAGATGGAAGATGGCGAATGCAAAGGTATGATCACTCAAAGTTTTGCAGTTTCTTTTTTTATTTCAAATTGTTATTCAGTGTCAAATTATGTTGTTCTCTTCCGAATCATTAAACATTTCTAGATACTACCTTGAGGCTAGCACAATTTACAGTCACTATCTCGACTCCCCGCTATCTCGAACATTCGCTAATTCGAACGATATTTCAATTTCCTTGATAAGGATTTCTTATGAAATGCTACCTGCTATTTAAGGTTACGGTAAACGTTTGTAGGCCGAAAAAGCCAATTTTCAGATTTTTTCAAATCTCAAAAACCCAACTTTTAAGAAACACAAAGATACCATCTTTGGAAGTAACAGACATGTTGAAAAATTATAATTCTTGATCGAAGGAAGGATGCTACAACTTTTCACGCAAAGTTTTTCTGTGTGGTTTAAATTATAATCCTAGCTTTTTGACCTATTAAGTCGGTCGTGTGTTACAAAACACACATGAAACCACATTTTATGTATCGATTCCTTTGTTTAAATGGATTGATTGCTTTTTAAGCGGTAATTGCTTGACCCGGATTACAGTGTGGCTTACGCGACCTTGGTGTTTACTTTCGAAGTGCCATCAGTAAAATTCCCTTTTTTTCAGGACTTAAAAATCCACTAGGTACAGGTACGAATAAGCTATTTTGTACCCTAGGAACCAATCGAATGGCTCCACATTTTGCACACTTCCAGAGCAGGCGTCAGGCAAGCAAAGTGTGTCTCAGAACCTTTGCATGTCCTCTGGTCCGCCTTTTATAACCAAATACAACTGTACGAGGGAAGAGAAGTTATTTCCAAATTTATGACAGCGTGTATTATCAAGGGAATGAGGACTTTAAAGAATCTGAGACACACTTTGGTAGCTTAGAGTCTGCACTTCCTGTTGATAAAATAAGTTAGATGTTGTTATGTTAAACGCAAGGGTACGAAGGGAGTGAGGTATACTCTCTTAAGCAATAAAGTTGCCTGGAAAATATCCTTTTACAAGCTTTGCCAATTATTTTGATATGGTTAGAATCCCTACATTCTTACGCATCGAATGATTTATAGTTTAACTAGACCCCCCTAATAGTTTGGCTTTTGGGGAGAGATAACCCAATCTTGTGCTACAAACGTTTACCGTAACCTTAAAACATTTGACGATTTCTCGCACAGATTTCAATTTCCTCTATGAGTTCTAGATGACTGATGTGAACTGTACATGGTTTCGCTAAATCTTTTCGCTTTTCGAATCCAAGGGCAATATACTTTTGGGAAATTTTGCTAGGACAATGTTATTAGAAACTTAATGGCTCGCCTTTGTAATTCAAGAGGTAGCAAGTCTGTGGCAAGAAAATTCGAAAGCACTGGCAGCACGAACAAGATTATTGAAACATCTGATTATTATTATATATTAATGAAATATTTCGTGAAACTTCAATTTAGTTTCAAATATATTTTAAAACCCTCTCCTCTCCTGCCCTCTCCCTCCCACATAGCATCCAGGGACATGATGCAACAAATATTTGCTGAAATTTTAGTGTAAAGTTTGATTGTTTTCTTTAGATTTAAAGGCTGTTTTTGTACCAATTTTTTCCATTTTGTAAAAGCAAGAGCATGTAAATTTGTGGAAAAATCAGTAGATAACTTAAATTCTATCTCAAACTAGATGTGATGTGAGATTTGCGATAACGCAAAATTACTCATGCAAGACACTTCAATTGTTTTTAGTCGCGGATATTTTCACGAGACATCTAATTTGAGACAGATTTTAATCATTTATTTCCATGGCCATTAAATGATAAGTCTAATATTTCATTGAAAAGAGAGAATCATTCTCTACTTTTATCCCTTTGTGTAGAGGACCGAATACCTTAGAGGTAGAACTTAAACTATTTCCGGTACAATATTTCAATTATATCTCAATAAGACAATAAAATATTTTTGACTCTAGGGAAATCATTTGTTTATTTATCTACATGCGTATCGAGTAAGTAGCAATTTTGAATTGATTTCTTCTTGTCCATAGATATAGATGAATGCAAAGGGAAAGATGGTTCCACATTGTGCACTGATGCCAGTGAATATTGCAAGAACACTCCTGGAGGATTTGAATGTGAACGTAAGTTGGTTGCTATAATAGTGAACTGATTGATGACCGATCAGCTCACTACGATAATTTGCCACTGGTCTTCTTGGAGAAAATGCTTTTTGTTCCTGACAATAAATTATATGTGTTAACCAGTGACACTGATGTGTTTAAGTGTCCGTAAAATTTGATGGCTACTGCAGTATCAAGAAAGAAAGGCGACTCTGTAGGCATTATAATCCTGCAACTCTTTATTAGGTCAAAATTTGAATAACGGATTGATGACAAGCAGGCTGTGTCTTTCTTCGATCGAATTGGTCGGCACCTTCGATCCCTTTATTACATTTCTCTCTAGTAACAGGCGTTCAGGAAGTAATGAGCTTTAAAGGCACTTGTATTTTAAATACATACATTTAAACTGGGAGCCTAAGTACTTTAAATGGAGACAGCGTTTAAGTCTGGTGCTGAAGTTTGCCACAGTGTTCCCGACAGGAGACAATATTCTTCGCTATTCAGTAGGGAGCAACACAGGGGAAAAGTTTAATATTTTCGACTTTTTAGGAAGAACTTAAAGCACTTCAAAATGTTGAAATGTAATTCAATTTGTGTTAAGTAAATAGGGGATTAGGGAAAAGTCAAAGACAACCAAGATACGTGTAAGTTGAATTGTACATCTGGGAAGATATCCTAAAATAATTTTTTACCCCTGGTGTCCGAAGGTAAAGTTCATTTATTTCCGCATGTATATCTCTTGAAATAATTTGATGATGAAATTTTTCATTTTCTCAATATGTTCTACGAAAAATAGCTCTTTTATACCTTACCGATCTTAATATATCTCTCTAATTACGAAATTTTGTCTCCTTGCAGCTTGTGATTCATCATGTGACACATGCTTTGCACCAGGACCATCTGGTTGTACCAAATGTAAGAAAGGATTTAAAATGGAAGATTCTAGTTGCCAAGGTAGGATCAAGAAGTATTAAGGTTATGAATTTGATACCTACCTGTTCAAATATTAGGTAATATCTTTCAGAGGGACCAAATGTTTGAACATTACCATGTGCTTTGAGATTCATATCTTCTCATTTCAATTCTTGTGTAATCTGTCGTTATTTCAAAGAAGGCCAACATTCCCTGACTGGACAATGCATTTTATTTGACGGCCAACATAGAACGTTTGCCCAAACCTTTAAGGTTACGGTAAACGTTTGTGGCACAAGATTAGGGTTCCTCTCCCCAAAAACCAAACTGTTAGCGGAATCTAGTTAAATTATACATCATTCGATGGATAAGAATGTAGGGATTCTAACCAAATCAAAATAATTGGCAAATATTGTAAGATGATATTTTCCAGGCAACTTTATTGCTTAAGAGAGTATACCTCCTTCAAAAGCTATTTTGCACCCTTGCGTTTAACATATGTTTGTCTCAGATTCATTAAATTCCTCCTTCCCTTGAAAATATACGCTGTCATAAATTTGCAAATAACTTCTCTGCCCTGCCTCAGTTGTACTGGGCTATAAAAGGCGGACCAAAGGACATACCAAGATTCTGAGACAGGGTTTGCTTGCCTGAAGTCTGCTCTGGTAGTGTGCAAAATGTGGAGCCATTTGATTGATTCCTTGGGTAAAAAATAGCTTCTTCGTACCTGTACCTAGTGGATTTGTAAGTCCTGAAAAAAGGGAATTTTACTGATGCCACTCCAAATGCAAACATCATAGTAAAATAAGCCACAATGTAATCCGGGTCAAGCAATTAGGGCTTAAAACATTCAAACAAACGAATCGATACATATGTGGTTTCCTCTTTGACGACCGGCTTAATAGGTAAAAAAGCTAGGATCATAATTTAAACCGCACAGAAAAACTTTGCGTGAGAACTTGTAGTATCTTTCCTTTGATCAAGAATTCTGCTTTTTCAACATCTCTGTTACTTCCAAAGATGGTATCTTTGCGTTTCTTAAAATTTGGGCTTCTGAGATTTGAAGAAATCCGAAAATTTGCTTTTTCGGCCTACAAACGTTTACCGTAACCTTAAGCAGAATTGGAGGAGGATGAAATGCTGTGAAGCTGTATTAAGTTTCATTTTTATCGGAGTACTCAAACATTTACTTGAAGCGGCCAATCTTTTTCACATCGTTGATATGTTGATAGAATTGTTATCATTTGCTTTTCTAAAATTGGATGATGTTTTGTTCTTCTTTGAACCATTATCTGTTTGGATTTTCTGCTCTAGCTCTATAATAGGGGAAAGTGGGGCTAGTTGCCACAGGGGTAAATTGTCACAGTCTCATTTTCAATGATGTAATTCTTTCAAATATATCAGCAAAATCAGAACAATGAAAGCAATTGAATAAAATGAGACTGTGGCAACCTACCCCTATGACAACTTACCCCTGTGACAACTTACCCCTGTGACAACTTATCCCTGTAACAACAAGCCCCACACTCCCCTAGTCTTCTTTTGTTTGTGAAAGCAAACGAGCAGTACGAGCGAACAGTGCAGTGGTGACTTTATTTCTTTCACAACTGATATCTCGATTTCCTTCTGTCAACAGATATTGATGAATGTGCATCAGACAGCACTTGTGATGCAAAAACCGAAAGTTGTGAAAATACTGCAGGAAGCTACGATTGTTTATGCAAAAGCGGATACAAACTGGAAAATGGCAAATGCATAAAAGAAAAAGGTAATAAGTTATCTAAAAAGAAGAAAACGACAAAGAAAGGGGAATCTAACGACCTTTTTGAATTATTTAACCAAGGAAAGGTTTTATCGGAAGCTCATATGAAGATTGGCACACTCCTTTATGCTTGCTTTTTTGCAGCTTTATATTTTTTGTACCAGCGAAGAAATTGGTATGGGATTTCGTTTCTTATTTTCCTATTTGTTTTGTTCGTAACATGGCTGAACACAAAGTATAAGCAATAGATTTTACGCTGATCTGCGATCATGGAAGAATGCTAATCTATTTCAGTTGTGAGATTCACCGAACGGACTGGTAATGCTTTATAAAGGGTGAATCAGAGAGAAGTTTCATTTTAAAAAGCATTTAGAAAACCATAAAACGCATAATTTGCAAATAATTTATCGCTTTAATTCGCTAGGAATGGTCATCTGGATACAGCAAAAATTCGCATATAGGAAATATTTCTTTTAAGAGCATTTAGTTTGATCGTTTGACGTTTGGAGAAAATTGTTCTGATTAAAGACAGATATTACAAAGTGCTAGATGCTAAAAGCATATCATTTGTACGGTTTTTGCGCAATACAAGCTCTTCCAGAGTTCTTTTCATATGTCCTCTTCAGCAACATTGTTCTTAGATGCTTCGTCATGATATATTATGTTGAAAGCTTATTTCCGTAGTATGAGTAGCATCATTTATAGTTTTTTGTATCGTAATGTTAGCTGAGAATATACATGAAATTGAAATTGAAATTGACAAGCTGACTTATTTGCATTGATCTTAAATTTTAAGACTCTAGAATTAAGAACTTTTATCAGGATAAAATGTTGATGGTTCTTATCTGTGGGTTTTACTTTGTAATGTGTTATAGCCTTGGGAAAGCTGTAAGAGAAGCAGAAAATGTAAGTTGATGCTATTCTTTCAAAATATAACATGTGCGCTCATTTTCACATAAAGCAGAATACTGGACGAAAATTTAATTGAAGATTTTCAGCATTTTTCGTAACACTTTGGAAGCGAGATTTATTTTGATAACCAAGTCTGCTTTAGAAGGGAAAGCTTTCGCCTCTAATTTACGATCTTGGCTGTTCTACAAACAATAACCTCTCAGTAAATTCATTGAATGACGGCGAAGGAACAGATTTTAGAGGGGGCACATTTTCTTTTGACTCGCCCAGTATTTTAGTCGTATCTGAGAAAAGGCAGATTCGATCAAAAGTTTCTGAAAGCGTTTGAGAACGGATAAATATGCATTTCATTTGTTATTCATTTATGAATTTTTATTGCCTTGCGATTAAACAACGAGTTGTAAGGTAATCATTAGCACGTCCAATTCTATGCACCAAGAGACTTTATGCAGAGATCTGTGGACTACCTAGAAACATTAATTAACTATGGAATAATTGTGAGTGTTTTTGTGGAGTGGAATGGAGTTGAGTGTAGTGCGTATTTATTTATTTGTTTTGACTGTTTTCAGTTAACTTTATTAGTTAGAATTATCAAAAGCATGTATCTATTAAATAGACATGGTGTTAAATTTGCAGCTGTGTGAATGATTTTAGCCAAAGAAATTTACAGATCCAAGCTAGCCTAGTGAGCACACGTCGTAGGCCGTTTACCGAAATTGTAGATTTTAAGTAATTTTGATGCAATTTGAACAGAGAATAGCTAGCTGATAGGGATTACCGAGTTAATGATATTTGGTTTGAGTTTTCATTTAAAATAGCTCTCTTGTTAGTTCGTTGCAACTAAACTCTAAAATTGAGGCAAAGATTAAATTCTGCAGTTTCATCTTGCTGAGGTAGTAACCGTTGCCCCCGAAGTCCCTTTTCAGTTCACATCAGACTATAGATTACCAATCTACTTACGAGAATGTATAGGCTAGCCGTACTGCTTGGATATTCTGTGGTGTGTTTAATGTTTGAATTGAGTTTATGATTGTATGTTGAGAGTAAAAGTATGACGATCATGATGACGATCTACCATGTGAAGTTTTCTTTCTTAAATGTTTGCGTTATACTATGTGTGCATATTTAATCCGTGCTTACTTTGTTCCTTACATTGCTTGTTTTGCTGTTCAATAGGGATGGACCTAATCGGTTAAGTTTTGTTTTACCTATTTAAGTCATGTGACCATACTCTTGGGAAGTTTTAGCGGTATTCTACCTTTTGCATTTATGGCATAAGTTTTCATGGCACGAAATATGTTTAATAAATCAAAAGATGTTTTGTCAAGAGATTGAACACTTGCCTTGAATTAGGTGTAAACAAAGCTTCACCGATTTGTTCTATTGATGCAGAGATAAGAGATAACTATAAACTTAAAGGGAATCTACACGGTTAAATTGGTCTTACTCCACATCTGTTGCTATCTGTCCAATGAGATAGTGTTTTGAAAGCGAAGTCTACTCAGATGGGATATGATCTATCCTATTTTTAACGCGTGTGTCTTATCAGTGTCGATTCCCTTTAAAGCTACATGACGGATGTAAAAATGGTTCAACCCTCTGCAATTTTTAAGGTTTTTGAAATTGATAATGCTTGCGTGTTCTTAAACAAAGAGTCAAGAAGTAATTGTGTTTATTTCTTTAGCAAGTATAAAGGCCACTACACTTATCTCCGTTATGTCTTTAAAAGTAACTTGTTGTTTTATTCCCACATTTTAGCAGTATGCAAAATCTTCTAATATTATTCATGCTGTGTTTAAACAGCTCAAACTATGGCAGAAATGATGTTGTTTTATTTGTGACTTGTTTCATTTCGGAAAAAACGTTACAAAGAAATGGATCAAATATTAGAGGACATTCTAGCCTATCTGGTAGAATTCCTATTCGTAGGCTCGCCGTATTGAAAGTTAAGCAAATCTTGTCCTATGTATGGCAAACGCTTTTCATAAACTCAACGCCTATCCATCCTGCCTTTTTTGTATTGTTTTTCAAATCTTAGATAAACCGAGTTGGTCAAAATATGTATGAGTGTGTTCCTTACAGAAATCAGTGCAAGAAGATCTCCAACAATTGTACCTACACTGAACATCATTAAATTAAATTTAAACTTTCAGCTTTTGCAAGAAAATTTGAGCAGTTTCAAATTGAAAATTAGGATGCGATACACATAAAATAGACATTTTATCATTCAATATTTTGTAAAGAGACATGGAGGGAATTTTTTACAATCTAAAGCCCGGTTTCCTTTTCGTCGTTCCCGTTGCTTGTAAATATTGCTGCAACGGGAGTGGTTGAGTTGTTTCCATATATGATCACTGCTGTCTTTCAGTCTCAATTAATGTGCTCTTGGCTCAGATGCACAAATGGACATAAGGCCATGTTGATGGTCGAGTTTCTGGAAAGTAGTTGTACGTAAAAAATTCTATCGCTTTTAGTCGCTCGTTAATTGTTTTTATCTCAGCGACAGGGTGTCGCTACGATTGCCGAGGGAAGATGATTGTGATTGTCATTAATTCGTTCATATCGCTCCGATTATTGGCGGATTTTTAAGCGATCGAAGTGACACGAGCAATCAAATGGAAACCAGACTTAATGAATTTTTAAGATAACTTTGAAGAAGTAGCCAAAAGGCACTCAAGAGAAATACGATTTAACTCACCCGGTACATATGAATTTCTTTAAAACAAAATCACATTTTCCTCATCATTTTGTTTATTTTATTTCTTTTTCTCATTCATCCAGATTCTGAAGATGACGAAGACGATGACCATGATGAATTATAGAAACAATCCCCAAGAGAATTTGTAAACAAACTTTATTATAAGATAAAGGAAAAAATGTTGAGCATAGTTTAGGGTAAAGGGGTAAAGGAAAAAGATTTGAACAAATTGTAGGTTTAAGGACAAAAATTGTGAGCAAAATTAAGTTTCAAGATAAGGAACGTTTTTTAAACAAACTTTAAGGAAAAGCAAAACATTACAGTCAAACTCTGGTTAAAGAAGAGAGAAAATTTCAAGCAAATTCTAATTTAAAGTAAAAGAAGAATGGTTCAGCATTCATGTTAACGTAAAGGAAAAGTTTGTGAGCAAATTTTCGAAAATTCTTGAAGACAAATCTTTGCTAGGTTTTATGTTATAATTTTCTCTAAAATGAATTCTACCATTTTCTCCTTTCTGGCTTACGTCTTCGTTGTATTCAGACACTCATGTTCTTGCTAGAAGCCGGGTTTCCCTAAAGTCGTAACGCAGACGTCAAGCCCAGTCTACACAATATAACATCGTCATACAAAACATCGTCATACACAATCACACAATATCATACAAATGTCATGAAAATACGAGGAACGCTCACTCATACGCCGATTGTACGATTTTGATTGGATAAATTCTCAAACATCGTCAAACATGTTCAAATTCTACTTCATTGAGATAATCCCCGAACATCGTCAAAGATCTTTTATGATGTTCAAGGTTGCAGGACGCAGTGGTCTGCACGAGCAAACATTCATTCTTGAACATCGTCAAAGATCTTTTATGATGTTCAAGGTTGCAGGACGCAGTGGTCTGCACGAGCAAACATTCATTCTTGAACATCGTCAAGCATCTGTATGTTTTGTATGATGTTTATCGTGTAGACTGCCCTTAACAGTGACGCGCACTTCACCTTAGGCGGTCGAGCGTGGCAAAATGGAAAAGCAGTAGTGGTTGTGTTCCATACGATGAATACTGGTGGTGCAATGCATGAAGCAAATCCATTATGAGACACACTGAAGCTGTCTTTGTCTGACGGTCATCAGAGTATGAAACCTCAGATGTTTATTGAAAGATGAAACCAGGGTTTTCTACCCAGCTGTGTTTTGAAAGTGGGCCAAGCAGAAACATCCTAGCTTGGTATGTGTTTTCAATACCATCAGAGCCGTGTTAAGTTTTCAGTCTACACAGCCCTAGTTTTCTGGTTTCTATGACAATAATCCAAAACACCTGAAATAAAGTTTTTTTTTAACTATATGTAATGAAAAGAAAAATTGCTGTGATGACAGAAAGACATCGTTTTCTCATTTAGACTCGTCGCATAATTCTCACTATTCATTGGATCGCATTGATTTTACACGGCTCTAACTGGTGTTAAAAACACAATACAAATTTCATTTTCATTTCATTTTTACTTCTTTAGGCACGGTAGCCCCGTCAATAGACCATTTCGACAATTAAAATCGGAGACTGGGGAGAGCGGTTTGTTCTGGTAAATGGCTGCCACGGAGCTTTTATAAATGATAAATTTCCCTCCACAAAACTGTTAGTTTTAAATTCACAGTTAAAATAGAGAAATTATGACTTAAAAAATAACCGAAAAGGTGCCCCATCACCAATAAGCCTCGTAACTAATGGGAGACTGAATCTCCAACCGAGACCTTAAATCAAATTGCTTTGGCGGGAAAATATTCGTGATTCGTCATCTCCGTTTATCGAAGCGAGATTATAAACAAGTGTTTTGATAAGTTTCGAGAAGAAAACTTGGAATTACTTCACTCTCTATGATGAGTTGTGCAAACTGGAAGTGATACAATAATTCAGAATTGTGGCGAATGATTGTTTTTTGGCTAAGCATCAGCTGTTTTATTACGAAAGTTTAGTTTTCATCAAACAAAGAGGACGTCATGGAGAGTGGAGGATTTTGGACAAATCTAGAAATCTCATAAACTCATTGCAGGTAAGTTAGAAGAGTTCATTTATGGTAACCTCCTGTCTTGCAATATTTTCTGGAATAAGTCATTGTCATTGATGGATACTCAAAAGAAAACAACAAAATGCAACAACCCAAACAATTCTAGATTTTGATGGCGTTCGTTGAAAGGAGTCTTTTAATGTTGAAATGATCTCTCTGCTAATAAAGAAGATGCGATGCGATTTACCTGCTCTGGACAGAAGTTTCTTCTAGGTTTGCAGTAAGCTTCTTGTTGCTTTAAAGTCCTCGCCTTATCCTTCAAAGTCAGTCAAAATCTAAAATCTAAGCTCTTTCCGCCAAGCAAGGCACCATTTTAACCAAAAAGAACTGCATTGACTTCGCTGAGCCAAATGACTGCATCCAAAGCAATCTTTCGTCACGATTCTGAATTATTGTATCCCTGCCAGTGTGCACAACTCATCATAGAGAGTGAAGTAATTCCAAGTTTTCTTCTCGAAACTTATCAAAACATTTGTTTAATCTCGCTTCGATAAACGGAGATGACGAATCACGNCTGATGTTAGCCCTCCACCGTACTGAATAGCCTCCACTGTACTGATGCTATCCCTCCACCGTACTGATGTTAGCCCTTCACTGTACTGAATAGCCTGCACCGTACTCAATGCTATCCCCCCACAGTGCTGATGTTACCCCTCCACTGTATTGAACAGCCTCCACTGTACTGAACAGCCTCCACTGTACTGCACAGACATTACCTCGGGTGATTGGTTCCAAACAGTAACTTCTCGATAGGAAAAGCTCCGTTGCCCATTTGAGGTCTTACACAGTGGAATCCTGAGATCAGTACTGGTATTACGTAGCTTTTCAGTACTGGTATTACGTAGATACTACAGCGACGTAGTTTAAAAATAAGACCTTGGCGCCACACTCTGTCCAATGCTTTATAAAAAACAAGGTATGCCGATCTTACGTCGAGTGTAGGATTACAGTCAAAAGCTGTAGATATGGTATGTACTATTGATAGTAACTGATTAATTGTCGAATCACCCGAGCGAAATCCTGATTGGTTAGGGTTGAGTTAATTGTTCGAATTCAAATGCTCGAGGAGGGTATCGAACATCAACTTCTCTAAGATTTTTCCAAACAATGGAAGCAGAGAAATTGGACTGTAATTTTCCTTCAAATTCTTGCTGTTCTTTTTATGTACATGTACAACATTTGCTCTTTTCCAAGTTTCAGGGAAGATACCATGAACTAAGCAAGCTTCGAATATTAGCTTCAGAGGCACAACTAGAGCCCAGTCACATATATTTATCAAACGACCTGATATTTCAGTAGGTAATTAAGTGAGCACCCT
>REGM01000155.1:235454-248402 GCA_004194415.1 Aurelia aurita | reverse complement strand
CAGCACAGCACAGCACAGCACAGCACAGCACAGCACAGCACAGCACAGCACAGCACAGCACAGCACAGCACAGCACAGCACAGCACAGCACAGCACAGCACAGCACAGCACAGCACAGCACAGCACAGCACAGCACAGCACAGCACAGCACAGCACAGCACAGCACAGCACAGCACAGCACAGTACAGTACAGTAAAATGGCTGTGTCTAAGCAAGGAGAGCTAAGGGAAACGCCGAGTTGGGGCAACATTGTTCATCACAAGAAAACAAACATGTTACATGAACAATACAATACAAGATACTGATACAATATACTGATACAACATATATATATAGCATGTAATCCTACATTATGTAAATATTCCTCCTTTGCTAGGCTAGAATGTAAAAGGATGTTGAGTGGGAGGGTGGTTAGCAAAAATCAGCAGTATTCAGCATAGCTGGCACTAGCAAATTGCATCAGACTTCCAGAATGAGAGAACTAGTAGCAGGGAACATTGTTATGATTCTGACTGAACCATTAAAATGAAAATTATAGTTCTTATTTCATGCATTTCTAGTTAAGCTAAGCTATGGAAGAATGTTGATTGAGAGTAATTTTTCAAAATCTTTGGAAAAAGAATTGTGGTTAGCAGTACATTTGCTAAAAGCGTATGAATAATTATAGAACCAACCTGCTGGTCTTTTTTTACTAGGTCTAGTTACTTTTGGTGGTGTCTCTTCTTTCTCACTTGGACAAGACTCTTCAGCACTTGTGGATGATTCATCACTATCACTATCATTTCCAGATCTTTCTGATAGTGATAGGTCTTCTCCTTTATCAACAGAAAAAAATGTCATCAATCCTGGGTTTCCTATCAATGAAAAAACTATGTGTATCATTTTCCTGCATACAGGCCAGGAGCCTGTCACTGATCCTTGTGTCCACAACTAGTATATGTTTTTCTTGCTAAAATATATCTTAGCAACAGACATATCACTCATCTATATCAGCAAGATACATGCAAAGGAAGGATTAGTCTAATTCACAAATTAGTCAATAAGAGCTTCCATGTGGCACTCTGCAACAAAAAATTGGGGGGAGGGGGATCTCAAAGGTACAAAAAGGACAATTTAAGACATTTAAATGAAAAAAATGTCTGGACATGGAGCAAACTTTTTCACTTGAATATGGGATATTTCAAATGTATCACTAATTTACCTTCTGTCAACTGAGTTCTTTTAACAGTTTCTTTCCAAGAAGCCATCTTGAACCAAATGTGTCGTCAAAAGTTCCTCAAAAAAGAAACAAAATATTTGGTTGGTAAGAATACTAACAAATAGGTTCTCAACAAATGCAAATTAAATCAAAATGCAATTCTGTGGGCATAAACAACAGAACAATTATAAAGGAGTCTTGAAATTCTAACCACTGAACAATCATACAGTGCTGTGATGTGAAATTTTAATAAATCCTTGAGAAAATCTTTGTACTTGATTGAATTTTTAGTTCCTCCACAAAATGCATGTAATGAAAAACTGAAAAACAGGTGTTAGACCTTGAAACTATAGGCCTTCTGTACCATTATTTTCAAACGACAGCATTTCATCCCTTTATTTGGTGTGAATTTACTCCTCTCCCTCTGCAAAGGGACATTCCATTTCATAAGCATACGGGAAGTAAACATCTAGGGGGGCTGCCTGATGAAAAGTCTATTGTTTACAAAATTTTTTGCCAAACTTACGGCGGATTATTGTCCGAAATAAGCAGATTTTTCTAAATTTTTTTAATGTTGGGGGGCTGCCACCCCCCAGCTCAAACGCTTATGTTCCATTTAATAAGCGTTCACCCGGGATGGAAGATGCGATAGATGCAATTCCAATGGGGGTCTACAATTTTTCCCAGTTTTGTGCAAATCTGAAGGGTTGTTAAGCGACAAAAACAAGGTCGGAAGAAGAAATCCTAGGGGTGAATTACAATAACTGGGTGAAATAAACCGAGCACCTTGGTAGAAAATTCCAGTCTTCCGTCCCCGTGTTACTACTGTTAGAGTAAAAATCCGAGGGTGTTTTATTAAAAAAAACATGTATATAAATCCAGGGGTTTTAATATAAAAATCTCGTGTAAATCCTTGTGGTTTGCTTTGTTTCAAAAATCTTCCGTCCCGGGTGAACGCTTATTAAATGGAATCTCCCAAAACTGTGAGCAAAATACTTTGAAGCAAAATTATGATTTTTTTAGATTTGCTCAATACATACAGTAACTTACTGAGTAAGCTGTCCCACCTGCAAAGGGTTCATGCCTGTTTTATTATTTTTAGTTCAAAGCTACGATGCCAATGTACAGCCATCCAAACCTCTAAATTCAAATCACTTGGGAGTTTAATGTGTGTGGGTCTCTATCACACCATCGCACACAACCAACATTGTCAACAGAAAGGGAATAAATAGGCCTAAAAATTCAAGTTTATCTGCCTTTTGCTATAATTGTAAGAACTTGCACTGATTTAATTCATAAAGAATAAGATTTTAGAGGCTTGGCTGACCCATTAGGATGGTAGCTATTAACTCGGAGCTAAAGCCAGGCTCGAAGCCTTCCTTCCTTGCTGAAATATTGTGCCAAAAGGCCTAAAATTACGCCATCTTTTTGTTTGCAGAAACAAGTTTTTCGAGACCAAAGAACATAGAAAACAATTAACTTCCCTTAAATGAACTGCTCGCTTCTTCGATGAATTTGCTATGCATTTGCAACTGAACAGCCATAAATACGCCAAGTATGAGAGTAGAAATTGAAGCTTGCATCTTGCATCGAGATCCCCGCCATCACACTGCATAATTTTAGGCGCGCAAATGGTCATGTAGAGTTGAACAAACCAAACCAATAAATTTCTCCCAAGAGATGCCCCAAAATGGAGACTTTCCCAAAATTGAAAGGGATAACCCCTGTCAAGCATTTTAGGCAATGAAACTCATTTTGAAGGGCAAGATTTGACTGTTTATAAAGCCAAATACTTTACAGCTTCACTCTAAAAAAAAAACAGATTAGGCCGATACTCCGATATTGGATAGGCCTTAAGAAGTTTTCCTTCTAAATAATTACCTGTATAAAGAAAGTACCGTATTAGAGAAAGCGTTTGATTTCTCTGAAGGATGAACAAAACTCTATCTGAGAAATATTGCTGCGAATTGGGTGGGAAATATGTGGTGTTCTAGAATTCTGCCAAACGTGAGTTTTTCTTCTTCCAAATGAGAAATGAGTGTTAGTGTTTAACATTCGCCCGCCAAAACTTTGACAGTATTCAATTCAACTCAATTTCATTCAAATAACTCTATCCCATAATGCCTCCTCTCGAAATACGTCATAAACACTCTTGACAACAGTTTCCAATGACGTAAGCCCTTGTGACTTCATTTTGCAAAGAAGGTTTGAGAGGTGACAGACCACAGCATTTCGAGGGACCATACCGAGAGGGAATTTAGATCACTGGGTGGGACTATTCAATGACGTAAAAATTAGAGAAAATACGTTTTTTTAGCGTAATGGCTTTCCGGTTACGTATACATCAATCGAGATTTCCATTGGTTGTTTTTTATAGTTTCACTTTGGTATGACATAAATTTAGAGATATTTTTTCGAAAAAGTCTAATAAACTCAGCTGCTTGGAAGAAGTGGAAGAATTGGAACTCAAGACAAACGGTTTTTGGCTTCATTGCACAAATCAAACGAGATTAACAGGGTTAGTTGAAAAAATTGATTTTGTTGATACAGTCATTTTCATTTTCTGTTAACAATTTGGCTTTGTAGTTGAGTTTTTGGCACCTGCTTATATGACAAATTTCTTGCAGAGTTTCTTAATTTGTCATAAAACTTAATTTCACAATTTATCATAATTCATCGGGGACTGCTTTTTGATTGGTAATATTCTTTCTGTTTAAAACACTTTGTAACTCATAGCAAAACTAAACGAGTTTTTCAACTTCGAATTGACCTTTGATAGTTTCTTATTAGAGTTGTTCAATTTTCTGGCTACTACAGTGTTTATAATTAAAGTTAGTACTTTAAACGAACAAATGAGTGTACCCCTCTGTGAACCAAGTAAGAGTGATATAAATTATAATTTGGGGCAAATTAACGGTATTTGCGATGTTTGATATGTCGCAAATAACATAATAAATTTTCTTTTATAGGTAGAATTGCAACTGTTGACATGGAAGACAGAGCAAATGTAAGTCACAGTCAATTTTTAATTATTCGGTAGCACAAAAATCCCCGAAGCCCGTGGATAAACTATGACCGTACCCCTCCATAGAAGATAAAACAATGTAATAAGGTTTTTGGGCAATTATTCATGGATCGTTTTTGTGGCATTTATGATGCATTTCTTCTGTTGCTATTTTAATCAGCATCGATGCACCTCAAATTGCCAGTTTTTTCAGCCCGTTGTAGCGTCACTTTATGTGTCTTTCATATAGATTTAAGTCTATTTTCTTGTGTATTGTGCTAACTTCTAGACTTTTCTGTTGGTAATTACTTTAAATTATTAATTTTTAGGAATTAGGGTCAAACAGTCGAAAGAGACAAGTTCAAGAAGAAGAAAATCGACAAAACGATGAAGAGAGGTAAATAATTTCACAACTTAATAAATAGCAATATACAGCATAAAGCTTTTGTATACAGTACTAGCAGATAGTTTCCAAGCATCGCTTTACTGCATCTCAAGGAAAGGTATATAGCATGGGAAGGGACAGTANACAAACGGTTTTTGACTTCATTGCACAAATCAAACGAGATTAACAGGGTTAGTTGAAAAAATTGATTTTGTTGATACAGTCATTTTCATTTTCTGTTAACAATTTGGCTTTGTAGTTGAGTTTTTGGCACCTGCTTATATGACAAATTTCTTGCAGAGTTTCTTAATTTGTCATAAAACTTAATTTCACAATTTATCATAATTCATCGGGGACTGCTTTTTGATTGGTAATATTCTTTCTGTTTAAAACACTTTGTAACTCATAGCAAAACTAAACGAGTTTTTCAACTTCGAATTGACCTTTGATAGTTTCTTATTAGAGTTGTTCAATTTTCTGGCTACTACAGTGTTTATAATTAAAGTTAGTACTTTAAACGAACAAATGAGTGTACCCCTCTGTGAACCAAGTAAGAGTGATATAAATTATAATTTGGGGCAAATTAACGGTATTTGCGATGTTTGATATGTCGCAAATAACATAATAAATTTTCTTTTATAGGTAGAATTGCAACTGTTGACATGGAAGACAGAGCAAATGTAAGTCACAGTCAATTTTTAATTATTCGGTAGCACAAAAATCCCCGAAGCCCGTGGATAAACTATGACCGTACCCCTCCATAGAAGATAAAACAATGTAATAAGGTTTTTGGGCAATTATTCATGGATCGTTTTTGTGGCATTTATGATGCATTTCTTCTGTTGCTATTTTAATCAGCATCGATGCACCTCAAATTGCCAGTTTTTTCAGCCCGTTGTAGCGTCACTTTATGTGTCTTTCATATAGATTTAAGTCTATTTTCTTGTGTATTGTGCTAACTTCTAGACTTTTCTGTTGGTAATTACTTTAAATTATTAATTTTTAGGAATTAGGGTCAAACAGTCGAAAGAGACAAGTTCAAGAAGAAGAAAATCGACAAAACGATGAAGAGAGGTAAATAATTTCACAACTTAATAAATAGCAATATACAGCATAAAGCTTTTGTATACAGTACTAGCAGATAGTTTCCAAGCATCGCTTTACTGCATCTCAAGGAAAGGTATATAGCATGGGAAGGGACAGTATACAGCATGCGAAGGGACAGTATATAGCATGGGAAGGGACAGTACATAGCATGGGAAGGGACAGTATATAGCATGGGAAGGGACAGTATATAGCATGGGAAGGGACAGTATATAGCATGGGAAACGAAAGTGTATAGCATGGGAAGGGGCAGTATATAGCATGGGAAGGGACAGTTATTGTAGCTGACAAATGAATTTAATTTTATTTCTTTTGTAGCTGTGAATTGGGAGCCTCAAAAGAAACACGCAAAGAAGCATCAAAAAGCATGCAAGAAATCAGAAACTGGTAAGACAACCACACTCTTATTTCTTGTAATAAGGACTTTTTCCCAGCCCTAGTCATACTGACATCAGGACCCAGGGGGGTACTTATATATATTTAGGATAGGGATGCTCTGGTTACTTTTTTTGGTTTAAAATTTGGGCAAAAGTTATTTTTTGGGTCAGTCAATTGCACAGCTATTTTTTTGGGTTCATGAAATTGTGGATGGTTTTTTGGGTCTCAAATATGAGAACAATTTAAAAAATATAGAAAAGCATGATTTACAAACGATTTTTTACTTTTTCGGTGTGTAGGGTAAGAAAAAGTACCTTTTTGGGTCAATTTTATGCCAGGAATAATTTTTTCTGGTTGATTATTTGTACCCCAGCCTGAGCGCCCTTATCTTAAATATATATGAGTCCCCCCCCCTTGGGCATCAGGACTTAGCTATGAAGTGGTTCTGATGTATATTTTCTGTTAGATGCATCATGTAAATGATTTTCTTTGATACATTGTTTTTATTATTGAGAGGTAAAACAAGTCGTTGTCATTCATCAGTGGTAAGTCTGACTGACATTTTTGAATAATGGATTTAGAAGTGATTTTGGCATTGGATTAACAGAGCAATTTCTCGGATAGGAGTAGGGACAGTTTGTCCGACATTTTTCAGGTTACCCCCCGTTAGATTACTCTTATTAGAGTATACCCTGTCAAGAATATGTTATATCATTATATGTTGCGTTTTTTAAGGCTTTTTTGTTGAAGATGTATCCTCTATTATGCACAGGGTCAAAAAAAGAACATCGATAAAGCAAGGGAATAGAATCAGTTCTTCCGATATTGTAACTGCATGCAAAAAAGAGGTTCATCCAGATGTGAAAGTCACCCCTTATAGAGTTGGTTTGGCATTGCGTGCTGTTCACAAAAGTGAATTATATTATTCACGTAAGGGCCATGAGACAAAAACGGCCTTCTACTATAAGCTTTGTTTGACTGAACTTCCTCGTGAAGCGTCAAACGTATCACACAAAATTCTCAAGCATGATATGAGCACTCAGTGCAATCTCTACTCTCGCGTGTCCTTTATGCAGAAAGAGAAAGATCAATTGCTTAATGTTATATCATTGGAATCATCTAATAGATTGCAAAAGGTTTCTGCCAAAGATCTTAGACAAAGTACAAGAATCACTCAAAAATGTGTACTTAACTTTGGTGATAACCTTGGTAAGGGTTCCTTTGGAACAGTTACAAGAGGAACTTACAGAGGAAATACTGACTCTGGGCACTCAATCCCAGTTGCAATTAAGCAACCACGCGACCTATCAGATAAAATTATAATTGATAGCATAATGCAAGAAATTAGAATCCTACATTTCATAAAGAAGTCATCAAAACACTTTTTGCAACATTTGATTGGAGTCATATATGACGAAGGTGAAAGAAATTCCCCCCTTAAGGTAGTTACTGAATTTATCGGAAGAGATGCACAGTCAACAACCATAAGCCACATTTTAGCAAATGAACATACTCTCAAAAGATATAACATTACCACTATAAATTGGTTAAGAATTTGCTTGAGTTTGTGCAACGCTTTGATGTACTTGCATAATAATCTTGGACTTTTACACAATGATTTGAAATCAAATAACGTACTCGTAAGAATTCAAAGATTGTCAGCAGTTCTGATTGATTTTGGGAAAGCTTGTCCAATTGTTAAAGCAAAACGGAAGTCAACCGTGAAAGACGATACTCACGTTTGGATAGCACCAGAAGTACTAGATGGCACTACAACCTATACTACATATAGCGACATTTTTTCACTTGGCTTTATCTACAAAAAGAGCTTGTCTTCTTTTAGTAAAAGTGATTATCTTACCACCATTGAGGACGCAGCAAATTTGTGCCAAGCTGAGAAACCATTTGATAGACCCTCTTTGCTCTTTGTTGCTGAGGAATTTGAGCGGAGACAAGAAGACATCTGAGAGATATTGACTAAACTTCAACATTGATGTTTAAATAGCTCTAATGTATAACGTTCAAATATCTACGTCACCCCTGCAACTAAAATGCTGCATGCTTGTGAATCAAATGCGACAAATCTTTTGCGATTTGTTATCATTGTATATTGTCTATCAGCAGGAAGTCTCCAATGGAATCAAAATCATTGTTTATGCAAGAACTTGGCAGGAAGACATGTGCTGGCTGTGATGCTTCATTTAGCTCAAGATACTACAAAAATCATATAGAAGAAAATTTCGACAATAAAACAAACACATACTTCTGTGCTAAAGCAGGTTTGTCTACAACTGTTTCAAGCGATTCAGAAATATCACTCAGTAGCGATGAACAATGCGACACAATGAATGTTGAGCAAGCGGAAGCAATTGATTCTGAGTTAGACGAAGATGCTATTACAGTAGAGGAGAGGCAGTTGCGCCAAAGAGCAGAGTTGATGAAAGATTCTCAAAATATAGAAGATGAAGACATCGATGCATTTTTTAACGTTGAAATCGACACCAGTGCAAGTTCGGGAGAAGAGAGTTCTGATGGTGAGCAAGATGTGCTGCAGGATGAAGAGGCAGAACAGATAGCAAGGGATTTCCCTCAAGATGACAACGAAGAAATTATCATTGAGCGACAGGCCAGAGAAACGGTCGAATTTTCTTTCGTCCGTTGGCTTTGCATTTTCATAACGATCTGGCAAATGAGATTTGTAATCTCAGACTCGGCTATAGCTGCACTTTTAAGTTTCTTGAGCGTACTTTTCCTTGCCTTCACAAATGTAGATAAGTTTTTCCAGGCTGTATATGAAAAATTTCCGAGGACAATCAAATCATTATGGGATTTAAATGAGATGCAACGTGGTGCATTCACAAAATTCGTCGTCTGTCCAAAATGTTACAGCCTGTATAAAGTAAAGGATTGTTACTACATCAACAGGGGTGAAAAGCATGCGAAACAATGCACATTTGTAGAATTCCCGAATCATCGCAAGCGACACCTCCGAGCTCCATGTGGTGCTGACTTGGTTAAAATTTCTAGGACTGTTACTGGAAAGCAAATTATATTACCTTTCAAGTCATATTGCTACAAATCTCTAAAAGAGTCTTTTGAGATCCTTTTGAAACGTTCTGGTTTCCAAAACTTATGCAACCAATGGAGGACAAGAGAAATTCCAGACAATATCTTGGAGGATATATATGATGGAGCCATTTGGAAAGATTTTGCTGACAGATTCTTGAATGAATCACAACGAAACTTTGCATTCATGTTAAATCTTGACTGGTTTAATCCCTTTAAACATGCGAAATATTCAATTGGAGGAATATACTTAGTGTGCCTGAATCTTCCTAGAAGCGAACGGTTCAAAAGAAAAAACGTTATCCTCGTTGGTATCATTCCTGCTATGAGGCATGAACCACCGACTAATACCTTTCTCAAACCTCTTGTTGAAGAGTTGATAGAAGGCTGGCAAGATGGCTTCTATTTGACAAGTCACGAGTCTCCTGATATAGCTGAACAGTATCGTTTTGCGTTGCTTTGTGTTGGCTGTGACATACCAGCATGCAGAAAATTGTGTGGGTTCCTTGGTAAGTATGTATTATGTACATAATTTCCATTGCAATTTCTAATAATTCATGATAGTCATAAAGCATTGATATCCTAATATTTTGGGCGGAAAATTTTCAGAAAAAACTTCTAACAAAATGCTTTCGATAATTTGTCAAAAAACGCAAAACTATTCTTTTTTACAGCTTTAGTGAAATTTTTGCTTGCAATGGGATGTAATGGCATATAATTAACCTAATTTTATAAAAGATCGGCATTGAATGCTGAAAACATAAGTATCTTGAACAATTTCACAAATTTCAGACCGGCGATAGTTTCAGACAAAAGTTTATTCGAAACTATTACTGTTCGAAACTCTTAGATGTCCATATATTTGTGATCAGGATAGTAATGGTAGAGACACTGAGGCCTTTCTACACTTTTTGACTTACACTTTCCGACTGACAGGCCTTTCTGACTTTCTGACTTTCTGTCTACATCAGAATGCGAATTACACACCAAACTGATTCTAAATCGTAGTATTGGTACACATACTTTGATTTGATTGAAAAAGAAGACATTCTACTTGTGGCTTTTACTAGTAAAATATTGCATGTCCGGTTTTTATTAACTTTTCAGTGACTGGGAATGCCAACAGTCAGTGGTGGCGCCAGCCGCAAAAAAGTGGAGGGGACAAAGGAAGATCCCCAGGCAAATTGTTCAGGGCCATGCCCTTTTATACTCAGAAAACACCCTTTTTACCCTCAGGAAGCACCCTTATTTGTCTATCAAACTCTAGAGATAACTACTTAACCCCTCCTTAGATGTTTTCTCAACGGATTTAGACGAATTGGAAAACTGACCTCGGAGAAAAGTGGGGGGGGACTTGTCCCCTCCATCCCCCCCCCGTGGCTCCGCCACTGCCAACAGTAACAATGATAGACTGAGAAAGGGCTTTGGTGAATGTGTATCTATAAAAAATTGGCATTTTTAGATTTCGGTAAAAGAGGGCTGGAAAATTGGATTGAGGACCCCATGAATACACTTCAGCTGGAAAAAAGACAAAGACAGCTTTTTTTTGCCTTGTCCCCTTTTTAATAAAATGAAATCGTCATTTTTGTAATCAGCTATGTGAATAATTGAACGTGGATTGGGATGTTTTTTATGCANATATTGCATGTCCGGTTTTTATTAACTTTTCAGTGACTGGGAATACCAACAGTCAGTGGTGGTGCCAGCCGCAAAAAAGTGGAGGGGACAAAGGAAGATCCCCAGGCAAATTGTTCAGGGCCATGCCCTTTTTATACTCAGGAAACACCCTTTTTACCCTCAGGAAGCACCCTTATTTGTCTATCAAACTCTAGAGATAACTACTTAACCCCTCCTTAGATGTTTTCTCAACGGATTTAGACGAATTGGAAAACTGACCTCGGAGAAAAGTGGGGGGGACTTGTCCCCTCCATCCCCCCCCCGTGGCTCCGCCACTGCCAACAGTAACAATGATAGACTGAGAAAGGGCTTTGGTGAATGTGTATCTATAAAAAATTGGCATTTTTAGATTTCGGTAAAAGAGGGCTGGAAAATTGGATTGAGGACCCCATGAATACACTTCAGCTGGAAAAAAGACAAAGACAGCTTTTTTTTGCCTTGTCCCCTTTTTAATAAAATGAAATCGTCATTTTTGTAATCAGCTATGTGAATAATTGAACGTGGATTGGGATGTTTTTTATGCACACAGTAAACTTTAATGAATTTCCACAATACAAAACTCCAATAAACCAATAAAAATCATTCAACCCAAAGCTAATCGTTTACCCTTTTATAATTTATCCAGGCCACAGTGCGACAAGAGGATGCTCTCGCTGCAACAAAACCTTTCCAGGAAGAATCGGTGAAAAGCTGTATTCGGGATTCGACAGAGCAACTTGGGAGCCTAGAAGTCATGATGATCACCTCAGAAAAGTAGGCGAGATAGTGAAATGCCGAACTAAAACAGACAGACAAAAACTCCAATCTGAGCATGGGGCCCGATATTCAGAACTTTTCAAACTTCCCTACTATGACTGCATAAGAATGGCCATAATTGATCCAATGCACAACTTGTTTTTGGGGACAGCCAAGCATACATTGAATGTCTGGAAGGAACTTGGTATCTTGACAGACGAAAAGTTGCAGTTGCTTGACCAGAAACTTACAAACATCAGAGCAGCAGCAGATGTCGGTAAACTCCCAACTAAACTGGTAAGCGCCTATTATTCTTTTACAGCAGATGAATTCAAAAACTGGACAATCCTATTTTCAGTGTACGGGTTTAAAGACATTGTTGCAGATCAGCATTTAGAATGCTGGAGAAAGTTTGTGTTGGCATGTCGCATTTTATGCTCTAGGGTGATTACCCAAACTGATATTCGAATGGCTGATATGTTGTTTGTCGACTTCTGCAGAACATTTGAGAGGCTGTATGGAAAAGAAAAGGTGACCCCTAACATGCATTTACATGGACATATTTGTGAATGTGTATCAGATTTCGGACCAATTTATTCATTTTGGCTTTTCAGTTTTGAAAGATACAATGGTATCTTGGGTGGACTTCCTTCTAACAAAAGGGACATAGAGACCCAATTTTTTAGCCGATTTTTGAGAGAAGTGCAATGCCTTGACTCACAGATTCCAGACAATTTTCGCAATGAGTTCTCCCAGGAATTTGCAGGCCTTTTAGATCCAAAAGACCGTGGTTCTCTTGCTCAAATTCCACTAAAATGCCTTTATCCAGTTATGCGCCTCTCTTCGCGACGATCTAATTACGCTGCTGAAGACTGGACGGATCTTCGGTACATAACGATGAAGCCCTTGCCTAAGGCACTTGCATTGAACAGTTTAGATCTACAGTATCTCGAGTCAATGTATAAAGCACTCTACCCACAAGCGGCAACAATTGAGGTACACGTTTCTTATAGAAAGGCAAATTTCATTTACATGGGAAAAGAAGTTTTTGGATCGTGCTCATCAAGAACACGGAGATCTAGTACTGTTCTTGCTTACTGGCACAGTACTGGAGGAAATATTATGGCGTTTGAAAGAATGTACCTGCGCCCGAGACCAGGGGTGGTAGAAGAGTACCTGATGCATGTAGCCACAATCGATGGGGATCCTTACGTTCATATCATTGCTAGGATCAAATGGTGTTCAGCTGTGACTAACAAAGACTATTATGGAAATCCAGTAGAAGTTTGGAGTTCGGAACTTTACGATGATTCTGGACCCTCAAAATTCATGCCAGTGCAGCGAATAAAATCGAAGTTTGTAAAACTAACATTACGAAAGTGGGGTAGAAATGTATTGGTA
>REGM01000155.1:207052-234990 GCA_004194415.1 Aurelia aurita | reverse complement strand
TTCTACTGCTGGTGGAGCAGTTGCGTATTGGATCTCTCCGAGCCAGTGTGGTGAATTCGGGCAAGGGCGGGCATGTCACACTGGGGACGATGTCCTACCTCTGTCCGAAAAACGGAAGTTTGATAACAAAATTTACTTCACCTTTGTCCCAAAAACCGATCTTTTATTTATGACAAATTTCGTTTGTCGTTTTTCTTCAATTTGGCAGAAAAGTTTGAATTAAGTAATCAGTCAGAGCAGTCAGTGGCGTAACGGAGCAGCTCGGGGACCTTAGTAAATTAGCCATCCAGGGGCCCCTTGGGCTTGAAATTGATAGAATGCAGAACTTTTTCGAAGTTCCCTAAATTGACAACGGTGACAACATTTGCAAGCCCAGTACAGCAAAACCTCCATAGTGGAGGTTAATTATGAAGGCTTCATATAAAGGTCCGTCGCCAAGAAAAACGAATTGGGGTGATATTAACTGCGAGCGAAGAAGAGAGCCGAACTACGCGACCGGGAATTCTTTTTCGGGAAAAAATTTTCCGACCACGCCCTTTGCATTGCTGGAAAATGCATCTTTCGTAGAAAATTCATAGTTGAATGGAGAAAAGGATTGCGATCAACGAAAGGCTTCCTAAAGAAATTTATGAAAATACAGCTTCAACTTCGTATAGAAACGGCTCTTTTTTGTCAAATCATCTCATCCACTAAATATTTGCATGTTCCTTGAATATAACTAAACTTCTTTAATAAGTTTGCAATTTACAGCGTTTTCTAATACACTAAGCTTGCAATGATAGCGTTTTTAATTTCTTTTTAAGGCTCGAGGCCCCTTAGTGGCCCTAAAATTTTCAGTGCAAATCAACAGGTTGCTCTTCTACTTCAGTAGCTTAGTACCTTATTAAGAGGCCCCTTTGAGGCTCCCACAGCTCGGGGGCCCTTAGGAGTTGCTCTAACCCCAACTACCATGCGTTACGCCACTGTAATCAGTGACGATGTTTGTCCCAAAAACCGATAGTTTTTGTCAACAAGCTTAATCAGACTTCCGAAAGCAGGTTGTAGTTATATCTGTTAAAGCAGAAGTGTCCCAAAACTGGTAGTCTTGGTTGAGGAACTGGTCCTTTTGCGCAAATTTGCCGGACACAAGTAGGACAGCTTTGCTTAAATTTGATTTTGTGGTCTTTCGTGTTTTAATTTGCTGGACAAAGGTAGAACCGCTTGTGATTGAAATTTGAGTTTTTGGTCGTTTTCATATAAATTTGGCGGACAAAGGCAAAGGTAGAACCAGTGAAGGCTAGACTTTAGAATGTTGGTCAGGTACGACAGCAATAGAATGCATTTTGGAAGAATATAAGATCAGATTTGTCGAAATTCACCTTTGTCCAAAAACTGGTTGTTTTGGGCAACAACTTCGTACTCTGTCATAAAACAAACCGGTCTTTTTTACAATACATTTAGAAAGACATGGGGTCAAATTTTTTACAGTACTTGCCGCCCCTGATTCGGGCTAAGAGTTGCAGGAGCTGACAGAGGAAGTGGCCAAAAAGTAAGTTGTGGTTACTTTACTTTACTTATGGCCTAGGCTACTTTGGTTATTGTTTCATTCATCTATGATCGTTCTACATCCATGCTAGTAATATCACGAAGATTACTTGATTCAGCAATTCATTGCAATTTGATACTTTTCAAATGCCCATAACGCCAATTAGATTTTATATGCCACCAATTTTAAGTCTATTTAGTTCTTTTCAATGTTTTTAGCAAATGGCTAAGTCTGGTAGCTGTTTTTTACATTTCTATGACGTATGCTCATAAGATCGATGATATCTAAGATGATTTCAAACAATCTTGGGGATGCTTTCTAGGGATACCGGTTTTCCTTAAAACAGTTTGGTCATTTTAGTTGAAATAGAGCAAAAGTTATTGCGCTAGATGAGGCTGCTACTTGTAACTGTTTCAAGCAATCTTCCAATAAACATGACACAGAGTGCAATTTCCTCACATGACAGAGCCGGCATATACAATCATTTCCTTGTTGGAAATTTCATCGCCATACAAATGTAATGCAGGCCTAGTGCCACTAAGTTCCACAAACCTTACCAAATCGTTTTTTCTTCAAGTGTACTGCTGATACAGAGCCTCAAAATTTATCGAAGAGCAGAGCCATAATAAAACACGCTGAGAGATATTTTCAATAGATACTGGTCGATAAAAAGTTTAATAACAAGTGGTACTTTAAATGAGAAATCAAAGAAAACCTTGCTGTTTTAACTACCATAAAAGTTCTATTGAGCCCTCTCTCTTGTGCGTCCCCACGAGACATCTTTCAACAAACAAAATGGTTGGGGAAATTCCCCACCAGCACTTTCAATGTCCCCACACAGGGCCGTAGGAAGCATCTTAAACTTGGAGGGGCACGACACTTCAAGGGTACTTTTTTCATTAAGCTAAAAGGGCATTTCCTCAAACAAAAAGGGCAATTTATCGCTTATTGAAAAATCTTGGGAGGGCACGTGCCCCCAATGCCCCCGGTTCCTACGTTTCTGTCCCCACAAGTTATGCTCATTTTCCCAACCAGTAAAGTGCTCTTTTTAATAAAAAACTGTGTTCAGAATATCATGATCATGTGAAGGCAGGTTTGATAGAAGATTCGATAGAGTAACGAAAGATCAATTTTTATAGCAACTCTTTGTATCAAATTTTATCAGATTTGTCATCTCATTTTTAACTTGGCATTAGATAATGTTTGCTAAAAAGTTCATAATTGTTATTGAGTTCCAAACTGATGCTATTTCCTTCAATTAGATAGCTACAGCAATAGACACTGCAGGTTATATTGCGTGTTAAATCGTAAAATAATAAGTTATAAGGGAATGTGCAATTGTAAATAGGACTGTCTATTAATAGGAAAAAAACAATCAGACACAGCATTGCTTCTTTGGCTATCCATTGTTCACCGTGCTTGTGCAACTTCGATTTGAATGTGATACTTGTAGATGTTTTTGCTCTTTGCAAATGCAAGCTTTTAACCTTGCACAAAGCCTTTAACAAACCGTGCTAGCTGGATAGATGAGGAACATTTGTAATTTGAAGCTTTAATTTTGCGAAGTCCCTGAAAAATCTTTTGAAACTGGACAGTATTGACAAATGCTTTGAGATTTGTTGACTGAAAACTCTGTAAATACTTGTTTTGAGATCTCACTAGCTACTCTGGAAGGTCTTAAAAAAATATAGACGAAATCTGCATTTAAAGCATTAAGAATAGACACTGATAAGAAATACTAAAATATAATAATAATAATAATAATAAATGTTGGTAAAGGGGCTGGAAGGCCATGGCCTATAAAAACCCTTATTGACTACGGCTACTAATCTAGGTTAATTTGAATACGAATTTTGAATCCCCGTGTAAAGAGTCAAAAAGTTTTTCGAAATGTATCACATCTTTTGCTTCTACGATGCTAGCGGGCAAGCAGTTCCACTCTTTTATGACTCGCTGGGAATAAAAGTTCTTTCTGACATCTAGTCTGCATTTATTCAAGACTATTTTAAATTTATGACCCCTTGTCTTATTGTCGTTGAGCTTGAAGAACTTCGAGGGATCAGCGTCAATGAGGCCATGAAACAATTTGTAAGTTGTGATCATATCACCACGCTTTCTCCTATACTGAAGAGTCGGTAATTTTAAGGCTTGTAATCTTTCATTGTATGATAATTGGCTGATGCCTCGAACAAGCTTCGTTGCTCGTCTTTGAACGGCTTCTAGTTGTTCTATAAGTCTGGAGGGTGGAGGGGGAGCATTGTCACCCGAGCTGGGACTTTTCCAGACCAACTTTTTCTTGACCAACTTTTCACATAGATCACAAATTTCGATGTTGGTCGACCAAATTGGGGGGCCTTTTTAAGATATTAGGGGGTTGAGGGTGAAATGTTTGGTTTTCAAGAAAATGACTCAAACTAACTACACCTGCCAAATTTTAAAGATAATTAAGGAAGGGGCGCCATTTTTACTTTTTGCCCTCCTTGCAATTTCATCCCCAGCACGCCACTGGATACTTTAATGGACCTGAAAGGTCTACAAATCCAAGGCTTGAAATATGAACGGACAGAGGAATGGGTGATTGTGTCATATCCCGACAATGGATGTCAGTTAATTATACAGACGTTGCGTCAGGGGCAGATTTTTCTGATGAAGATGGCTGTTGTGACTGATATTTTGTAAATTGACGAAATTTTCCACCAATCCTACTGCAATGGGCGTGGATTTGATCGGCTGTATTTGTTATATGGTTTGAAATGTAGTTTTTTTGAATATTTTAGCACATCCTCCCAAAATTGGTTGAATGCCCCCTGAGTACTTAGTTTTTAAAAACACATGATTTGCCATCAATAATTGTTTCATACAATACCACATTGGAGATTCCTCGTTTGACACCTCTTCTATTGACATTACAGACTTTCACTCATTTGCATGTCAGATTCCTGTTTCGAAAGGGAAGGTCACTCAAGTTTGGGTTCTGTAGTACGACGTAATCACAGCAAAACAATTTCTTTATTCATTTTAAACGAGTTTTTAGCGAGTTATCGCTTCGTTATCGTTTTTAGTGAGCTATCGTTTTAGTGAGTTAGGCAATAATGTTGAGAACGAGACTAAAAAATAGATCTGTAAAAGCCAAAAATGATGCAGACTTCCAGAAATACCGTCTGCAGCGAAATTTAGTTGTAAGATTGAACAAGCGAGCAAAACGCGAATATTATGGGAATCTTGATATGAACTGTATTAAGGATAACAAAACGTTTTGGAAGAAACTTAAACCTTTGTTTTCAAATAGTATGAGCAATGAAAAAATTGTACTGATCGAGGACGATAAAATTATAAGAGATGACAAGGACATTAGCAAGTATTTTAATGAATATTTTGCTAATATGACTGACACGCTTAATATCCCGAAGTTCCCTACTCCCCAGGTAGAACTTACTGGGGACTCCGTTCTTGATGCTATACAAGAATATGCCAGCCATCCTAGCATCGTTATGATCAAAAGCATGGCTCAGAACAACGGACGATTCGAATTCTCATCTGTTGATACCACTCTTATTTTTAGTGAGGTCAACAAAATGGATTCCTCCAAAAAGACAAGCGGTGCTGTACCCACCGATAAACTCAAATTAGCCTCAAGTGCTTGCTATAAGGAGATTACATATCATATTAACAACGCTATCAGTACTAACACTTTCCCGGATATCCTTAAACTTGCTGACGTCTCTCCAATTTTTAAAATGGGTGAAACTTTCATCAGGGGCAATTTCCGACCAATAAGTGTGCTATCTTCTTGCTCCAAGCTCTATGAAAGGGTGTTGTCACAACAAATGGTGCCTTTCAAATTTACTTTGTGCATTTCGAGAGAATCACAGCTCACAACACGCACTTTTAAGGCTTGTTAAGCAGTGCCGAAAAAGTCTTGATAAAAAAGGAATAGTTGGATTGGTACTAATAGACCTCTCCAAGGCATTTGATTGTCTACCTCAAGACCTCCTTATAGCGAAGCCTGATTCATATGGCTTTGGGATTGGTAGTCTTCGGCTTATCTTTGACTAATTAAAATCTCGGAAACAACGTGTCAGGATTAACTCTACTTACAGTTCTTGGCTCGAAATCACATCAGGTGTACCACAAGGCTCAGTCCTTGGTCCTCTTCTATTCAACATCTACATCAACGATCTCACTTTTTTTATAGAGGACTCTCATCTATGCAACTTTGCTGATGATAATACTTTGTATGCCTCTGATCTCAAACTAGAAATGTAATTTCAAGCCTAGAAAATGACACGCATAATACCCTTTTTTGGTTCGAAACACGTATGATGGTTGCAAATCCATCCAAATTTCAGTTTATGTTTATGGGCTTGGGGCATGATTACAAACTATGCATGGAGATTGATGAGATGGTAATTACTACGGTTGAACAAGTCAAATTACTAGGCGTTACCATTGACTCCAAGCAGAAATTTGGTGACCATGTGAAATCTCTGTGTATTAAAACTAACAGAAATGTTAGTGACCTCTCGATGGCTGCTAAGGTTCTTGATCCACCTAAATGTAAGTTGCTTTACAATTCTTTTCTCATGTCGAACTTCAGGTATTGCCCCCTTATTTGGATGTTTTGTGGAAGAATTGCTAACAAAGAAATTAATAGGGTTCATAAACGAGCACTTCGTATCTTACTGAAAGATTATTATTCTTCATTTGATGAACTGCTCGAGAGGAACAACGAAAAAACTGTTCATGTTCAGAACCTACAGAAACTTATGATTGAAGTATATAAATCACTCAATCATGAAAATCCTTATGGGATTTATTCTCAAGGAAAGAAATTAATTACAACTTGAGGATTAAAGATATTCTTACACTTCCCAAGGCATCAACTGCCTCTTTCGGTACAAATTCGATAGCGTTCAGGGGTAGCATAATTTGTAAATAGTATTGCTGTAAGTTAGTTTAATTTAGTTGGTATTTATTAGTTTGTGTTTTATAGCGCAAGCTACACCTTTTTTTATCAAACTGTAAATAAAGTGATGATGATGATGATGATTATTATTATTATTATTATTGTTATTATTATTATTATTATTATTCCAAATGGAATGAAAAAGTTTTGATTCCATCCAAATATCTTAGCACCGAAATCGCAAATTGAGGCAAGAACAATTTTGATGATTTTTACGTGGCATTTCTAATGCAATGCTACAACACCCAAATAAGGTTTGTGTCTCCCGAAACAAGGCCCATGCGTTATTGACACGAGCTTCATATCCATGCATCATAATGAAAAATGCTGCAATTGTGAATTCAGCTTAAAGGTCAAATCCAGCCAATTTTGATGTTTTCACCTCAATAACTTTCAAGCATGGTAAACTTCATGAAGATCTTAATTTCTGATGTGAGAAAGTAACATTTTGGAGTTATAAAAAGGAGCATGATACTCACGTGGGTATTCGTCTCGTCCTAAAAACTTGTGAAGTCATGGATCTTAAACTAGCAAAATTGTGGCGTAAACTGTATCATAACTTTCTTGAGTTAATTTAAGTGACTGCAACCAATAACAATTTCAGTGAAACATAAAATAACAATAGCAAAAACACATTTTCGCATCGGTTGGAAATCGTACCTTTCTCAGCCGTTTACACAATGCCATTTTCAAATCGAGCCAGTTATATATGTAACGTGTAAAAGACGTCTTCATTTCATATTGGTTGATCACCAAGACTAGGGTAAGATGAGAGTAGAGTGAATTATTTTTGAGCTTCTTTAGCAATATCCTAAAGAAGTTGTATCCTCATGGCAAACTTTTAAAGGTTGCTTCGACATTTTGCCTGTGAGTCAGTATATCCACTAAAAATAATTCTCAAACCTTGTTCCATTGTCTTACAAAAGAGCTTCCTTTGACGACCAGCCTGCCCTAGTTTAGTTTACCCAGGGCTGGAGTCAAGCGAACTTAGCAAAATGTTCAATAAAACAAACAGATTACGATTAGAACCCGACACCATCATTTTATTGTGTATATATATATGTATGAGGAGTACTTTCCTTTTCAATGCAAAAAATACCGAATGTTCCACAAGACAGATTTCAAATTATTACATTAAAAATTAAATTGTGAGAAAGATTTCTGCTAATCAAATATTCGCCAAAAACTATTTTTAACTAATAAATTCAAGTAAAAATTGCGAGATCTGAATACAAGTCGATGAACAATCATCAAAATATACTTGGAAAAACTGATTTTAGAGAACATTTGTTGAAATATTTATCTTTGACACTAATTATGCTAATTTATGCAAAACTAATCATGCATGAAATCACAAAAAGATGATTGTCTTCATTCCTAAAGTATTTTCCTATGTCACAGTAGTTTTAAGATTTTATCACCCTTATGCACCAGAAACTGAAATTTCTTCTTATGGTAGAATACCACCTTAAATGAGGATTAAACCTCGGCTTCCAATTTTTTTGACGTTTTTTCAGCAGCATGTATTCAAATATTTTTTTGCATCATCTGAAAAAAATCTGATCTTGCAAACTTTATTTTCTTAAAGCTATAATATGAAGAAATTGAGAATAAATGGTCTTCTTCATCTAACTTCATATTCATGCGAGAAAAGTAAAAATTCTATTCTTGTTATTCTTTTACAGGAGTTAACAGTTTTCTTTTCACAGATTACTGTGTCTAATATTGCCTTTGTGTGTTTATTACCATAAGTCTGGTATCTATGGCTATTTTGAGCTCTTTATTTTCAATTCTGTACCGTAAATCATTTGCTTAATAATCCTATGTACTGTGTAATAATAAGTACTCCTGTTTGAAAAATCCCAAACATTTCATTACATGACAGATCTTTAAAGTTGTTTTTTTGCCAAGTAGAACAAAGACTAAGCCTTTTCACTGCTTTAAATATATTTGGATCATTGAAAAAAGAGATTTAGAAGAAATTTTATGATAGGCTCGATAATCGAGTTTTGGTGATGTTTTGAGCAGTAGTACTGTTTTGGGACACCCTGCAGCTCATTAAGTTCCACAAACCTTACTAAATCGTTATTTCTTCAAGTGTACAGCTGATACAGAGCCTCAAAATTTATCGAAGAGCAGAGCCATAATAAAACACGCTGAGAGATATTTTTCAATAGATACTGGTCGAGAAATAGTTTAATAACAAGTGGTATTTTAAATGAGAAATCAAAGAAAGAGCTTGCTGTTTTTAGCTACCATAAAAATCCTTAAAAGATGCCTTGCGTCCCCTCTCTAATAAGCCCCCTTCTAGTATCAAATGCAAGAGGTTACCTTGGTGTTTTTTTTTTCATTTATTCGGCTAAAACCATTTAAAGGTTGATCTTTCTATGGTTTTGGATTAAAAAGGCGTTAATTTGTGAATTTCGCTTGCAAAATGTTATGTTGGTTCCGAAAAATATGAGGCAAAAGTCATAAAAAGCCTTGTTATTTGACTTCATGAATAGTCCCATATTCTATAGGGAAATCATTGGAACATTATTTTCTTATTTGGTTCGAAATTATTACCATTTCTTTCCGTAGCTAGGGCTACAGTCAGGTTAACAAAGAAGTTATCTGCTTCTTAGAACCAAAGTCTGTTTTCCCTGTATTGCCTACAAACTCAGAGGCCAGCAGGAAATTGGTGTTTTCAACATATGCCCTTTAACATATGCCGCCATAGGATTAAAAACAGTTTGGATATCAAGAATTTTCAAAGAACTTATACACAACCACAATTTGAGATCAATATTTGGGAAAAACTTGAAAACCTCAAAAGGAGTTTACAGAGGGGGTCTTTGGGGGGGGGGGGCACCAGAACCCGCAAACCCGCATCAAATTTTTCAAAAACCCGAGTGTGAAAAATGAGGAGAAACGACATAACGAGATGCCGGGTGAGTCAAAAAGATGTATATGTATGTATGTATCAATTTGCCACAGAATTAAGATTAAAAATATTTACAAGTTTTATAATATAAAAATAGATACAATACAATAAATAAGGTTAAAAACGTAAAGAAAAACACCCCTAATTACAGTGGCAGGGATAGCATTAAAAGGTCAAGCTGACCTTATTTCCGTAATGGTCCCCTTAGAGGTGTCGGTATAACGGAAAAAATGTATGGTTAAAGGGCAAAAACAGATTTATATGTGTTTTCGATACAAAACGTGGTTTATAAGACCAAACATGATCGGGAGCGATAACGAAGGGTCTTAATAGAAGACATATATGTCATCTTACCTTTTCTGTATATTTAGGAAAAAATTTTCTTTGATCTTATGTTTGAACGTATTTATATTGTGTGATGATTTCAACTCAGATGGAAGACTATTCCATATTTTCTGCCCTAGATAAGATAGGCATTTTTATCCTGTCTTACTTTTGCGAAATGGAAATTCCAATTTGAACTTTGACCTTCGCGTTGTTCGGCCCTGGTTGACTGGACGGAATATCTCAGCACTGTAAGCTGGGGCAGTTCCTTTGAAAAAGTTCATTATGCTAACACAGATACATTGATCTATCCTGTTCTTTGTGGGGAGCCAATTTATAGCCCTGAATTCTGTGGCCCCAATATGGGCTGTGTTTTTTAAATTCAGGTAAAACGAATGCATTTGTTTTGTGCCGATTGGATTTTTTTGGACAGCCTCTTATTCAAATTNCGGCCCTGGTTGACTGGACGGAATATCTCAGCACTGTAAGCTGGGGCAGTTCCTTTGAAAAAGTTCATTATGCTAACACAGATACATTGATCTATCCTGTTCTTTGTGGGGAGCCAATTTATAGCCCTGAATTCTGTGGCCCCAATATGGGCTGTGTTTTTTAAATTCAGGTAAAACGAATGCATTTGTTTTGTGCCGATTGGATTTTTTTGGACAGCCTCTTATTCAAATTTGGGTACCATGAGGTGCAAGCGTAATCAAAATGGGGTTGAATAAGAGCATTTAGAAGCAACCTGCGCTGTGAAGGGAGTTATCCAGGAAGTTTTGTTTCCTGTACAGCAATTTTAACTTGCCATTTATCTTTCCAAGCATCTTAGTTGCCATTGACTCACCAGAGAGACTTTCATCCAGAACACATCCCAGATATGTGACCGTTGAATGTTGTTTAATCATTATATCGCCCCTCCTGATGTCCAGCTTTTTTAGATTTTTACATTTTTTTCGTCCAAAAAGAATGGATTTAATTTTTTCTCTCTCCAAAATGAATGCTTGGTTTGTTTTCGACAAACCAATCGCAGAGAGAGTTAAAATTTATATTCAAAGTGTTTTCTATTTGCTCAATGTTTTTGTCTCTAAAAATTAAGCAGGAATCATCTGCGTACAGCAGCAGATCACAGTCAACCGCTCGCGCCATGTCATTCACGTAAAGAAGAAATATGAGTGGGCCAAGAATTGAATCCTGGGGGACCCCACATGTCAGATTACCATGATTTGAATATTTCTTTCCTATGTTGACAGTAAATGATCGATCCTGAAGGTGAGATTTAAACCATAAAATGGCAGATTCACTAAAGCCAATATATGCCATTTTATCCAGGAAAATTTTATGGTCAATTGTATCAAATGGTTTTTGAAGGTCGATTAAGATCATACCTGTAAACATCCCGGTTTCAAATTCTCGAAGGATCTTATCACTCAGGTAAGATAAGCAGGTATCAATTGAGTGATGAGAACGAAAGCCAAATTAGTATGGTATAGACGTTTGAACGGCTCTCAAACCCCATTTTTCAGATTCTTATAAACTGATAATACCTGTGTAGCTAACATGTCAACTTTGATAAGAAGATTTAGTTTGTGAAAATCAGTCGTATTGTTCTCGAATTACAAGATTTTATAATAAATGCTTCATCTCTAAATCGTCCAAAACAGGCCTAAAATCCTTGATCAAATTTGCTAGTAATCCAGCGTCATGATGATCGAAAAAATGGTATATTTGCGAAGAAGTTCTGGAAAGTCTTTCTCCAAAAGAATTAAAAATTGTATTCCTCCTACGTTCTCCAAGTGTCAAAAACAGACATGGGCGGTTAATTTTTCCTCTTTATTTCGTTAGATCTTTTTTCCTCTTTTTTATATTGTGTCATCTTCTTGAACTTGGCAAGGCGACATATTCCAAAGAAAGTTCTGGAAAGTCTTTCTCCAAAAAAAATTGAAATTGTATTAAGTCTTTCTCCAAAAGAATTTTTTGACTTTTTTTGGGGTGCCTTTCTCCAGGCAGAAAATATATTTTAAGGTGTCATTTTTGGTAACATCATAAATTGCCATGAATTTGGAGTATCATTTTGAAAAAAGAAATCTTTAGGGTAAAGGTTTTGATTTTTTGACCTATTAGATTAAATTTTAGGGTATGTATTTTCCATGGCCTGTAAATTTTGCGGTATGGTTTTTAGAAAATTTTATAAATTTTAGGGTGTGATTCCACATGTCAAAATGGCACACCCCCGTCACCTCCCTATTGAAGTTACACCCCGGGCAGAAAACTCTGTAAATACTTGTTTCGAGATTTCACTAGCAGAGACAAGGAACCAGAGGGCACTGGGGGGCACGTGCCCCCCAAGTTTAAGATGCTTACTACGTCCCTGCTCATTAGCTACTCTGGAAGGACTTTTAACAAAAATAGATGCAATATTTTAAAACATTAAGAATTTAAGAAACTGATAAGAAACTTGTGGTAGCAAAACTTTCATAAAATCTAAGAAACAACGTACCAAGCCCAGGCCTAAGTTTTTTATAAGAAAATGCTTGTAATCGAGAAATACACAAAGACATAGAAAACTGATAGACTATACCTCATAAAATTACATTCTTCAGTCAAATAAAATTAGAGATTGATTCATAATAGCTTTAGAGGCCACAATGAATTGACAAGCTCGAAAGTTTCGGTAACATACCCCTCCCCCATTTGAATACCAGCAAATCCGCTCCCGCTGGGTTTCGAAGGGGGGAAATAATAATAATAATAATCAATTTGTTTAAAGTTGGTAATATACGTCTATAGTGCACATCAAGAGATGTGCACTAATTAATACCAACTATCTACATAATATACAAAAATAACTAAATTACAATACAATCCAACTCTTTACATATCTATTTACAAACTCTGCAGGTACATGTCTTTCCATTCCATTCTCTGATTTGTCGTTTGAAAGAGAGGACACTATCACAGCTCTTTACCACATCAGGTATGCTATTCCAAAGGTAGCTGCCTCTGTATGTAATAGAATTTGCCCCATAAGTTATCGTTTGGAATCTTGGTATCTGTAGGAGATCCTTATTGCGAAGGTTGTAATTTGATTGCTTCCTCTCAAAAAATTCCCACATAAATGCAGGGTTCATTTGATGGAGGGACTTGAAAACCTCCAGGAGTAATTTTTGAAGATTTTGTAAATGGACTGTTTTTTGGCCTGATCTGGCCAGAAGTTCGTTGAAACTTGAACTGAAGTCATTGTACAGTCTACGAAGAGCTCTCTTGTGGATTCTGTTTATCTCTTCATTGGCAGTTTTCCCGCAGAACATCCAAATTAGGGGGCAATATCCAAAGTTTGACATGATAAATGAATTGTAAAGGAGCTTAGCCTGTTCGAAGGTAATGAAATTTGCAACCCTAGAGAAAGCACTTACCTTCCTGCTTGTTTTGGCACAGATAGTCTTAACGTGGTTATCGAACTTTAGTTTTGAGTCAATATCTATCCCTAATAATTTAACTGTATCTGATGATGGAACAATTTGGTTATTGATCTCAAGACACAGTTTGTGTGTTTGATGTAATCCAAGGAACATGATTTTGAATTTGGATGGATTTGCCACCATGAAATTGGTTTCAAACCAATCCAATGTTATCCCCACATCAAGCTCCAAGGATGCCAGAACTTCAGATAAACGCTTACTGGTTGCATATAAGGTGTTGTCGTCTGCAAAGTTGCAAACTTTTGAGTTTTTTACAAAGAAGAGCATGTCATTAATGAATATGTTGAATAGAAGTGGTCCTAACACGGAGCCTTGTGGTACACCTGATGTGATATCGAGCCATGAGCTATACGTGGAGTTAATTTTGACACGCTGTCTTCTCGCCGTAAGGTAACTGTACAGCAGTCGTAGACTGTTCATCCCAAAGCCATAGGCTTCAAGTTTTGCGATAAGGAGATCATGTGGCAAGCAATCATATGCTTTTGAAAGATCCATAAGCACCATGCCCACTATATTTTTATCATCTAGTCCTGCACGACAGTTTTCGACCAGCTTTATCAATGCATGCTGGGTACTGTAGCCTTCTCTGAAACCACAAAGTAGATCTGAAAGGCTGGGTCTTATGAAGGGTAACATTTGCGATAACATCAGTCTTTCAAAGACTTTTGAGAGTGTTGACAGAACACTGATAGGTCTAAAGTTTTCTTTTATGTGGGAATCTCCGATTTTGAAAATAGGCGATACATCGGCTTTTTTTAGGTTATCGGGGAAAGTGTTCTGATCTATTGCATTGTTGATATGATAAGAGATCTCCTTATAGCAAGACTCTGCAACGGCTTTCAGTTTATCCACTGGCACTGGGCCACTTGTTTTCTTGGCACTGTTTAGTTTATTGATTTCATGGAGGACAAGACTTGGATCTATATGAGTAAACTCAAAAGTTAGATCCCTCGTNATTCCAAATGGAATGAAAAAGTTTTGATTCCATCCAAATATCTTAGCACCGAAATCGCAAATTGAGGCAAGAACAATTTTGATGATTTTTACGTGGCATTTCTAATGCAATGCTACAACACCCAAATAAGGTTTGTGTCTCCCGAAACAAGGCCCATGCGTTATTGACACGAGCTTCATATCCATGCATCATAATGAAAAATGCTGCAATTGTGAATTCAGCTTAAAGGTCAAATCCAGCCAATTTTGATGTTTTCACCTCAATAACTTTCAAGCATGGTAAACTTCATGAAGATCTTAATTTCTGATGTGAAAAAGCACCATTTTGGAGTTATAAAAAGGAGCATGATACTCACGTGGGTATTCGTCTCGTCCTAAAAACTTGTGAAGTCATGGATCTTAAACTAGCAAAATTGTGGCGTAAACTGTATCATAACTTTCTTGAGTTAATTTAAGTGACTGCAACCAATAACAATTTCGGTGAAACATAAAATAACAATAGCAAAAACACATTTTCGTATCGGTTGGAAATCGTACCTTTCTTAGCCTTTTACACAATGCCATTTTCAAATCGAGCCGGTTATACATGTAACGTGTATAAGACGTCTTCATTTCATATTGGTTGATTCCCAAGACTAGGGTAAGATGGAAATAAAGTAAATTATTTTTGAGCTCCTTCAGGAATATCCTAAAGAAGTTGTAGCTAATGGCAAACTTTTTAAGGTTGTTTCAACATTATGCCTTTGGGTCAGTATATCCACTAAAAATATTTCTCAAACCTTGTTCCATTGTCTTACAAAAGAGCTTCCTTTGACGACCACCGTGCCTAGTTTATTTTACCCTGGGCTGGAGTAAAGTGAACTTAGCAAAATGTTCAATAAAACAAACAGAATACGATTAAAACCGGACACTATCATTTTATTGTATATATAAATGAGGAGTACTTCCCATCTCAATGCAAAAAAATACCGAAAAGTTCCACAAGACAGATGTTTAAAATTTAATGGTGAGAAGGATCTCTGTTGAATCAAATATTCGCCAGAAACTATTTTTAGCTAATAAATTCAAGTAAAAATTGCGAGATCTGAATACAAGTCGACGAACAATCATCGGAATACAAGTTTCAAATTTCAATTTTCATTTAAACAAACAATTCTAAAGTCTACAACATGTACATTTCTGCTACTATGATTAAATGGATACTTGGATTCTCTAGGGAAGAACGGAAATTCCTCTCTACAGAAACCCAGAGGGCAGACGAGCCAAGTACCTCTTCTTCAAAGTAATTTACATGTTTTAAAACTCGTTAATATATCATACTATTCGAATGCAATACTTGTTTCTAAAATATATACAAAACAACATTGAGAACAAACGGAAAGGAGGAAAGAAAGAGAGAGAGAGGAGAAAACGATAATGGTAGAAACACATATTGCTGGTTATGCAGGACATTTGTTGACATGTAACTAAGTTAGTATTTTTGTCGTAGATGTTCAGAAATTAAAAAAAATTATCTTTGACATTAATTATGCTAATTTATGCAAAACCAATCATGCATGAAAGCGCAAAAAGATGATTGTCTTCATTCCTAAAGTGTTTTCCTGTGTCACAATATAGACTTGATCACCCTTAGACACCAGAAACTGAGATTTCTTCTTATGGTAGAATACCACCTTAACCCTATTAATACCGGGCTTTTTGGACCCTTGTAGTACCGGGGGGGGGGCACATAGTGCCCCCCTTCATAACTTCGTGAATAATGCAGATATGAGGACGAAACTTGGTACAATGGTGCACAGTAACAAAATCTACACAATAGGGCACTTTTTTTATTCTTCATTACATCCATGACGTCACTATGACGTCATAATGATGGAAAAATGTGATATTTTCTAACTATTGGCAAAATTTTGCAATATTCAATATTTTATTGAATAATTCCTTCAATAATGGATCTATAATGTATCACAAATCATCAAGGAGCAAAAATCGGCAATATAATATCTATTTAAACTCATTATTTATTTCATTTATTCATTATTTAGTTACACCTGTTTTTCATTCTTTGATTAAAAGCCCTAATTACNGGGGGGGGGCACAAAGTGGGGAACTTGAGAACTTCGAGAATAAGGGAGATATGAGGATGAGACTTGGTACAAAGGTGCACAGTAACAAAATCTACATAATAGGACACTTTTTTTATTCTTCATTATATCCATGACGTCACTATGACGTCATAATGGCGGGAAATTGCGATATTTCCTAACTATTGACAAAATTAGCAATATCTAAGGTTTTATCTAATAATTTCTTTCATAATGGCTCTAGAATGTATGACAAATCCTCAAGGAGGAAAAATCAGCAATATTATATCCATTTAAACTCATTGTGTATTTCATTTATTCATTATTTAGTTACACCGGTTTTTCATTACTTCATTAAAAGCCCTAATTACCAATACAAATACTCTAAAGTGCCTTAAAATCATTTAAAACAATTAAGAGAACCATATGTCACAAAAAAAATTTATTTAGTACATTTTTTATTAATTATATGACGTCATAAACTTTCATGACGTCATTAATTTTAAAATTGCTGACGTCATTTAAAATGAATAAAATTATACATCATTTGAAAGCTCTCAATGAGAGCTATCGAATGGTGGTATTCGTGGTGATCTCTGATTATCTTGGCAAAAACTAGACTCACTTCTTTTATTTACCTCCCGACCACGTGTTGAAAAGAAGTTGATCACGTGATCAGTGTCTACCATTTTGAAAAAAAAATTCAGTTTTTAATTAGCCAATTAAATTTTAAGAAAAGTCACCAAACGTCGGCTCTTTATCTTTCGAATTGACAACACTACAGCAGATAATATTTGCCGCGGGCACTTTGTGCCCCCCCCGGTAGTAATAGGGTTAAACGAGGATTAAACCTCGGCTATCAAATTTACGGAGGTTTTTTCAGCAGCATGTATCAAAATATTTTTCTGATCATCTGAAAAAATCTTATCTTGCAAATTTTATTTTCTTAAAGCTAAAATATGAAGAAATTGAGAATAAATGGTCTTTTTCATCTAACTTCATCCTGGGGGGGGGGATAACTTCTATAGGGAGATGACGGGGGTGCGCCATTTTTACATGTGAAATCACACCCTAAAATTTATAGATTTTCCAAAAACCATTCCCCCAAAATATACAGGATGTGCAAAATGCATACCCTAAATTTAATATTATGGGTCAAAAATCCCAAAAGTTCACCCAAAGAATTCTTTTTGAACATGATACCCTAACATTTATGATCATACCAAAAATGATAACCCAAAATTCATGGTTTCTTGTAATCTTACCAAAAATGACACCCTAAAATTTATTTTCTATCTGAAAAAGGCACCCCTAAAAATGGCACACCCCGTACCAGTAGATATGGAAGTGACCCCCCCCCCCCCCGGGAACCTCATGTTCTTGCGAGAAAAGTAAAAATTATATTCTTGTTATTCTTTTACAGGAGTTAACAGTTTTCTTTTCACAGATTACTGTGTCTAATGTTGCCTTTGTTTATTACGATGAGTCCGTTATTTATGGCTATTTTTAGCTCTTTATTTTCAATCCTATGTACTGGGTAACAATAAGTACCACCAAAATTCAATTTCATGGCTGATCTTTAAGGTTTTTTTTTGCCAATTAGAACAAAGACTAAATTATTTTCCCAGGTATAGCTGATCTTGTGATTGGTTTTAATATTAGCAAATTTAGCTCTTTTTCGGCTGTCTGTTTTTGAAGCATACTGCAAAAAGCACTGATGATAATCAGATATTTTTTTCTATATTAAGCTTCTAGTTTGGTCATAAATGTCAGAAATAACCACAAAACTGTCATTGTACACTTAAAGGATAATGACAAATTTCAAATAATGGCTTTTAGGCAAGATTTACAAAGTTGCTTAAAGAGTACAGCTTAGAGTAAGGCTTTCCACCCTGTCTTTTTATACCCATTAATGTAACGAAAACCAAAACTTTTGTCATCTTTAAATATATTTGGATCATTGAACAAAGAGATTCAGAAGAAATTTTATGATAGGCTCGATAATCGAGTTTTGGTGATGTTTTGAGCAGTAGTACTGTTTTGGGACACCCTGCAGTTCACGGTAACATGTAGTTCACTTTACGTCTACCCCATGCAGAACGGCATCTTTATTACAGTTCTTCTATAGGCCGAATAGAGCTCGAGAAATTGACAGATTTTGGAGTAAGGTGGTCTTTACGAATTGGCAGCTGGCTTCTGTTCACTGGCGTGGGAAATAGAGTTACCTTCAATTCGTGGATAATTTTGTAGTCCCTTTGGTCGATCTCCTTTCCTAAATCTATTTCTAATGTTGATTTCTAACCGAATATGTTCCTATATTTGGACGAGAAAGGATTTAGGGAACTTTGAAATATAAGCTTTTATATGCTTTGGCTCCTAAGACCTTTAAAAACTTTACTTGGCATGGCAGAAGGTTAAAATGCGGACTATGATGAAATAGTGACTTTATTAATTGATTCATTCATTTATTCATTACTTCATCATCCTCATCATCATCATCATCATCATCATCAACATCATCATCATCATCATCATCATCATCATCATCATCATCAACATCATCATCATCATCATCATCATCATCATCAACATCATCATCATCATCATCATCATCATCATCATCAACATCATCATCAGTCATCATCATCGGGTGTATCAGAAAAACGGGCCACTTGCAAAGCTCCTCTGCGGTGGCGAATTTTGTCTTAATAATGTATGGTTTCGATTTTCGTAATCCATAAGCTTGATCTTAAACTTTGATGTATTGCTTGTACCTATATTTGCCAATGAAATAGATTTGTTGCTTAAAGTTACCTAAATTTGTTGACCGGTCGATGACAGACGGTCTCGATTTTCTGATACATCTCAATTCTTTAAAATTCCCAAACAATAAGTTTGTTGTTGTTTTTGTTTGATTTTTCAGAAAAGTAATATTCTAAAAGGCTAGGATTAATTAATTTTACCTTGCATCATCGATTTGAGCGTTCGTGATAGAAAATTTTTGCCCCTACAGAATGCTATTTTTTTACCATGTTCAAAGGATATCTGACACCTTCTGAACTGAATTTGGTGCGTTCAATTTGTCCCAAAAACTGGTCTTTAATTATGATAAATTTCCTTTGTCATTTTTCTCTATTTAGCAGAAAAGTTTGAATTTAGCAATGAGTGACGATGTTTGTCCCAAAACCCGGTAGTTTTAGTCAAATCTTAATCAGACATTCGAAAGCAGGTTGTAATTGTATCTGTTAAAACCAGGGGGGAGGGGGGGGGTTCCTCCATAGTAAAGGTACCTGGGGATGTGCCGCGCTCAAGGGTATACTTTTTCGGACTTCTAGTCTAGTCAAGGGTATCCTTTTTGACAATTTTGGTCTAGGCCAGTCTAGGCAAGGGTATAGTTTTTGGCACTTTTCGTCCAAGAAAGGCCAAATTTTCTTAATTAGTGTCTAGGAACCCCAAATTTTGGCGATTTTGGTCTAGAGAAGGTGAAATTTTGGTGATTTGTGCCTAGAAGACGGCAAATTATGGCACTTTTGGTCTAGAAATTAGTCTAGCCAAGGGTATCATTTCACCCGTTTTCACAAACATTGGTCTAGCCAACGGTACCATTTTGAAGATGCTCGCGGCACACCCCTATCCGAACCCCCCCCCCGTGGTTAAAACAGATGTGTCCCAAAACTGGTAGTCTTGGTTGAGATACTAGTCTTTTTTGTGTTGATTAATGTGATAAGGATTTGAATTTTTTGTCATTTTCACATAAATTTGGCGGACAAAGGTAGAACCAGTGAAGGCTAAACTTTAGAATGTTGGTCAGGTATGACAGCAATAGAATGCATTTTGGAATAACAGAAGATCAGATTTGTCAAATGTCACCTTTGGGGGGGGGGGGGGGTGACAGAGTAGTGGTAACATGGTACCAGAGGGGTGGTACCTGGTACAACATCCTACAAAGATGGTGGAACCTGGTACCAAAAATAGGGGTACCGGTACCCAACCTATATGAGTCGGTACCTGCAACAAGTTTGTCAATGGATGTTGTTGGGATTGCTGAAACGAAGTTTCTGCTTTTAACAGTACAGAAAATGATACGACAGTTCTAGGTCTGACTCAGTGAGTTGGTCTTGCAAGGTACTTATGTTATTATTGTTGTTGTTGCTGCATCGGTTGTTGTTGAGAAAAGCAAAGACAATTTTGTGTCAACATACAACAAAACCGCTCTTTTGAACAACGAGTGGGCGAGTCCGTTAGGCTATGAGAAGGACCCTCATTATGTCATCTATGAAGTGGTTTAGCTATTCAGGCACATTGCTTTTGGCCGTAGAATTTTATATACAGGGTGAGAAACAATTTAGAAAAACTTCAAAAAAAGGAAAACTTCAAGACTCCTCAGTTGGCAAGCACGGTTCAAATCTTTAAAAGGTTGGTGTAAGTAACTTGGGGTACTTTGCTGTAATTCTACAGTGGAAATGTTTCTGATATCCAAATCGTATTCAAAATGGCGGCGCGGCTTATATTATGTTTGAGGATGGATGTGACGTCATCATATTTCTAAATCGTTAACCACAAGAGCGACAGATTTCTGATGTCCACTATATTATAGACCTTCATAAACTATGATTTTCTTGAAGATTGTATCATTTTTTCTATCAATTTAGGATTAACGATGATTTTGATTTTTCAAAACTTTCCATATTTAAAATAAAAGGAAAAACGCCGCCAATTTGAAAATAATCCTGCTTTCAAAAACTTACGACAGTAGAATTACATCAAAGTACCTTAGTTCCTTTCAAATCATTCAATTCAAAGAAGGCGGATAATAGAATTTTACACCAAATCTTTAACAACTCTATGATTCACAATCTCTTTACTCTCTCCTTTGTTCTTTCAAAACAGTTCTTTCATTCAAGTTGAGGGATTAGTGAAGTGTAGCCTATGTTTCTAATTTTCCAGACCTCTTTTCATTTTGAGAATTCTCCAAATTGAAGGTAGACTGTGTACTCAAACTCATTGTCAGTTGTTATCTCCGGCCACCGAAATTGGTATTCCGTGGTACCACTACCTTCAATTTGGGTGAAACCTGGTACTTTAAGGGTTGGTACCGGTACCAAAGACACCCCCTGTCACCCCCCTCCCTTTGTCCCAAAAACTGGTTGTTTTAGGCAGCAACGTCGTACTCTGTGATAAAACAAACCGGTCTTTTTTTCACAATAACTTTGGACAAACATGGGGTCAAAAAGTTTACAGTGCTTGCCCGCCCCTGCCATGTAACAGGATATATGGGCAAGGGCATGAAGTTTTTGGCTATCTGCAGCAGGTAGTTATCTCTGTCTGGGATATCATTTTCCAACTAGGTAACGAAACCCCCGTTTGAAATTCTATCCCCTCTTGTGTTGGAATGTGTTTCCTAGTTACTATTCGCAACGGTTTTTTATAAAAACATTTATGCAAAGGTTATCTACAGATCAATTCGAGGCACTGTGGTGTTGGAGTTGAATTCAGGCTAAGCGTTGCAGGAGCTGACAGAGGAAGTGGCCGAAAAGTATGTTGTAGTTACTTTACTTTACTTATGGCCTAGGCTACTTTGGTTATTGTTTCATTCATCTATGATCGTTCTAAATCCATGCTAGTAATATCACGAAGATTACTTGATTCAGCCATTCATTGCAATTTGATACTTTAAAAATGCCAGTAACGAGAATTTGATTTTATATGTCACTAAATTTAAGTCTGTTTAGTTCTTTTCAATGTTTTTAGTAAATGGCTAAGTCTGGTAGCTGTTTTTACATTTCTATGACGTATGCTCATAAGATCGATGATATCTAAGATGATTTCAAACAATCTTGGGGATGCGTTCTAGGAATGCCGGTTTTCATTAAAACAGTTTGGTCATTTTAGTTGAAATAGAGCAAAAGTTATTGCGCTAGACAACTAGATGAGGCTGTTACTTGTGACTGTTTCAAACAATCTTCCAATAAACATGACACAGAGTGCGCATTCCTCACATGACAGAGCCGGCACGTACAATCATTTCCTTGTTGGAAATTTCATCGCCATACAAATATCGTTCTTTCTTCAAGTGTACTACTGATATAGTCAAGTCGCTACGGGGATTCACACTGGAAAAATTTGCGGGCAATTTAATTTTTGGTTTAAAACATACCTTATACCTTCCTGATGATGATTTTAGTGGTTGGACGCCTTCCAGTTACTTCAGTGGCTCATCCAACGCGAGTTTAGTCAGCGTTGCTTTAGGCCCATCTTCTTTCAAGGGCGCCATTTTGTTTTCAATGTCAGACTTCTCGAGCAGGTTGTATTAAAGTCTAAATGTGCCTCAATTTCTCAAATTGTTTTAAATAAACTTCTTTTAATTCAATTTACTCAATTTAATGTGGAAAATACTCGTTTCAGTGTAATTTATAGGGGTTTAAGCACGATTAGGGGCAGGGGGCTACTGATAAGTTCTCAAGAGATATGACACATATCGTTGCTGTCATCAGACATTACTTCCGCATGTGCACATGCTTCTAGGCTCACTTTTGAAAGGAAAATCAGCTTTCAAAAGGCAGCAAATGCAACTGGCGACCCAAAGCAGGGTTGCATTGAGGAGACAAATAATAAATAGACGACAAACTTAAGAAAATGGGGCATTGCCCTCCAACCGAGTTAAAAATATCACAAAGGAAATTACTACACCAAAGCGTTAAGAAACTTGAGAGCAGGAACATTTTATTCAATTTTCTCTTCCTTAGTCCAAGCAAATGATTTTGGCAGTGCAGCTTCTCCAAAGCATAACTTAACAGGAATTTCTGCCACAGCTAAATTCTTGAAGATTTGGCTAAAAGTCTTTGAACAAAGATCACTATTCTCTTGATTTGTATTTAGTTCAGCATCAACAGTATGTACGGAGGGGGTAAACTTTCAAAAGGGTCCATCTATAAATCAACCTACGTTTTATCGATATCCTACGTACAAAAATCAAACTTGCATGTTCTGCGCTAACATAATATTGTCAGATGATTTTGGTTTGCGCAAGGGTGTTACAACTGCCACTTGACTCCCCAACTTGCAGATGAATGCACTTCATTGCACTGGTCGCTAGAAGATTCTTTGGCTTGGAATGGATGAGGCAAAGCCAGCACAATCTTCAATTCTGGATGTTCCATGTACACAGTTGTTACTTTATAAAAATTTTAATCAGCTCAGCCCTAGATACCAAAACTTTCTTAATTTTGAATGAAAATGTCCAAGTTTTGATGCTAAAAGTTTCTCAGTTTGTTTCTTATATTTTGGGGAGCAGCAATTCAGATGTTTTTGGTAACTCCTTGCACAATAATTCCCCCAATAATCTTGGAATTTTAGCTTTTTAAAGTTTCTTAAACTTCTTAGGGTCTCAAACGCAGCACTAGAGTTTCTTAAGTTTCCGGCCATCCTAAGACTAGCCTTACAAACCAGTTTCTTATGAAAAAAACGTGTAGCTACAAGGAAAGCAAGTGTTGTTCAGGAAAATTTGGATATGTTGGAAATGGTGTCATGGAGATGAGAAATGAACTGACTTATTTGGATGCATCATGAGAATAAAATGCTGTTGATGAACAAAGAAAAAGATATGATGGAGAAAATAATTGGTAAAATGACAGAGCCCAGGAAAAATGGAACATATATAGTTCTTGATAAAAAGCTGACATATTTGATAAGGACATATTACGGCCAAGAAGTTTCTGAAAATCTTATAGTTTTCATAAAGGCTTCTTTTATCACAAGAAACTAAGAATTTGACAATTCTGAACATTTCTAGAAATTCTCATTATTTTTGTATGCAGAACTTCTTGAGGTTTTCTTAAACCAGGTTCTCGTCAATTTTATCGTTGTTTACCTTGTTGGCCCTTATTTCGCCCGAGGGACATATCACTCTACAAAAACCTCGTACGCCATTGATAAAAATCCTTTGTATTCAAGAAAACTCTCCAAAAATCCCAAAAAATCCCTATTATTTTGAAAAATCTCGTACACTTTTTCGTAACAGGATACAACCCTCGATTTCGCCGGCTCTTGATGGCCTTGGCCTTGTATTTGGTCCCTCCCCTAGCGGAAAAATTGCCGGCGTTAGGGGTTTGTCTATGAGACTTCGATCGTGGAATTCTAAAACAACGCCAATAAGGGCCAGCAAAATAAGGGCAAAAAGGTACATCGACAGGGGTGCCCTGTGAACTTCAAGGCGAATTTTGTGAAATTGTCCCTCTTTCTAGAAGTTACTCAAGAAATACCAAGGTAATATAGTACAAAAAGCAAGCGAAGCTATGATTTTGATTTCCTGGACAAAATGAAAATAGTTTCTCAATTATCATGGTTTCCAGTTCTTGAGTTTCTTAATTTTTTGGTGATTTGAGTGATATTAACCCTGCATTGAGTCGCCCTTTGCATTAGCTGCCTTTGAAAGGCTGATTTTCCTTTCAAAGTGAGCCTCGCAACATGTCCACATGCGGAAGTAATGTCAGATGACAACAACAATAAGTGTCATATCTCTCGAGAACTTATCGGCAGCCCCCTACCCCTAATCGTCCTTAAACCCCTATAAATTACACAGAATCGATTATTTTCCACATTAAATTGAGTAAATTGAATCAAAAGAAGTTTATTTTAAAAAAATTGAGGAATTGAGGCACATTTAGACTTAAACACAACCTGCTCGAGAAGTCTGACATTTAAAACAAAATGGCGCCCTTGAAAGAAGATGGGCCTAAAGCAACGCTGACTAAACTCGCGTTGGATGAGCCACTGAAGTAACTGGAAGGCGTCCAACCACTAAAATCATCATCAGGAAGGTATAAGGTATGTTTTAAACCAAAAATTAAATTGCCCGCAAATTTTTCCAGTGTGCACGGAAAACCGACCCCGTAGCGACTGGACTAATACAGAGCCTCAAAATTTATCGAAGAGCAGAGCCATAATAAAACACGCTGAGAGATATTTTTCAATAGATACTGGTCGAGAAATAGTTTGATAACAACATCAAAGAAAACCTTGCTGTTTTAACTACCGTAAAAAGTTCTATTGAGCCCTCTCTCTATTGCGTCCCCTCGGGGCATTTTTTTTCTTCTTTTTTTATTCATATAAAAGAATTTATAATAAATCTTACATTCTACTATACTTATCTAATTACTATACAATACCACAGGAACGATACCAAGGGGAGCGAAAGTCAATGACTACCCCATGGCCAAAACATAAAGACACGCAACGTAAAGCTACGTACAACTACTGGATACTACTAACGATTAAAAACTAATGGATACTATACTAGGTTCTGTCTGACATTAGATGTCGGGTCAGGATTGAGATGAAATCACCCCCGGCTGTATTAGTTAAAAAAAGCCGGGTTAAATTAGGGTTAAACTTGGAGGGGCACGGCGGCACTTCAAGGGCACTTTTTTATTAAGCTAAAAAGGCATTTCCTCAAACAAAAAGGGTAATTTCTCTCTTATTGAAAAATCTTGGGGGGCACGTGCCCCCAGTGCCCCCGCTTCCTACGTCTCTGTCCCCACAAGTTATGCCCATTTTCCCAACCAGTAAAGTGCTCTTTTCAATCAAAAACTGTGTTCAGAATATCATGATCATGTAGGTTGAAGACAGGTTTGATAGAAGATTCCATAGAGTAACAAAAGATCCATTTTTATAGCCATCCTTTGTGTCAAATTCTATCAGATTTGTCATCTCATTTTACACTTTGCGTTAATTTTAACTTGGCATTAGATAATGTTTGCTCAAAAATTCATCATTGTGAGTGAGTTCCAAACTGATGCTATTTACTTTAGTTAGATAGCTACAGCAATAGACACTGCAGGTTATATTGCGTGTTAAATCGTAAAATAATAAGTTATACAAAAATAATGAATAACAATGATGATAAATAAAACAAGTGTCCCGGACAATGGATTCCCAACCAGTAAAAAATCCTTAAAGATGCCCTGCATCCCCTCTCTAATAAGCCCCCTTCTAGTATCAAATGCAAGAGGTTACCTAGGTGTTTTTATTTCATTTATTCGGCTAAAACCATTTAAAGGTTAATCTTTATATGGTTTTGGATTAAAAAGGCGTTAATTTGTGAATTTCGCTTGCAACATTTTATGTTGATTCCGAAAAATATGAGGCAAAAGTCGTAAAAAGCCATGTGACTTCATTAATAGACCCATATTCTATAGGGAAATCAGTGAAACATTATTTCCTTATTTTGTTTGAAATTATTATTATATATTTCGGTAGCTATTGCTAGAGGCAGGTTAACAAAGAATTTATCTGCTTCTCAGAACCAAAGTCTGTTTTCCCTGTATTGCCTACAAACTCAGAGGCCAGCAGGAAATTGGTGTTTTCAACATATGCCCTTTAACATATGCCGCCATAGGATTAAAAACAGTTTGGATATCAAGAATTTTCAAAGAACTTATACACACAACCACAATTTGAGATCAATATTTTAGAAAAACTTGAAACCCTTGAAAGGAGTTTACATACATTTCGACTTATCACTCGACTCGACAAGGAAGGAAATTCCAATTCCTGGGGAGTACCTGGATTTTTAAGTGTGATAAACTAAGGAAATTCTTTTATTACTAGAGGTTTCTCAGTAATCAAAACTTCACAGGGGTTTTTCTTAGTACACATCTATTTATAAAGAACTGCTTATAAGAAGCTATAGGCTCAATTTTCAAAATCAAAGGGAATGTGCAATGGTAAATAGGATTGTCTATTAATAGAACAAAAAACAATCAAACACAGCATTGCTTCTTTGGCTATCCATTGTTCACCGTGCTTGTGCAGCTGATACTTGTAGATTTTTTGCTCTTTGCAAATGCAAGCTTTTAACCTTGCACAAAGCCTTTAACAAACCGTGCTAGCTGGGTAGATAAGAAACTTTTGTAACTTGAAGCTTTAATTTTGCGAAATCACTCAAAATCCTTTGAAACTGTACATTAAATACTTGTTTCGAGATCTCAATAGAAGAGGTGTAGGGACCAGGGGGCACTGGGGGCACGTGCCCCCTAAGATTTTGCAAGTAACGAGGAATTGCCCATTTTGTTTTAGGAAATGCCCTTCTAGCTTAACCCTATTTTGGTTGGGGGGCAAATTTGCTCCCCCTAGTAGATTTTTTCTGATAACTCCGCAAGGTTAACAATTACAACAACGAAACTCTTTGACTTTTAGCAACTATCTATTGTGCAAGTACTCATAAAGTTTCATTGAAATATTTGGACGAATGAGGGGGAGGGAGGCAATTTTCCGGGACTGACCTTGTCAAAATCGCAAATTCTCAAATCTCAATTCTCGCGAAAAAAGTAGCAAAATCGCAATATCTTGCAAATTTCTTTTGCAGAGTAGTGTTATTGGATGTATTCTATCATAATTTTCATGCTTGGATTGAAATTGTGCTCTAAATTTGATTTTATCTCATATTTCCTGATTTTGGCTGATTTTGCCGCTTTTCTGGACCACACAAAGGAAAATGCTGACGTGAGCAATATCTGTGGCAAATTTTAGGTTACTTTTTATATTTTTGAAAAGTACATGCCCGGGGCTATTAGCAGACCAAATCTGGTTGCTCTACCTATTATCAGTCAAGAGTTAGGTAGGGGGGGTTATTTTGCCCCCCAACCAAAATAGGGTAGTTCAGATAGCCCAACCACTATAGGGTTAA
>REGM01000155.1:191686-206662 GCA_004194415.1 Aurelia aurita | reverse complement strand
GCTAAGCGGGGACGAAATCGATATATGACTGACCCCTTAATCATTGTAAATTAATTTTGTGGCAAATTGATACATACATACATACTACATACATACATACATATTTGAAAGAAATGCTGTCAGAATTGTGTTTAGCAGTGAAATTTGATATAAAAATGGGGTCAGTAGCCCAAGCAAGTGGCCTGTACCTGTTACTTGAGGCCAGATATAATATATAATAACATATAATGGCCTCTAGGTCTAGGCCTATTATATGCATATAATGGATATATATGCATATATCAAACATATAATGGCCTCTAGGCCTATTATATGCACAAATGTCACTTATATCGGAATTTAGGTCGTGGACGTTTTGTAGGGGGGTAGGCGGGGTCTAAACGAAAACGTCCAAACGACGTTGTTTTGGAAAGAATCGATATGTTTTCGGCCCCTAAGGAAAAAAGTGCCTTTGAAGTGTCGTGCCCCCCAAGTTAAAGATGCTTCCTACGGCCCTGCTCATTAGCTACTCTGGAAGGTCTTTTAACTAAAATAGACGAAATCTGCTTTTTAAGCATTAACAATTTAAGAAACTGATAAGAAACTTGGGGTAGCAAAACTTTAATAATATCTAAGAAACCGACTACCAGGCCCACGCCTAAGTTTCTTATAAGAAAATGCGTGTAATCGAGAAATACACAAAGACACAGAAAACTGATATACCTCATAAAAGTAAATTCTTCAGTCCAATAAAATTAGAGATTGATTCATAATAGCTTTAGAGGTCACAATGAACTGACAATCTCGAAAGTCTCGGGAACACTCCCCTCCCCCCATTTGCCTACCGGCAAATCCGCTCCCGCTGGGTTTCGAAGGGGGAAACATACCACTTTGGTGGCGTATTGAAGTGTCATCATTTTTTGCCCTCTTCATGGAATTTGCCATCGGTAATTGTTTCATGCGATACAACGTTGGAGATTCCTCTTTTGACACCTCTTCTATTGACATTACACACTGTCACTCATTCGCACGTCAGATTCCTGTTTCGAAAGGGAAGGTCAATCAAGTTTGGGTTTTGTAGTACGACGTAATCACAGCAAAACAACATCAACTTCTGGATTCATTTCAAACGCATTTTCAGTGAGTTATCGCTTCCAAATGGAATGAAAAAGTTTTGATTCCATCCAAATATCTTAGCACCGAAATCGCAAATTGAGGCAAGAACAATTTTGATGATTTTTCCGTGGCATTTCTAATGCAATGCTACAACACCCAAATAAGGTTTGTGTCTCCCGAAACAAGGCCAATGCGTTATTGACACGAGCTTCATATCCATGCATCATAATGAAAAATGCTGCAATTGTGAATTCAGCTTAAAGGTCAAATCCAGCCAATTTTGATGTTTTCACCTCAATAACTTTCAAGCATGGTAAACTTCATGGAGATCTTAATTTCTGATGTGAAAAAGCACCATTTTGGAGTTATAAAAAGGGGTATGATACTCACGTGGGTATTCGTCTCGTTCTAAGAACTTGTGAAGTCATGGATCTTAGTCGCCTTCATTTCATATTTGTTGATTGCTAAGACTAGGGTAAGATGAGAGTGGAGTGAATTATTTTTGAGCTCCTTCAGGAATATCCTAAAGAAGTTGTAGCTCATGGCAAACTTTTTAAGGTTGTTTCGACGTTATGCCTTTGGGTCAGTATATCCACTAAAAATATTTCTCAAACCTTGTTCCATTGTCTTACAAAAGAGCTTCCTTTGACGACCACCCTGCCTAGTTTATTTTACCCTGGGCTGGAGTAAAGTGAACCTAGCAAAATGTTTAATAAAACAAACAGAATACTAGAACCCGACACCATCATTTTATTGTATATATTAGGAGTACTTCCCATCTCAATGCAAAGAATACCGAAAAGTTCCACAAGACAGATGTTTAAAAATTTAATGGTGAGAAGGATCTCTATTGAATCAAATATTCGCCAGAAACTATTTTTAATTAATAAATTCAAGTAAAAATTGCGAGATCTGAATACAAGTCGACGAACAATCATCGGAATATAAGTTTGAAATATCAATTGTCATTAAAACAAACAATTCTAAAGTCTACAACATACATTTCTGCTACTATGATTAAATGGATACTTGGATTCTCTTAGGATTCTCTAGGGAAGAATGGAAATTCCTCTCTACAGAAACCCAGATGGCTGACGAGCCAAGTGCCAACGTCCGAACAATTATTCTTTTACAGGAGTTAACAGTTTTATTTTCACAGATTACTGTGTCTAATGTTGCCTTTGTTTATTACGATGAATTCCGTTATTTATGGCTATTTTTAGCTCTTTATTTTTAATCCTTTTTACTGGGTAACAATAAGTACTCCTGTTTGAAAAATCATCAACATTTAATTACATGGCTGATCTTTAAATTTCTTTTTTGCCAAGTAGAACAAAGACTACCAGGTATAGCTAATCTTGTGATTGGTTTTAATATTAGCAAATTTAGCTCTTTTTGGGGCTGTCTGTTTTTGAAGCATGCTGCAAAAAGCACAGATAATTTCCAATTTACACACAAGGTCTCAAACTCTAAGTTGAAGCCTTTCTTATACAATAGTTAAAAAAAACGAAACAACAGAAGTTACAGCTCCTCCGCAGCAGCCATTTAAACCACACAAAGGTTTTTTACGATAAGCATATTCATAGGTCCATTTTTATCAAGGAGTTTATGTTTTATTTTGTAAGAATTTATGCTGACGAATTCTTTTATTTGCAGTTTCTGCTACCTTCAAGCATATCTCTCAGTGACATCCCCTTGTCATTTTTTGATTTCCCATTGGTCACAATTCACCTTCTTTTGTAAAGCAATGTGCTAATGGACATGTTTCATTTGCTTTATAGGCCATACAATGCAGACTGTGGCAATCGTTTTATTGCTTGGCCTCATCTGCGTATCTAAAGGTATGATACTTGTTAACCGACTTGCATTCAGTTTTCTAAAAAGAGACAGCTGACCGGTAACATTTTCTCGAAGTATAACAAGGTACCTTTTACCCTCTCAGATTATTCCTGAACCACAATTTTATGTCCTGAAAATCACGCTTATTGTTTATTATTATTATTATTATTATTATTATTATTATTATTGTCTCTGTTACACACTGATTTCAAATGCTGTTCTTTCTGTAAATTGATCAGTGGATTGATGTTCTTGAGCTTTGGTAACAACAAGTTTCCTCAAATCTCAAGCACTTGTCGGAGGATTCTGGCAGAGTGTAGCAACACAGTCTTTTGCAATTCTACTATCCTGGTAGCTATCCCAATTTCCTTCAGTCTTTTTGGCAATGCTTTTGGTGTTGTTCCTAGCGCCCCAATTATAACTGGAATTACTTTCACTTTTTTGTTCCACAGTTTTTTCAGCTCTCTTGCTAAGTCTTGGTACTTCAATATCTTTTCTCTTTCTTTTTCATCAACCCTTGTATCGTATGGGACAGCGAAGTCTATAATCTGGCATTTGTTGTTTTTCTTGTCCACTATGATCATATCGGGCCTTCTTGCTTCGATAACGTGGTCTGTTTGTATCGAAAAGTCCCACAAGATCTTATACTCATTGTTTTCGCATACAGCTTGTGGTTCATGTTCATACCATTTTTCTTTCGTTTCAAGACCATATTTCCTGCATACCTCCCAATGTATCTTTTTCCCTACCCAGTCATGCCTGCGTTTATACTCCTTTTGTGCCATTTTACTACATTCACTTAAGAGGTGGTTGATGCTCTCATCTGCTTTACCGCACATTCTACATTTACTGTCTTGTTGAGTCTTATCGATTTTTGCTTTCACTAAATTTGTTCTCAATGCCTGTTCTTGTGCTGCCATAATGAGGGTCTCGGTTTCTCTCTTCAGGCTTCCATCTTTTAGCCACAACCATTGATCTTTATCTGCCACATCCTCTGTTTGTCTGAGGAACTGTCCATGCATCACTTTCTCTTTCCAGTTGGTTTTCCTTTCTTGTCTGTTCCTTCTCTTAAACTCATTCTCTGTTTCAAGTTGCTCGTCCTCAGTATCACCTCTAGCTGCAACTAACAGTTTCTCCTCGCTTTCTCTGACGTATCTTTTCAGGCCAATTGTTGCCAGATTGACAGTATCTTCAGCGCTCATGAGTCCTCTTCCTCCTTCTTTCCTAGGTAGGTATAATCTGTCGACATTACTTCTTGGGTGGAGTCCCTTGTGCATAGTTAAAAGTTTCCTTGTTCTTCGATCCATCTCTTGAAGCTCGGCTTTTGTCCAATGGAGGAATGCAGCTGAGTATCTCAATACAGGAATAGCCCACGTATTAATACCCTTGATGATATTTCCCCCATTCAACTTTGTCTCCAGAATCTTTCTCACTCTTCTCTTATATTCATTGCTGACTTTCCCTTTCATCTCTTTTGCCTGCACTTCATCTGCCTGTAATACACCCAAATACTTGTATCCTTCGCCTTCTTTCAGTGATTTTATAACTGTATCATCTGGCATTTTGATTCCGTCTGATTTGATCCTTTTTCCTCTCTTCATTACCAGCGTTGAACACTTTTCGATCCCGAATTGCATGCCAATGTCCTTGCTAAAAACTCTGACTGTCTGTATAAGTGAATCAAGTTCTTTCTCGCTCTTTGCGTACAACTTAAGATCGTCCATGTAAAGTAGGTGATTAATCTTTTCTCTATTTTTTGCAAATTCGTACCCATGCTTTGTCTTTTTCAATACACTGGTTAGGGGAATGAGTGTTATAACAAACAGAAGCGGTGATAATGCATCTCCCTGAAATATACCTCTTTTAATCTTAACCTCTCCTAGTGATTCATTAGCACATGTCAGCTCAACCCTCCAATCTTTCATTGTCTTTTCTAGGAACTTCATCAAAGTATTGTTTATTCCTAGGATATGCAGACACTCTAATACCCACGAATGAGGCACCATGTCAAATGCTTTCCTATAGTCAATCCATCCCATTGCTAAGTTCTTTTTCCTCATCTTAACCTCTCTGAGTATCATCTTGTCTATGTACAACTGATCTGCTGTTCCTCTGCTCTTCTTTCTACATCCCTTCTGTTCTTCGGGCAGAAGCTGGTTATTTTCTAAAAACGAGTAAATCTCATCAGATATTAGTGCTGTTAGTAACTTCCAACAAAGCGGTAGACATGTGATGGGACGGTAGTTGCTTGCGTCTCTCCCCTTTGACTTATCCTTCTGTAAAAGGACAGTTCTGCCCTTTGTCATCCATGCTGGTGTCTGTCCTTCCAAGCATTCAGCAAAATATTTTTCCAAATCTTTATGCATTGTTGTAAAGTTTTTTAGCCAGAACCCTTGTACACCATCTGGTCCAGGTGCCTTCCAGTTTGGTACTTTTTTAAGGATCTTCTTTATTTTCTCTCCCGTAATATTCACTTCTGCCTGTCTTGGCCCAGCAATCATTCTCGTTTTAAATTCTTCTAACCACCCTGCGTCCCTGTTGTGTTCGACTTCTGTACTCCACATGTCAGTCCAGAACTGTCTTGCTTCATTTGCATCTGGCACTTCACTTTCGCCCTGTTCTCCTTCACTGTTCAGTTGTTTATAGAATCCACCTTCGTTGTTTTTGAACTGCCTATTCTGTTGGTATTGCTTGGTTCTTTGGTTATATCTTGCAATCTTTCCGCTTTTGGCCTTTATCCTTTGTCTGAGTTCCTCCTTCACAATTTGCAATCCTTTCTGCTTGAACTTGTACTTTCTTTGTAATGCATCTAAATCTTTTTTCTTAACTGCCTTCCTTTCAATTAAAGCATTCACTCGGCCTAGATCTCTGCTCAAATCTTTAACTTGCCCTTCAAGCCTACGTTTCCACCATGGTTCTTTTCTGTTCTCGTTGTTTTTGCTTTTTACTCCCAGCATTTCTGTCACCATTGCGGCCCCACAATATATCAGATCATTAGTCTCAGTAATGTTGTTCACCTTGATCTTGCCCATTACATTGTCCACCTTTTTCACTGCTGCATACAGCTTTCCTTTCTCGACGCCTCTCAGTGATGGTAATCTAGCTCTGTCCTTCTTACTTATCTCATTTAATCGTTCAATCAAGTTCTTCTCTTCAGCAGTTACTTCCTCATCGACTGAGAAATAACCATTCATATCAGCAGCCTCATGATCAACGTCATTCACCTCATCAACAATGTCTTCGTTTCTATTCTCATGCTCGATTCTCTGTTCTACCTGTCCATACGATGCATCTTCGATCGATCGTTTTATCTCTTCAAGCTCCAGATTCGACAACCACTGCTTCTTCGTGATTTGATTCTTCTGATCTACTAACCTTTGTTCAGTAACTGGAAACATACCTTTACTAATCCACACACTATGCATTCTTTTCCTGTAGCCATTACGGCCTGGCTCGCTGTTATAGTAGCACTCCATAACAATCCTGTTATCGTCCTGTGACCACTTTCTCCTAATCCTCCTAGCAGTAGCTTGTTGACGACCGGGCTCATGCTGCTGGGCCATGAAACACCTGCCGGGCGAGAGACCTTCTCCAGAGGTTCCAGTCTCATTCACGCCGTTGTTTGGTATACTTTGACAGTCCATATCACACTCTTTCGAGGATAGTGAGTTTTAGGTTACACTACCACCGGTATTATTTATTGTGACACCATCACTAGGAGGGTTGCCAACCAAGGCTGAAGAGTCCCTCCTACCCATGAGACAGACTAGCCCCCGCCGGACGCCAACCCGGTATTTCATGGCCTCGGGGAGAGCTAACAGGTACTACGCCTTGCTCAAGGGTGACCTGGAGGTAGTTGTGGCAAAGGGTAACCTCATTCTCCCACGTCGAAACTCCACAACCGGATGCAGTTTTATGTCATACCCAGGACAATTTATTATTATTATTATTATTATTATTATTATTATTATTATTATTATTCTTATTGTTATTGTTATTATCATCATTTATCATAATTATTATTATAATAAACTTTATTATTATAAACTTTATTTCAGTGTCAAAATTTTTAGCAATAAGATGCTATTGGAGGACACTCTAACTAAAACAAAATAACAAAGCAAAGATTACATACAAGATTATAACTTAGCAATGATTACTTTAAAAAGTCATTAAAAAAATTTGCAATTTGTGCTACTAAAAGTAGTTAATGATGAGATGCCTTTTATTCTTCTAATTTGGTTTTTAAATATTTGCAAACTTTGACTGTTTCTAATGTCTTGACCCAGCTTTGACAATAACATTGGCCCCAAATAGTTGATACTGTGTTTTCCAAATTGTTTTCTCATGATGTGTTGACTTCGTTAAAGCCAGCAATAAATGCTGTTGAAGATTTAAAACCTATGTTGTCGTTCTAACTTTGATATCAATATAATATTTATGCAGGAGGAGCAGCATCACGTACCGAAGACGCGGAAGAGAATGTTGTTCCCAGTGCAAATGATGGCACATCATCTGGAAGTGACCCGTTGGTCGGAGATTATGGAACTGACGTCAAAGAGAACGATGTAGGAAGTGATACCATTGATGGAAATGCCGGAAATGACGTCGGAATAAATGACGAAACAAATAAAGAAATTGATGCGAACAAGGCAGACGAATCTTTTTCAACGGATGTTTCCTTGGGAGATCGTGGTAAATATCAGCTTTTTAGGAAATATATCTCAATTATAATCCAAATTTTGAGAAATATGTCAATTATAGTCTGTTCCTCTTTTTTATTATTTGTTTTAAAAGCAGCACAAATTGTACAATCACCTTTGGCGAGGGCTTAGTCAAAAACTGCTGACAAACAAACTTAATTTTTGAAAATTTTGTAATTTCAAGAGCGAAAACCAAAATTACCTTTTTGGGAATTCTGGCAACCACTTCATCCGAGAAGTTTGAAAGTCAACTTTCAGTTATCTGAAGTTCGAATTCGCACTTGTTTCAATAAAAAATAACATATTTGTTCAAGACCAAGCTTGCTGAAATATAGACGCTTCTAGCCTCAGAAAAACATTAGATACGAAGAGAAGAATGAGCAACACAAATGGGAGTTGGGGGTAAATGAAGCCATTACTAAAAAGCATTGCAATGTGATTTGAAGGGATTTTGTTTGCTTTCATAAATGAATCAACCCCAAATGCTGGGAAAATGATCAAAACATTTCAGCAACTTTCGAGGATACATTAAACGCGAAAATTTAGGGACGTTGATATTTTCAGATATTTCGAAGGTCCAATATGCCCGAATTTGTGTGTGGTCCGAAACGTTTACTATCCAAGATTTTTTGCAGAACAGAAAAATCACAGGAAAGCATTTTTACTGTTTATTAACGTGAGGTCCAGCCCTATCTACGATATTGTTGCACGGTATGGGGATGTTGCACAGAAGCAGACTCCAAAAGACCTCAAATTCTTCAAATCGCGCTGCTCGTATTGTGACGAATAGTGCTTATGATGCACACTCCTTACCTCTGATTAAATTGTTGGGTTTGCTAACAGTTAAAGAGCTGATAAGGTTTGAAACAGAACTATTGTTTACAAATCTGTGAATCCACTTTGCCCAGACTATATGGCCCAAATGTTTCAAAGACAGCGTGATAATGCAGTAAGGATGCTAAGAAACACCGAAAACCGACCTGAAACTTCCTTGTTTAGAACAAACATGGACACAAATCATTTGCATAGATCTTGCATAGCATAGACCTTTGGAATGGTCTAGATCACCAAATCAAGCTATCTCCCTTGTTATCAAATTTCAAATTAAAACTAAAGGAAGGTCTATAACAACCAGTTTCACTTTACTTCCATGCATATAAACCTAAGTCTGTCCCACATTAGATGTCAGGCGAGATTTGCGTTAACTTTCGCCACTTTTCCAAAACTATCCATCACTCCATTCGCCGAAATTTCTTGCCTGAAATTTAATATGAGATTGGCTTTAAATTTATTTTTTGTTGCAATACAATTTTTGTTTTCTGTTATGATTAATTGTGAAGAATAGGTTTTCTTTTGTAATGTTCTGACATTGTATTAAGTAGCATTAGATTTGCTTTATTTTTTACTTTAACAGGGCACATTGTAAAACGGTTGTTAAATAACTGAATTTTTTCACTCCGTTTAAATAATTTAAAATGAATGAAATGAAATGAATGAAGATCTTGCTCGTGAAAAGTTTTTAATAGACAAGGACTGCACTGAGAGAGCTATATTGTAAAAACACATCTGTTCATTAAATTCATTTTATATATATTCGCTGTTGTTTTTTTAAGTATTGCGATGTTCCTGCCTACGAAATATTTTTCCAACTTAATTTAGCAATCTTCCTCATCATCCTCATAGATAACTATTTGATGGAAATTTCTGATAAGGACCCTTTTAAAAATTAAAATAAAGCATGTTTTTGTAAACTCAAAACATTTTTGGTATTAATAAAAAACAAATTAAACAGTAAATACATTCTGTCCGGATATTCGTCCGAAAATTTTTGCGTTTAATGTACATAACCGAAAGCAAGGAAGATAGCGACGAGCATCTTATAATTTTCGGAATTATTGGAGCTGCGTACAGACGCAAAGGCAAGTTATTACAGCTTTCTTGAACCAATAGAGGTCTATTAAGTCTACCTTGAAATTTCCTGACAACAAGATGGCATCGTGTTTTCAGTGCTTTTGTCACGTCGTGTCGTCTGCGCGAATGATACCTCGAATCAAATCAATCGAAATCTTTAAAACTCAATGGATCATAGTTTTTAAAATGGTTCCTGGCACCATCTGTAGCGGAATCATCTATCTAATAAAATTGTGAGATTAATAGTGCATTTACTTGAATACAGAAGATTTCTCAAACGCGGATACGATTTATTTGACTAAATTAGTAGAAAGTCTTCACACCGCCAGAATTGTTACAAATAGCAGCTATGATGTTTCAGCAGCTAGTCTGATTAAGAGGCTGAAATGGCCAACAATTTCTGACGTTATTAAAAATGAAACAGCGACTATAATATACAAGTCAACAAATGGTCTTGCACCGGATTATCTGTCCAAACTGTTTATAAAGAACTCAGCTCATAATACACTGAGACTGAGAAACACCGAAACTGACTTGCGTGTTCCACTTTTCACAACTTCAAATGGGCAGAAGTCTGTTTCATTTCGTGGACCTAAGCGTTGGAACAAATTAAGCTTGGATGTCAAACATGCACCCTCTCTTCCTACCTTCAAAAGAAGGTTAAACGAGTCATTGCAGATGAGAGTTTGATCTCACTTTTCTTTTGATTTAGTTTCGCTTAATTTTGTTATGGCCATTCTTATTATTTTTATTGCTATTTAACTTCATTTAGCAACATTTGTAAATTAGGTTAATTAAATTAGGTAAATTATTAAAAGCGTCTCTGCCAAGGTTTCTAGAGCAATTGGTCTCTTAAAGTACGCAAAAAAATTTCTTCCTCAAAATTCCTTGAAAACACTCTACACTAGCATCGTTGAACCCCACTTCCGCTACTGTTGCGCTGTATGGGGCTGCTGTGGCACTACTGAAATATCGAAACTTCAGAAGCTTCAAAATAGAGCAGCTAGGATCATCACTAATAGCAGTTTTGACGCCTCTAGCAAACCACTGATTCAGAAACTAGGCTGGAGAACAGTTAGTGACATGATTAAACACGAAAGCAGGACGATGGTGTATAAGTCTATCAACAATCTAGCACCCCAATATATGAGTGAAATGTTCACAAGAAATTCATTAGGTGCAGCACGTCAGCTACGCAATACAAACACTGACTTAAAGCTGCCAAGGAGAAGAACATGCAATGGGCAGAAGTCATTTTCGTTTAGAGGTGCTAAACTTTGGAATAGCCTAAATACTGAAGCTAAGCAGGCAACCTCTCTGAATCGCTTCAAATCTTTGATTTAAACATTTTCGTTTTGATTTTTATATTAGTTTGATAGTCCAGTTTTCATTAGATACTTTAGACTTGTAAACAACGAAAAATCTTGTAAATAAAAGTTAGAAAAGAAAAATATTGTAATAGGGTATTAGAAATTTAATAAGGTAGGGGAGGGTTGGGTAGGGTTGGGTAGGGTAGGGTAGGGTAGGGTAGGGTAGGGTAGGGTAGGGTAGGGTAGAAAAGGGTGGGGAAAGGTTGCGTATGGTAGGGTAGGGTGGGGTAGAGTAGGTTATGGTATTATATTCGTTTTCTTTATCTAGATTTGTTGTAACTATTTATTTATTTTTTTCTGGTATTTTAGATGCATGGCCCCTTGTAAACCAGCATTGCTGAATGGGCTACCATGCTTAAATAAATGATGATAATGATAAAAAAGGTTTTTACTTTGTAGTCTTTTTTGCACGGCCCCCTGTAAAGCAGTCTCCACGAAACTGACTGGGCTAACGTTGTTAAATAATATAAAATGAATGAAATGAAATGACACTTAGAAAGCTCTTAAATGCTTATCCTATTTTAAGGATCTCGTCCAGCTGCCAAGTACGAGAACTTTGAGATACGGGAATGATTTATTGGCATTTAGAGGAAGCATACTTTGGAATACACTCCCTGACACAATAAAATCTCTCAAAAACGGCAGTCAGTTTAAAAACAGCATAAAAAATTGGACGGGATCCACTTGTAACTGTTTATTATGTAGATAAAAGAGAACTTTGTAAATAGTTATGACCAGTTGGCCTTTATTAGTTCATAGAACGTTTTCTTTAGCCAACTATAAATAAAAGTATTATTATTATTATTATTCCTTTCGTTCTCTAGTGCTAGAATCTCAGAAAGACCCGTATCCTGGAAGAAGGAGGAGAAGATGGAGGGTGAGATACGCTAGGAGGAGAAGACGCCACACGCGAAGAAGATACAACGCAAGAAGAAGGTTCTTTGCCCGCCGACGTTATACCATGCGTAGAAGGTACAACACCCGCAGACGCTATAACATGCGCAGACGGTACAACGCCCGTAGACGCTACAACATGCGTAGACGGTACAATGCTCGCAGACGCTATATCATGCGCAGACGGTACAATGCACGTAGACGCTACACCATGCGTAGACGGTACAACGCCCGCAGACGCTATAACATGCGTAGACGTTACAACGCCCGCAGACGCTACAACATGCGTAGACGGTACAATGCCCGCAGACGCTATATCATGCGCAGACGGTACAACGCCCGTAGACGCTACACCATACGTAGACGGTACAACGCCCGCAGACGCTATAACATGCGTAGACGGTACAACGCCAGGAGACGCTTCCTTGCACGCAGAAGATTCTCCGCCAGGAGACGTTTCTTTGCTCGCAGACGCTTCAACACCAGGAGACGCTTTTTTGCACGCAGACGTTACAACGCCCGCCGACGTTTTAACGTGCGTAGACGGTACGTCGCCAGGAGACGCTTCCTTGCACGCAGAAGATTCTCCGCCAGGAGACGTTTCTCTGCTCGCAGACGCTTCAACGCCAGGAGACGATACAACACTCGCCGAAGATTCTCCACAAGACGGCGATCGTACTATGGTCGCTAAGCCTTTGCAGATGCGGGACACTGTGAAGGGACAATGCATTTTATAACTGCTCGTCGTAGATAGTTTTTGCTTTACTCTGCTAAGCTTTTGATGTAATCAATCATTTTGTATTGCTGATTTGTATTTTTTATAAGCTGCATTCATGGAAACTCTATTGCAGTCTTTTTTTATCATGTTCCTCTCGCCAGAATCTGAAACATATTTGAGGAATGTCCTTGATAGCTGTTCCACTAAAAAATGTTCGACGTTTTGTGAAATTTACAAATCTTGAATTATCATTAATTGTCAATGAATCAACGAATGTCAATGACTGAGTGGTCAACTTGATGCCAGATCTAACTACCGACCCATATCTGTCCTCCCTGTCTTGTCTAGGGTCTTTGAAAAACTTATTTATTACCACTTGCATGATTACCTGGATAAAAAACAAGCATTTGTTTGCTAATCAGTCTGGCTTTAGAGCTCTTCAATCCGGTGTCACTTGTCTTCTTCACAGCACAGATGGCTGGTATGTTTTTTATATGCAGGTCGAAATATGGCAGCACTGCAGTGCTCATGTCAACATGCATTGGCGGACTGACCTACCGGCCCCCTAAAAAACTGGCAAAGGGGCCTCCTTTTCGCTGAAAAGGATCCTTTTTTCAAAAAAAAGAAATTTTCACTTTGATGTCCTCTTCCAATAATGGACATAATGGACATCTCACTATACATTAAAATCCCTCCTTGTTAGTAAACTAGGTCAATGGCCCGGGGGGGAGGTACTTCACTATAAGTTCATATAGGGGTGTGCGCCAGAAGGATTTCTGTTACGACCCAATCCCAGAATATGGTTGGGATATCGATACCCAATCCCAGAATATGGCTAGGCCAGCAAGCACAAGTGAATCAACAAGGCATGAGGCCAATTTTCCACGCCCCCACAACATACCTCACACTGGGAACGAGACCATTATTGCTAGGAGAATTCGCAGGAAACCCGCACTCTTTCTTCGGGTATTAACACCGCTTAAATATTCATTTAACCGATATTTAATCCCCTTCAGAAATATTAAACACAATATCATTACCTTCTATCTCTAGTCTTACCATGATATCAGACTTTTAACAGGTAACTTGGGCTAGCAGTTCAGGGGCGCAAATGAGGGGGGTGTGGGGGGGGGGGGTGTGACACCCCCAATAATTTTACCACCCGGTCCCAGTGGCTTTTTAAGGGATAAAGTCGGTCCCGATCCGGCTCTAAACTCGAACTGTTTCCGTTTTTCAATGGTTCTAAACAGAGTTGTACCACCGCGCTTTATCCCAACCAAAGTAGGTCCAGATTGCCGATTCTGCTCTGAACTTACTCCGCTGTATCACAGTAGGCCATAGGAGTCCTGTTTCCGTGGAGGGACCAATTAACGAACAATGTCCGGGGACAGAGTCGGTCCCAATTTTCATTTTTTCATTTTCATTTTTAAATATTTATACAGGTTACAGATTTCAGTAATAAATAACTGTTTTACAAATTGACCTGTGCAAAAACGATAAAGCCTAAATTAAAGAAAATTACAATATGTACAATATTTAGATATAGCCTATATAATATACTTGTTATATCGAGGATAACAAAAGTAAAAAGAAAATTAAAATGTACCTCTCAAATGGTTTTTTTAAAGGTAGCCAGGGACGGTGCCAATTTAGTTTCCGTATTAAGCTCATTCCACAATTTTGCTCCTCGATAAGAAAATGCTTTTTGACCTGTGCATGTTCTTAACAGAGGTATCTGCAAATTTTTTGTTTCTGTTGAGCGAAGATTGCGATCACTACGCTCTGAACATTTAGTGAAAAGTTCCCCTAAATATTGAGGAGCAAGTGAGTTCAATGCTTTATAGGTCAGCGACACCGTTTCTTTTCTGATAAGATCTCTAATTGATGGCCAGCCAAGATTTTTGAGCAAAGGGACAGCAGAAGCATCGTAAGGACTATTTGTAGTTATTCTTGCAGCTCTATTCTGGATTCTTTGGAGAGAATTAAGTTTAGTTTCACTACAACAACCCCAAACAGAGCAGCAATAACTGAAATGTGGCTCAACAATTCCTCTATACATTTTCTGCAGATCGCCTGATGGAAGAAATTTCTTGGCATGCTTAATAAGGCCGAGAGCTCGTAGTGCCTTAGTCTTAACTTGTTCAATATGGCGATCCCATTGGAGTTTGTCATCAATTTGAACTCCCAGATACTTTGTATCGGTTATCATATTTATCTTTTGATCACCAATTTCAAAACTAGGCTTAGCTTCAGTCTGTTTTTCGATCTTTTGAATATTTGGTCTGGATCCTATTATCAAAGACTGTGTTTTTACAACGTTTAGAGACAGTTTATTGCCATGTAGCCAGTTCTGTAAATTCACAAGGTCCCGGTTTAAATCATCCTGCAGTTCAGAAAGGCATTTCGAGGAATGCGAAATCGCAGTATCATCAGCGTACATAGTGAC
>REGM01000155.1:120686-161220 GCA_004194415.1 Aurelia aurita | reverse complement strand
AATAGACCTTTTTACTTGCCAGAAAAGGGGCTTGGATCGAGCGTCCAAATCTGGTAAAGTTTGACAAGGAAAACAAAAGCACGACCCCCGTTCTAAGTAGAAACACTGCTAGCTGTGGCATGAATTTGCTTCGGATCTTGGAACACTTTTCAGAGAGTTAATCATCGATAACTTTACTCAAAGTGAGTTACGAATGTTGCGGTTTATACACAGGCAAGTTTGATTCGCCTTCTGGCCTTCTTCTCGTTGTTTTTGTTCATTGTTAGCTGATTTTGTTATGCAACAGTCTAGGCCCATATTTAATCAAAACACAGCGATCTTCTTTCAGCAAATCTTCCTTCACTTGGGAAATTCTGAAACAAAGAATCGTTCCCTTGGCAAGTTTGGGAACAAAACATTGTATGTCATCTGAAAGTCTAACGCTCCCTGATTTTAAATATGGAATGCATTTCTCTGTAGATTGCATACTTCATGAATGATGAGCAATTTATCGTAAAGGGGTGGGGGATGTTTTGCCAGATTTTTTCATCGCTAGGGTCTGGTCTTTGGCTTATAATTCGTGAAATACATATGACGTCGGAAAATCATTCTCAGAATTGAAATCAAGAGGAATTTGAGATTCAGATGACAGGAAGTTAATTTCTGAAATTTTCTAATGCATTACGTTTTCCAAAATCCGAACGGAGAAATTCTTCGTGTCCACAACTTCAAGTGCAGTTTTTTAAAATGGATAAAACACCCTTTTTTGTTTCCTGTCTTTTCTGCGATGTTTATTCAGATATTTTAATCATTTTTGTTTCTTTAAATCCGATAGGAGTTATTTGCATTTAGTATACACGAAATGTCCTCGTCATCATCACCATCATTGATAAGTATTGTAGCAAAATTACTGCTAATTTAGGCCTACTATCTATCTTACAAAACAAATTAAAAATCTATTTACAGTCGTTAAATAATAATATTATAAAATATATATGATAGATGCGTATTATGTTAGATACCCAACCAGCGGTATGTATGTTTTGCATTGCCTACAGTTGCAGTTCTCGCCCTTCCGACATCTAATCTGATTTTTTAAAATAGGAAGGGTGCTTGCTTGTTTTACTACGTTTGGTGAGGCTGGCCAAAGTCTGTTTCCAAGGAAAGATATAGTCTCAGTTCCAAAGTTCGTTGTGTGCAGCTTTGGAAGCTGTGAGTTGCTACCATGTCTTAGATTGTAACCAATATTTCACTCAGTGAAAGTATACTTCATAAAAGGTGGATTTAAGCCAGACTTTGTTTGGTCATAAGCGACTGTAGATTCCTTTTGTGGATGGATATCAAATTTATTTGCTCCAGAAAAGACTCAAATCTACTTGATAGTCTTTTGTATGTATGCAAAACGCAATGCTCTTTCGTGGATATGGTTTATTCTATGATTCAGGGTTCTGTCATAGAACATCGAAACAAGTGGGCGGTAGCTAAAGTGAGATAGGAAAAATGCTTGCATTACCTGCTTTAGTTTTTTCCGTGTCCATGTAGCAGGATATTCTGGCAAGGGCATGAAGTTTTTGGCTGGCTTTTTTGCGAAGGGTTTTGACACGTTGTTTAAAGCTTAATGTTGAATCAAGCGTTATTCCTAGAAGCTTCTCCTCTTTACTTTCTGTCACACTAGCCTCTCCTATTTTGACAGAGACTTCGTTGCTTTTTCCACCAAAAATCATCAGATGACATTTATCTTCATTCAGCTTAATAAGATTGTTTGGAAACCTTTAACTTCTTATCAGGGCATCATTCACTTATTATCATGACCCCCTATTTATGTCCACTGTGCTGTGAGGCAGGAATAAACAAACGAAACTTGTGTATCCTTTTATCGAAAACGTACTGTTATGACTTATTTCACTTTCTTTGAGTTAAAATAATGCAATGGATGACTTTAAGCTGAACATTTGACGAAAGTTGATAGCTATTCCATTTTTCAAGCTTGTTCGGTAATAGCTTCCAGGCGATAACGGCCATACATTTAGAATGGTATAGCCAATTTTAGTTAAATATATTTTCACTTCTAAGTTAGCCCTAACCTCATAAAGTTGAGCTATGATCTGGTGAAAGTGATTGATCATTCACGACTGCACACTATATCAAACGGGGAAATCTTTTTGTGACTCACCCAGTACGGTAAAATTGCCAATTAAATTTGAAATAGGAGAGTATATAGGATATTTATAGTTTGCATGGGCTTTTGGCAACCATTTTTAATTTTGGTGTGCGCTTGAACTTTTACTGAAGATTTCTTTCAGTTATTATTAGTTTTATACTGTATTGGATATTTTATAGTTCATTTGAAGAGTTGCACTTCAGCAAAGCTGATTGTCAAAGGCCCTAGTTAACAATATATTTCGTCACCCAAATATACCTTGGCTACTATTTGAAATGTGTATAACACAAGATATGCTCAGTGAAAAAAGTATACTAGCGTGTTTAATCTGGTGGATATGATAGTTCTTTATAGTTCACCATTGTGAAAGTAGTCATGACAAACAGTATTGCACCAGTTTTTCTCTAATCGCCAGATCTGCAAATAACAGCACACAATTCACAGGCACCTTGAGAAAAACATCAAATATTGTATATGGTGTACATATAAAAACTCTTCCTGACCGTCAACTTTCTTTCAATAATGGTTTTTGGCTCGGGTTGGGGGGATTTTTCTTCCCTGCGCTCCAAATTGATGCTTGAACTTTGATAAAACAAAATGGCTGCGAAATATGTTCAGAGTAGATAGCTGGAAGCTGATCTCAACTACATTCTGCTTCCATCCCCCAACACCTCGATGCTCAAAGGCAACTAGACATCAGTGGAGTTTGAATTGCGATCAAAGAAAATGAAATATGTCTTCATTGTACAAGCAGTTTTTGACGGAGAATTAACATGTTAATCATTGTTGGGAGGTTTTCATGTGCATTGAAAATTATATCAATTATATGTCTGTTTCAGGAATCTTGCGAAGCACCTTTTTTAGCAAAATCACTTATATGACAGAGCAGATTTTAGCCAATCGATGTTCATATCTAAATAGACCTTTCTCCTATGTTTACAAAGCACTTTCTGAAGTAAAAGTGTTGTGATAATAGTCACAGCCATGTAAATAGGCAAACGCCCTACCTTTGTTTACTCACCCTGTGGACAAATTATATATTACTCTTTATTTGAAAACGATGGAAAGAATTTTATTTAATTGTTTATTTCTAGTAAATCATGCAAATTGCCCTGAACTTGCTACGAGAGGAAGTTTCTTGGCAACATTCCCAACAGCTACAGAACAGGTATGTTTTTTTCATATCTTTGAGTGAAAAGCTGGCAATAGCTGATTAACACTTTAGATAAGTTTCCATAACTTATTATTTTTACATTCTATTAAAAATTTACAATACATGATACATTATAACACTACCTACACAATTTGATCAAAGGCACCCAAATATAGATTATAACAGCCACGGTGACTGACACCTTTTTCTTTTGGCACCTCGTCACAAAGTCTTTACGCTTTTCTGTATAGGGAGAAGCTTACAAAACTTACAGGATAAGTGGTGGTACTTTTCCAGGTAGCATGGACTTGCAAGCGGGCTAAAGCGGGAAGCATTTCTGCTGTTAAGATACAAACATTTGACAAATGGCAACATTACATTTGTATCTTACGTTTGAGAGAATTGTAAAGCAGAGATTGAAAGGTGAATGATGAAACTGTAAATTGTTTAGGCCTTCCGTTGCGCAAGATGATTTCTTAAATTAGTACGAATTAGTACAAGTTAGCCGATCTCATTGTGAACCTTGCTTCTGGGTTTATAGATACCTTGAATTTGGCTAAATCGTTATTGTTTTCATTTATTTGAAGTAAAATGTCCTTTTTCTTTGTAATGTAGGCCTTGATTAGCTTTAAGGTAGCTTTCCTGTACGCCTATTACAAATAATTGAGTAATAATGATGGCAGCGATGGATTCCGACCCTGCGACCTTCTTCACTTTCATTTTAACCATTCTATTATTTTGTATTCATTTTAAACATATTTACCCTGGGATACAATTCAGTTTAGTAAAAAAATTAAACAACTGCTTTCCAATTGTCCCAGCATGAAAACATAGTAATGATAACCTAAACATTTCTAGGTATAAACCTATTTGAAACTATCATATTGAATAGCTGCTAAAGTTGAAAAAGAAAATGAAAGATTATAGTTGCTACGCGGATCAGCTTTCCTTGAATATTCTCAATTCAAAGCTATCAGTTTTGTTTTGAATGACTGGATCGATGGGGCTAATTTTATTTCCTAATCGAGTTTATTCCACGAGTCAACTCCACGAAATGCAAACGACTTTTGGCCATAAGCTGTTCTCATTTTTGATACAGCAAGATTGCACGTGGTATTGCGTAGAACCCCAGTATGAACATCAGACGATCTGGAGAAAATACTACCTAGGTTTTCAGGTGCGAGGTCATTTAAGGATTTATATACCATTGTAGATGTTTATCGATTAATCAGCCTCTCAACTGACGGCCAGCCCAGCTGCTGCATTAATTTCTCCCCTTCCACTGACAAACAAGATAGGCGGGCCTAAAAAGAAGTCTTATTTTCAACAGCAAGATTATCATTCAACATTTTTCAGCTAATACATTATAAGTTTCAGTTCTAATTCCATTATAAATTTCACGATGTGCAAATATGTGGGGAATGGAAACGCTTCGCGACGGTGAGGTGCCAGTAACCTAATAAGAATAGAAACTCGAGGAATTTTGGCCTCGAGGTGTAGTGTCGGGGAAGCTGGGCCCCGAGAACCACGGATGAACCAGGGAGGAAATTGGGCCTCGACCTAGCCTGGAGGAAATTGGGCCTACAGGCTAGGGGTTCGGTTCTTACCTGTAAGCGCTGTCCCCCACGAAGAAGATGGGCCTCATGGTTTTCTGCTGCGCGCCCGCGCAGCAGGGGACACCTACATGCGGAGGAAATGGGCTCCGACTCGAAACACTGAATTTGTTGCGGAGGAGATGGGCTCCGACTCGAAATACTGAAATTGGTGCGGAGGAAATGGGCTCCTACTGGAAACAGGAGCACATGACAACTGTGGTGGGGTTTTGCTCCCAGCTCGTCATGAGGAATCATGAAGATTATTTTGCTGTTAGACCTTTTTTCGAGTTTGTGTTTGAAGTGTTTTGTTTCAACAGGCACTTCACCGCTGAGCGAATTTGCGTTTCAAGTTTTTCCGTGCGTGCAGTGCATTACAATCAGTTAGTGAATAAATACAGAATACAATATAATTCGAGACGAAAGCTAGTAGCTACAATGCTTGATATTACTGATACTACCTCCTGTGTTAGATTCAAGTTCAAGAGTGTCCAATATGATTACATGCTAAAGAATACACAAACCTTTACACAGGTAAAAACAGAACAACAATAAGGATGATTAGTGTTAGGCCATGTCCACTAACGGGGAGGGTGGGAGGGAAATTATTTCGTGACAGTCTTGTTCGAATATTTCTCAAAGTTGAAGAAGGGTAGGGCCGTGCGTTGCATTTTAGGTTGGAGAGACTGAAGATCACGTGCATTTGCTTGAGACTGATTGGTTGGCCAAGAATCGCACCATTGGTAAAGGGTTTTGATTGGCTGCCTGCTGCTTGACGAAATTTAGCATACACTATTTACAAAAAACTGCCTCATTCACTAATTTGTTTGAATGGGGATTAACTTTTGCTTCGCGAGGCAGATTCCAGAGATTGACTCGAAGATAGTGATTAGTCGATAATTATTTGTTGAAAGGGGGATAAATTTAGCATGATAACTCACAGGTCGTAAATCTTTTGCTTGCCTTTCCTAACAGATAAACAAGTCACGAATTCAGTACTTTCCAGGGTCGAAATTAACCAAAGTAAAAGTCTTTCTTTTACTTCAACAATAAAGGAGCAGCTGGAGTGTCAAATGGACTACTTCTAACAATTCTAGCAGCACTGTTCTGTAATTTCTTCAAGAATTTTAGTTTAGTTGCCCCACAACATCCCCAAATAGAGCAACAATAACTGAAGTGGGGTTCTGCAATACTAAGATACATATTCCTTATCGTATCCTCTTGCATATAATGCTACGCATATTTTAAAAGTCTTATAGCTCTAGAGATCTTCTTCTCTAACCTCGTAGCACAGGTGTCTTGAGTGGTGGGGACTCTGGAGGGGGAGCAGTGGCGGCGGCAGCAGTTGTTGTCGTTGTTGTTCTTTCTGTCAGGGTTTCTGCTGTTCAGAATTATCGCATGTGCTTGCCTGACCTCCAATGTGAAACAGGCTCTAGTATTTATCAGTATTTAATCGTTTATGTGTAGCTTTTGTAGTTGTATATTTAGTTGTAATGTAGTAGCATGTTCTTTATGTAATGGCCACAGGGTAGCCATTGTCTTTTGCTCCCCGTGTTATCATCCTGGTAGTGTTGTAAAGTAGTTTATATGTAGTGTTTAAGTACCTTGTTCTTGTAAATTTTTTAATTGAATAAAAAAAAGATATCCTTCTATGTACATTTAACATGCCTCTCTCTCTTTAGATTATCATCAATCATAAGACCAAGATATTTAGTTTCCTTCACAAGATCGATATCATTTCCGTTTACTTCAAAACGAGGAATAGGTGTCATTGGTGTATCAATTCTCCTCAGCTTTTGCGATAATGCTATGATCATGGCCTGTGTCTTGACAACATTCAAGGAAAGCTTGTTACCCTTTAACCATTCCTCAAGGCAGGCATGTTCCGCAATGACAACAGCATCTATCTCTTCTATATTATCTGAAGATATTATCTTATGTTAGACGTGAGCGCTTTTACTCACCTACCACCCAGGATATTTCCCTGTTTTGCCACTAGAAACAATTACTTCGGACTTCTCATGTATGCCAAACTATAGTGTGAGTCACAACCACGTTTCGTTGTTTGAAAAATTAGCAAAATCTGGTTTTGCTACTAATCTCTTAAATCTGTTTTTGTTCATTTATTTCAAAGAACATATTATATCTAGCTATGATGAAATTATGCTCATGTCCAGCCTGGTTCCCTGCGTCAACTTGGCCGCGTTCGCGTGAGGGTCCTGGACGCCAGGGAAGCATTTTGTTGACGCCTGGACAAAAACCAGAAAAACTTCTCAATTTCGCTTCTCACTCCTTATTTGGAAAACCGGCGCTGTGTTGTTGTTCTGTAGCGAAATCATGAAGATCTGCAAATTCCCAAAGTTAAGTTAGAATATGCAAAGCGAAGTTTCTACTTCTCTGGTGTCAAAAACTGGAATGATATCCCTGACAACATTCGAGAACAAGAATCAATCGCTCGTTTTAAAACAGGTTTTAGAGAGTATCTTTTGAACCTACAGGACCCAAACACGACCCCTTGGTAGAGCAGCAATTCTTAAAATTATTTTGTTTTCTTTTCTAAAAATACATTGTTATTAGTGTTAATTTTCCTAGCTGAAAGGTACTCGTGTATATAAATATTGATAAAATGAAAAATGAGCGGGCTAGCGGGCAAGATGTAAGTTTTTCAAGCAATAGTGATAGAAGATGGCAGAACTTGACAAAGATGGCAGAATATTATGAAGAGAGTAATTTTGATTCTTCAGACGATGATGACAGTATCAATTAGCTTCGCATTACTGCAGAATATACAGAAGAAGCTTCATTTATTGCCTCAAAATTCCATGCAGAGAGCTTCGGTTAGGCCCAAAAAGTCTTTGACAATTCAGTCACCTACTATACCTAAACAAGATACGGTCGTCATTTTCACGTACTAACATCAGGACTAACATTTCCAATACATTGGAGAACAAACCTACCATCTTCTGAAGCAAACTAAGAACTTTTTGCCACATTGTGCCTTTCGTAACGGCTGCCAATTCGTTGAACATTTTAATAATTTAGGGCAAATGTCGTCGCCGTTAGGCACCATTTTTCCATGAGTACACGATAAGGAGGTTAGTCACGATTTAGAGGCAAGAAGACAATAGGACAGCCTCATTCTTGTCTTGCGTTGAACGTGACGTAAGAAGACACCGAACTTTGAGCTTAATGACGTCATTACGCTCTGATTGCTTATTTGAATACGTAATGTCGCAGAGAAAAGACGCAAAATGGTATAGTTTAATTCTTTTTTGCGTGGGAATTTGTATGTAAATTAGTGTTGCGGTGCGAGAGGCAACTCTATAACCTAGGTTTTTGCCTCTCACCGCAACAGTTTAGATTGAATGTGTATTGTATTGTCATATGTATTTTAAATCTTGTTGTTTTAAAAAAATTGTGCGAAGAAGTACGATACACCAGTCATAACAGAATAATCATTAATTTTAACACCAATCATACCAACCGCAGACTTGTCGTTTAAAACCTTGATTAGGATATTCATAACGCTAGGATAATCAATAAGTCTAATTTGGTTTTTTATGTAAGACTTCTAAAGGAAATTTTTTAACATTATTTGAAATTTGAAATTTCCGGATTTTTCGAACACCGAACCTTTTTTTAAGTCGTCGAAGAGGCCTCAGAGGTGAGGCGAAAGCTCCGGACAAAAATAACAACATTTTAGCTGTAACGAGTGAACAAACTAATGACAAGTAGAACTACTTTAAACTTTAGAAATACTTTTTTGACTCTTCTTAGGTCCTTATTATAGGAAATTAACAATGTTTGAAATAAAGGTTTGTCAAATTTGGCGATTTGTGTTTGGGCGAATGAGATGGAACAACATAGAATATTAAACGTAAATTAGGCTGCAAAGATGTTAAAGCCAAAATTTACGTGACTTAAATTAACGTGGAATATAAAATTTGATCTTTTTTCTTGCATCATTAATTTTCTATTAAAGGTAAGCAGACTTCTGAAATCGTTTGAATGGAAGGTAGATTCTAGTTTTGTGATTAATGAGTTGTACTTCCTTCCTATTTTACAGGCCAGCAAACTTGGTTTATCAAAGAATAAAAATATGATTTGCATGTACCCATCATACCAGGTAAGATTTTTAAAATGCCATAACCCGAGAACTGAAACTTGTTCAAAATCATCACCATCATATAAGTGATCTTGAAANTAAACGTAAATTAGGCTGCAAAGATGTTAAAGCCAAAATTTACGTGACTTAAATTAACGTGGAATATAAAATTTGATCTTTTTTCTTGCATCATTAATTTTCTATTAAAGGTAAGCAGACTTCTGAAATCGTTTGAATGGAAGGTAGATTCTAGTTTTGTGATTAATGAGTTGTACTTCCTTCCTATTTTACAGGCCAGCAAACTTGGTTTATCAAAGAATAAAAATATGATTTGCATGTACCCATCATACCAGGTAAGATTTTTAAAATGCCATAACCCGAGAACTGAAACTTGTTCAAAATCATCACCATCATATAAGTGATCTTGAAATTTCCTTTTGTATACTTGTATTTGTGTTAAGGGCAAAGCAAAGCTAGTCGAAGAGATATTGAAAAGTCTAGAAGTGGCGTTGATTTGATGGGCATTTATGTTTTTACAAGCTACCAGGTTTGAAACATTTTCCTGAATTCAAAAGATATGCTTATTGAATCAGTGGCGTAACGGAAACACTCGGGCCCTTAGGAACTTAGTGTGAGTGGGCCCTTACGCAGTGATCAAGAAGTGATCATATTATAGGGGCTATGAGAGACGCGAAAAGCTCTAATGGGGGTGCGGGGGTACACTGGGAAAATTTTTGAGACCACGCCAATTAGAACCTCTGAAAATGCCCTATACGTAGCAGAGACTTATTGGGGTGCTATAGGAATCCACATGTGAATGTGGTGTCAAACATCTTCTAAGCAAACTATGATGCATATCATGTACGACAAGTTCTTGAACTAGATAACTTCAGAGAATCCGTCAGATATCTGAGTCGCACAGCAGAGAACGCATACAGCAGTGAAAACAGTGAAAACAGAAATTGAGTAAAATAATTCTACCTTGCCTGGTGTGCCAAAAAGCTATCCACTTTTGACAGGCCACGATAAATTGTTCACTGGACCTATTTTGGAGATTTATATCTTAATCTTTAGCTAAAATTTGGAAATAGAGTCTAGAATTTTTTGTACATTGCTTAGTTATCTGTCTATTTAGCTATAATCGAGTTTCTTAAAATCTTTCGTCTATAAAACAACTGAGAACACGTTTACACAGTACCGGTACAGTTTTGACCCGTTAGTTACAACTTGTTACGGTTCAAAAGCATTTACACTGCTTTAAAACACACTTATTCTGCAGATCGAAGGAAAAAAGTGTTACGGATTAGCAGGAACAGTGTAAATGGGAGGCTGATCCGTTAAAATTTTGTTACGGATCCAAAGTTGTACCGGTACGGTGTAAACGGGGTCTGAACATGATAAGAAAACGTCAATAAAATTTTCTAAAGACTCGACATGAATGGAAAAAGAGAAACTTTCGTAGTGATTCAGGGATTTGGAAATCGATTAGTTATAATTTGCTGCACAAGCGTTAGTTCAGCGTTGTTGGGAGAAATGTAAGATTACTTTTTGTGATACAAAGAAATGTCTATCCTTTTATAATTTCATTGAATTTATACTTTGGTGCAGGTAATGTGTCAAGGGGGTTAAAAAAGACAAACAGTGAAGCACCAATAGGTCAAGCAAGCATGGAGTCTCGTTGAATTGCCATGCAGCGAACGGCTTGGTGTGGCGCATCATTTCAACTTCTCCAAAATTTAACGCTCGTGCAGCAGATTATCACTAATCGATTTCTAAGTCCCCATATCACCATGAAAGTTTAATCCGCTTTTTTTTATCCTTTTCAGTGTTTTCAAAAGCGATCATTTTAAGAAACTCGTTTATAGCTCAAGAAACAGATAATTAAAACATTTACAAAATTTCAAAATTTAATTCAGGATGTTTGCTAAAGATTACGTCCTAAATCTTCAAAATCGATCCAGCGTACGATTTATCGTAGCCTGTCAATAGTGGTTAGTTTTTTGGCGCAAGGACCGAGATACGACTTTTTGCTTGGGGGGCCATGAGCTAACCAGCAGGCGAGCGAAGCGAGCCGAAATTTTTAAGAGGGATCAGGAGGTACCCCCCCCCCCCGGAAAAATTTGTGACCACGTCCTTCAGATCTGCGTAAAACGACGCAAATTCTTGTTTCTCATTACGGATTGACTTTCCAGGTAGGTCTACGTTGGGATGGAAATTGTAAAATACGTGTTGACAAATATCCTATAGAGTTTTAAAGCGTATCATGTCTCTGGTGTAAAAGAAGTTTTATTCTTGCACATACGCTAAAGGGCCTCTTAGTATAGTAGAGGGTAGAAAGTGAACAAGACGTAAATATGAACATGGAATACCTATCTAATTTTCTATAATACTTAATAATGACAATACATACTGTAGCAACTACTGACAATTTTGGGGGGCAAAGCCCCCCTGACCCCCCTGTATCTCGGTGCTTGTTTTGGCGCACCCAGTACATACCAGCAAAGGTTTTTGAGATTGGTTTAAAAAGCTATGTTTGAAGAAGCCTTTTTGCACATATGGCCGCACAGTACAGCTTATGAAAAAATTCTTTTGGGGCCCCTTTTGGTCGGGGGCCCTTATTTTTCCAACTATAGCAAGGCTATAACAACCCATAGAATGGTTAATCATTTCCTTGATTTTAATCACAATTATCGTGTTTAATCATACAGTACTTGAAATGACATGTAAGAAAGCAAGGTTTTGCCAAAAATATGAGGTTTTATCAAAATACCGTGGCTCTAACTAGTGTTTTTTCAAGCAACAGTTTCATCATTTCCTTCAGGAATGAAGTAAATAATCATTCTGTTTCCTGTTTCCCAGAATTCTTCATAAACGTTGAATCAACCCGTTTCACTAATTTGAAGAGCAGCAGAGAAAGAACCACTGAAACGGTGTGAGCAACTTAGTTTATTGCTTGTAGGCCAGCTTTGTCTGAATAATTTGTTGCGATTTTTCTTACCAGTTGAAAGTCCGGGGAAGTATGCTCAACATGAGCCCATGGGAGGAAGGTTATTTTTCCCTTTATCTTTATGAGGCCGATTTCACGGAAATATTCGTAAATTTCTTATCATCTTATCTTGACATTCTTGATTAGACCCAAAATGGCATTTTGAATTATTGATTATGGTTAAATATCGTGAGAATACTTCAATAAGATAAATAAAGGATAGGTTCCAAATCTTTAAAAAACTTTAAAAAGGTCGGTGTAAAATTCTTTGACCTATTTCTTTGAAATGAATGGCTTGAAAGAAACTTTAGCTGCGTTGCTATAATTCTACCGTTGGAGTTTTTTGAAATTTTGAATATTTTTCGAAATTACAGAATATTTTATATTTCAACTCTTTTGAAGATCTGACATCATCAAATTTCTACATCATAAACCAGAAGAGTGATAAACTTGTACTTGATACCATATTGTAGACATTCATGAACTATTGTTTTCTTGAAAAATTTTCTGTGTTTCCTCAAAAAGTTTAGAAATTACGATGTTTTAAAGTTTTTTTTCAAAAATTTTCTTGAATTCTTGAAAAAGAAGAAATACCCGCTAATTATGAAAATATTGAAGATTTCTGAAAAGTCCATCTGTAGAACTGTAGCAAAATAGCTATAAAGTTCCTTTCAAGCCATTCAATTAAAAGAAATAGGTTATAAAATTTCACACCGACCTTTTTAAAGATTTCGAGCTTTTGCTCCTCTTTGGTGGTCGGTTTTCTCTTTTCTTGGATATAGAGTTATACAGAACTCTTCATTCATGTCATGCTTAATTTCTTTTAAAGAGGATTCTGGATCAGTCTAGGTCTGGGTTATCATTTCTACGATGGTGGTGTCTTGTTTAAGCTTGGTTCACACTAGACCAAAAACCTGTTAGAAACACTTTAATAATGTGACGGAAAAAGCGTCGAAATAATTTTAATGTGAGATTTTGTTGTGTCAAGAGTTTTGATTCCATTTGGAAGCGATAACGCCTTAAAATGCAGTCGAAACGAATTTAGAAAATGTGTTTCCTCAGTCTTAACGCGTGTTTACTCTAGTGTCAACCAAGCCTTACCAAATACAGCGGATCACTAAACTCTTTAAGTCATCGTGATTTATCTTGGAGATGTTTCCGTATCTGCGAATTTTCGTTACCTTGATAGTAGACTTACGACAAGAACCCGTTGCTTCGCTATACCACTACAACAACAACCACCTTCCACCGCTCAACAAGGACTCATGTACGAACTGTTCAAAAACCAGGACAACTGATTTTGTAAAAAACGTTTTCCGAGCATCAGTTAGGGAACTAACAATAGCGCATAAAGAATCTGGAGATGAGAACTTCTCTGAAAATCTTCCAACTTTAACATCGATTTGTCTTTGATAGTATTGATGATACCCCTTTCCTCCTTTTTGCTTGAAGATCAAAGAATAAAGGCACGCAATTCAAAATGTTTTTGTTCAACACGGCTCTGAGACTGTTTCACAAAATATTTGAGAATAATGTCGAACTTCCTTACAGCTGTTATCCAAACATGTTATCGAGAAATAGCGATGTCCCAAAACTTTGGGACATTGTAGTTTGAGCTAATATGTAAATTCAAGTCAATACAGTTTGGAGCGAATACAATGAATCGGGTCATAAGTCTATCTTGATAGAAGTAAAACATTCTTTGACAAGAGTAAACTAAACAGTCCATAGTAGTAGTCGATAGTAGTCGATAGTAGTCCATTTGCCGTGATCATGCTTGAAAAGCCATAGTCCTGGACGAAAAAAAAAGGGAAATTTTCTTCTTTTACGCGTAGTAGATTGCCCGTTTTCCCACAAGTCAATATTATCAGATGCTTTTTGGAATGTGTTAGCCATCTACACTCATTTCAATCAACAACTAACACCGACATTGACTTTCAGGAAGAGAGTTTTGATGAAAGTACCCACTTTCAACCAGTGGCGTGGTGGCTCCAAATTGGCTGGGGGGGCACAAACCTATTTTGGCGCCCCCCAGAAAACTGTGACAATTGTCTGTTGTACAACATATCCAGACTTTTGAAAGCTAATTCTTTCTTCAGACAATGCGTTGAAATCCAAATGATGACAATTTCTTGGCAGCCCCATTTGATCAAACAGCATACAGTTTGGGGAACGGTTAAATCTGGGTGCGAGCGGAGCGAGCAAAACTTTTTGAGACCACGCCCTTTAAATCGTTGGAAAATGCCCCTCTTGTGAAAATTCAACCTTTTAAATTAGAAAAAGGAACGCGATATCGAGAGGCTTCTGGGGAAAATTTTTGCAATTAGAGTATCAAAATCTCGAAAAAATGCCTTATTATATAAAGTAAACTACTAGAAATTGCATGATTGAGTACCTTTCTTTCTCTTTTGCACATTTGGTGAAAATTGATATTCACGAGGCTCTGGCCCCGCGAAAGTAGATTTAGCGATTCTAAATCCCAGGAGAATGAAACTTCAGAGTGAAATATTCAGCTTCAAAAACACGATTGATAATGTCGTTGCAGTGAGGCAAGGAATGTACAAATGATATCAAAGTCCTAAACCCCCTTCCTGAAGACAGAAGCCCACAGCACCTTCGATTCTATGTTCCCACATGCACCAGGCTTGTTTGATTTCAAAGAAAATCAGTTGTGTAAGATATTCCAAGATATTTTTCCTTGAGCTTAAGCTTGGTTCACACTAGAGCAAAAACGCGCTAGAATTGAGATAGCGAGAGCATTCTCTATGCACACTTTAAACACATCTTTAGTGAGTTATTGCTTCCAAACGTAATTACTTTACATTTTTAGAGAGTTACACTTTTTGGTTCCATCCTATTTCCAAACATCTTCAAAGGAGCCTATAAAATCTCAAATTGAGACAAAGTAAGTTCGACACTTTTTTCCTCGTATTTCCAATGCATTCTAACGCTATTTCACTTTCTGAACCAAGCTTACGTTCGGGCTTTTTGCGCCCTCTTAAAACGTTGGGCGCCTTCGGCGCCCCCATCTTTCCACGTCGCTGGGGGGGGCACGTGCCCCCCTGCCCCCCGGCCACCACGCCACTGCTTTCAACATCTGAAATGCTCGAGAAGCATTAATTTGGTAAAATTCCCTGTACCGTTATCCCTAGATTGCATTTAGAATATGAAGGTTGAAACATTGATGAAATCTGTGGCCATCATATAGAAACTTTTTTTTAAAGTAAAGTCCTCAAATTTCCCAAACAAGCAAAGAGATTTTTGTAACTTGGCGTCTAGGTTTCTAAAAGATCGTTTTGATTCAAAGGCAAGAGAATCAAGTTTCAGTTTTAAAATATTCGTTCAAGTTTACGAAGGTTCTATTTCTGTCATTCATAGTTCAGCGAATGTACCAGTTGTCTTAGAATGTATCGTCTTTCTCAAAAGTCTTGTCATATTTTTTTTTTTTGCTTTTAAATCAACGCCAAGGCTTAAAAGAACGTATGTGAACCTTCGCACTTTGCAAGTTTTGCAAAATGGCGGAAAACATCCTCGAAGCAACTGTGTCGTCTCCTTTTCCCGAGGCTGGCTGACAATTTTCTAGGGTCGCAAATGGCTTGTTTTAGGTCGCAGGATTGCAATCGATTGGTGCGATGACATACTATACAACGAGCTAAAGCAGCACCATGAACGATTAATACAGCAGGAAAAGCAACAAATGGACGCTTTTGAATTTACCAGAGTCCGAAGATTGGATTGGATTCAGCGTGCAGTTGAGTTTCGTATGATATGAAGATAGCATCTCTTCTCAGACAAAACTCGCAAGGCGTGGTGGTTGACGTTCGTTCTTTAATTGAAAGCTCTAAGCAATCAGAACATGACTTTATAAAAATTGACATGAATTTGATTTCGGTAACATTTTTGATGAAGGAGTTGTTTAAATTCCCAATGGAGTTGATATTTGTTCTCGAGCTCGACATTTTCGAATTTTCACACAATCAAGCTTTCCTTTTTAAATCAAGTTCAGTAAAAACCCGCTTTTAAGAACCACAAGTTTTAAGAACCTTCAGGCTAAATTGTTGATTGCATCAAGACTGGAAAGAAAGATATTTAAAAGTGCTAGATGCACAAATCATCTAATTTATATTTTCTTTGCATAGTAATATGCCCTCTTACGTGCATTAAAAATTTAAGTCCCAGAATTAAGAACTTTTGCTAGGCTGAGCTAAAAAAGTGGTGGTTGTTATATGTGGGTTTTTACTGTACATTTGGTATTGATTTTAAAGCAGAATATCATTATTGGGACAAGACAGACTATAATTATTATGTATTTACCTTTAACATTTCATATTGACAGGTAGTCATGTTCAATTTTACGCCACTTGTTGTTACAATAGTTGCGAGCACCACAGCAAACACAGGTAAGAACCAACTTTGTGAAAAACCGGTTTCATATACAATTTTCATCCGGTGAGTAAGAAAGATGCTTTTTAGAAAACCGACAAGATCGGATTTGCTGCTAATCTTGCAAAATGTCTCTAATGTATACAGGGTGTCCTAAAAATTATACCTCGTTTGTGTGCTGTTGCTGTGGAGGAGCTTTAACTGCAATTGTCTCGTTTGTTTTATACAGTTGCATAGCATTGCCGTCAACTACAGTTTGAGCCTTTGTTTGATACGATCTGACACGTGGTTGCTGATTTTTGGAAAGTCAAAATTAGTGGTTGCTTCAAAAACAGCACTTCATTTGTTCTCTAATAATATCAAAGTCAAGTAAATATTGCAAGAAAGGGTAGGAGCGTTGTATTAAAACTTGAGCAACTTTTTCAGTGTCAATCCCTGCACAGGGTGTCCCAAAAAACATGTGTGCCGTTTAAATGGCTGCTATTGCTATTGAGGAACTGTGATTTCAGCAGTCTCGTTTATAAAGGTGTTGTATGGGAAAGGCTTCAACGTAGAGTTTGAGACCTTTCTGGGGGTAAATCAGACGAGTAATGGTACAAGAAAGTCGAAAGCAGACGTTGCTTCATAGCCACAGGCCTCGGTATCTCTCTGTAGGTGCTATGCCTGTCATGGGCGTAGGATGTCATGGCCTTCCACTTTCTGCGATCTTTTGCAGCATGTAACATTGTATTTGTTGTTGTTGCAGAGGCATCTGCCTTGGATGGTAGCAGCATTTGCCATTGTCTTCCCCTCTCTTTCTTGCCTTGAATTTTTCCTGTAAATTTACAAAGAAGCTTGTGAAAAGAAAGATAACGAGTAACTGTATATTTTCTGACTTTGACAAGGAGATTACTTGATCAACACATAAAGTATTGCCTGTAGCTCTAGCGCTGCACGTTTTAACGTTTTAACAGATCTGTTTCAGTATTGCTTTGAACCTATATTCAAATATTACGACTCTGTAAATAATTTGAAAAATAAACAGCCACGCTACAAAGTTCTTTTATTTTTATGATATTTGCTTGATTTTGGCATTGATGGTGATGGTGAATATATGACACTCTAGCAACGTCTGATTTCTAATTTCTTGTATCATAACGATGCAATTACTTGTCCGATGTCCTGAAACACTAAGTTGAAGCTTTTCCTGTCACACAGTATCAAAAACGAGACAATTTAAATGAATGCTTCTCCGCAGTAACCATTCAAACGGCACACATGTTGTTTTGGGATAACCTGTACATAAATGGTTCGGATATCTCCTCCCCTGGAGCTTTGAGACTCCTAAATAATCCGTATTAGCAATTGGTGTCTAAATTGATGTTAAAATGTCTTTGAATTAATTATTTATAAGTATGGTTTTTTACTTGTGTCGTGAATTCTATAAAATGTTATCTAAACGTTAAAACATGTTGGTTTGAAATGAAAGAGGGGTGATACGACTGTCCATTGACTTTTCATTTAAAAAATAGGAATTCAGATGAGGAACAAGCTCCTCCTTCTTACAAACTGATAAAACAACCTAGGCCTTTGTTTATTCTTTAACATTTGAATGTCAAGGGATGATACGGGATGATATTGAATAGAAGTGATAAATCTAATTATGGAAGATGTAGTTTTTAAGATTTCATTTTGATAGAAAACACACATACCAAACTGTGTGAACGAGACGGTATCATCTATCGGGTGGCCCAAGAAACTTCACCAGCTAGATTGCACGTATTTTCCTCATTTTAATTCCTACTGAAAAAACTTGGGTCACTCCTTTAGTCGAAAGGCTTATCAAAATGTGTTTATATTGCTTTGGCAGTTTTATGTCGAAATTATTTTGTCGAAGTCAGTCGGAGCTAAAATTGCCATCTTTCTCAAATCCACGGTTTGAGATTTTTTAGTATGGGTTTACTATCTGTTTTTTAGTATGGGTTTAAAACTTTTGCTGTTATGTATTGTAATTTAGTTTAATTTCATATAGAAGAGCCACATGAAAACGAGCACTTTTGCCGAAGGGCTACCCTCTCCCTAGGTAAATATTGAAATATGAAATATAGTTCAGAAATATGATTATTTATTTTGCAACATATAGTGCAGTGCTTTTGTTGTTTATTTCTATCCTACTGAAATCTAATTTGTGACTTGTATTTCTTATCTGTCCTCTAGGGATGATACTAGCTCTTGAAACAGAATTTGGCGACATACTGAGGGACTTACGCAAAACTGTTGGACCTTCATAGATAAGTGAAGATATATTATTTTCTATCAAATTTAAAATAAACTTCTTTTTGTATTCTTTAGATTTAATTGGATTATTGATTTGTTTAGCAATCAGCATTTTATGCGACTGTTTCTCTTGCAAAATCGACGTTTATGACATAATCTCAAATTTTACGAGAACTCCTTCTCCACCTTTCCTGAAAATTTCGGCCAGCTTATTATCATGACATCAACATTTGTCAGGTACATTTAGAATGTGAGCAGAGAATTTTGACCAATATGATAATGAATTTCAAGAAAGACGAAAAGTGTATCATCAGCCAGGCTTTAATGGACAATCAACTTTGCGAGCAGGCAACGAGACTGTTCCTTAATCGCCAAGCAATCTATCAATCAGTGACATTTTCTTAGCTAAATTGACACTGGCTTTAACACTTTAGTACTGGTCCTTGGCATTCACCCAAACACCGACAAATTGTTTTCACCACTGAAAGAGATCGAAGAACATTTAAGGAGATGAATATGTTATAACCCCCATGAAGCTTTTGACCAGTTTTGATTAGGCCTAGGCTTTAAAAACGTACCCCTTCTTTGTAATAATTTTTCAAAAAATGTATACACAACTCTATGCCAATTTTCAAAAATGTATACACAACCTCATTCCAAGTTTGGAAAAATTGAAAATCGTCAAAATGGATACCGTTCTTATAGCAACATTGCAATAATCGATTTCGTTCCTTATACCAAAATCGTGAAAATCGATGCTGTTCTTCATGGAAAAATTGTGAAAATTTACATCGTTCTGGGCGTCACACCCCCAGTACCCAAAATATACACAGTGCCCCCCCCACCAAGGTTATAAGTATCCAACTTAATTCCTACTGTATGTCTTACCATCTGGATTAGACGAGTTTCGTTCATGACTTAATCTGAGCGCTCTTGCCTTTTGTGCAGAAGATTGTGGGTTCGGATCCTGGCTGCTGGCCGCCTTTGGAAGTACCAGCACTCATCATATACGTTCTTTGTCCTACTCTCCTCGGAGAAAAGAGTGAACTCCTTTGGATAAAGTGCTAATGGGGTGGTTTGCCCGGCTTCGGTGATGTGCCACTGATGGTCCTCGAGCAGACGATATATGTAAAAACTGATAAGAATCATTTATAGCAACATTTTTGTTTGATACTTGTAGAAAAAGTTGTAAGTTCGATAGAGAAGAACTTACAATTCACCGAGAGACCAAACAACTAAAATTTTGAGAAAAAGATCCAATATATGATTATTTTTATTCATGTTAAAACTTCTTTGTGTGCAATTTTGTCAAGCAGAGTTCATATACGATTTTTGTCTTTAGTCCGGCTGAAACATATAAGAAACCGTATTTTGATCAACAATATTTTATAAAGAATCATAAGTTCTAGCCAAAGGCTAATTTTACCGCTAAAGTGTGCTTCGCATTTGGCTTCACGACGACCAGCCTTACATCAGCCGGACAGATGCAATCCAGATCACCCGAAAGGATGATAGATTGTATCGATTACTAATCACTATATTTTCGCTTCATGCCCTAGAATGGATAGATATTCATCGACGATAGGCAGGACATTTCGTCGATTTATTTCTAAGGCCCTGGTTTCAATAGAAACAAGGTCGGTCGCATATTGGCTGGAGAACATAGGGAGTCGTTTAAAGGCAGTCGTGTGAAGTTGATACATATCTTGGGATCAGTGATAATCCAGGATTGAGGTAGTCTACAGAATGATTAGGCGTGTTAAACATCTAATCAAAAGTATAAGTTACTTAGTTTGGATTTTTATGTCAAATAGGTTGAGTTACAAGGGTAGCCGAATTTGTAGAAATGTTAAGTGGTTTCTTAAAGACATTATCTTGGTAGGGTCTTAATAGTCGACGGTCGTTATGGGAAGCAAAACATTTGAAGGTCATTTTACTGAAATTCAAAGATTAAATAAACTTATTTGCTGAAATCGTACACGATAAATTGAAGACAGAACAAGGGTGTCAGGACACCGATTAAGTAATCAATCAATAAATCATTGTTTTGTTTGTTGTTGTCTTCTTTGTTTTGTCTCTCTCTGCCTTGTTGTGAGCTCATCATTCAACCGCCTAAATTAATTTAGGCCAGCCCAACCGCTTCTCCCTTGTATTCCTGTGTGTATGTGCGCCTTCGCAGAAGAAAGGGTTTTAAACCGCAAGCCAACAAAGAAAACTTATGGGAGAGCAATCAGCCTAAAGTCTCACTAAGCTCTTTCGTTGAATGCGCGACACTTTTTTATGACGTCTGCCCGGGCTCGCGTCATCAATCACGTGATAGGTTTTGGATTTTGAATTTGGGTTTCAGGAGGTTTCAACTGTAGGGTTTCAGCAAAGTCAATACAGTACGCGGGAAACTTTGAATCGCCATTGTATCGCAGTGTGTAAATGAAGTTTTGGCTTTGATCAGATAACGATTTTGAGGGCTCAGAGTTTCTTCCAAGTTTTCGTGTCTGCTTTCTGTGCCCTTGAGAATATTTCTTTGGAACTTTTATGGAATCATTCCCCATTCTAATGTATAATGTTCGTTCACACTGTACCGGTACAGTTGTTTAGACTGATCCAGAATAGAATTATTCTATAGATAAAAGGAACAACAGTATTACTGATCGGCAGGAACAGTGTAAACGGGAGGCTGATCCGTTACACTTTTGTTGCGGATCCAAAGTTGTACCAGTACAGTGTAAACGGGATCTGAGTAATACGATGTATAAAACAAGTGAAAATAATTTGAAACTAATCTATGAACTTCTATGACGAGAAGAAATAAATTCTCGACTGTTTCTCCCCAGTAGTTCAACAAATACTGCCCATACAGCAAATACGATTATTCTGTGGATGTCCGAATCAATACGTATTTTGTTGTGTAAGAAAATCTTTTTAAGAAACTCAACTCTCAGATCACCAATAAAAAATCAAAAACCTGACCATGGGAAAAATATTGTTAAAGAAACTGCATNAAACCGAAATCTTTAATACCAGTATTCGCATCACATTCACCAAAATTGTGTTATCTATGTACTGTTCCTGTGTTGGCTGAAGAGGAGATGTGCCCGAACACACCCTCTGTGGTATCGTCCTGTCTTGTTCTATGTCCTTGTAGTAATGCAGTAACATCGTAATATCGTAGTATTGTAGTAATTCAGTATTGTAGCATTTGTAATATTGTAGTATCTTTTCCTGTATTTTAGTATCGTATAGTGTAGGTAATGTAGCATTTGGTATTGATTTATAAAAAAAAAAAAAAATTTTATCAGAAATGACACTCAGAACACTTTAAATGACTGGGGAAAATTGCAAAAGTTTTTAACTACTGTTAAAGGGTAAATCGGTTTGTCTATAAATAGAACAAAGACAACGCACAGACACAGCATTGTTTCTTTGGTGCTTTGGCTATGCTTGTTCATGACACGTGCCAAGTTTCAAATTTAATGAGACTTTTTTCGATTTTTTCCTCCTTGCAAATGCAAGCTTTTTAACGTTGCACAAACCCTTTCAAGATTAGTTGAAAAAGCTCAGGTATTACTGTTTCGTAATTTCGTCATTTGCTGTCAGTTTCTTCTTAACTTTTTGTATGTGAAAAGTTGCATACTTTCTCCCCTGCATGTGAAATTGGGTACCTAAAGCACAGGCATGCTTGTCCGAAGCTTAAAAGGCAACACATTATATATTTTACATTCACATCACAAAACGTCTTTTTAATTTTCATATTATAAGAAATGCCATTTTCTGATGCAAATGCTTGAACAGAATACATACCCTTCACTCATGTGTTTAAATACGAAACCTCTATCAAGAAACTGTAGTAGCCTCTTGCAGAAAATCAAGAAACTCTACTAGAAACGATCAGAGGTCAATTCCAAGTTAAGAAACTTTTCAATTTTGTTATGAGTTGCAAACTGTTTTTAAACAGAAAACGTATTACCAACTTAAATAATGCTAACAAGTATCATTTTTGTTTATGATTTGGTTCTTTCTTGTAATTCTTGTTTCAAAAAGCAATCCTCGGTGAAACTGATAAATTGTGAAATTCAATTTAATGAAAGATTAAAAATTGCTGAGTAACTCAAAAAGAAACTTTTATTATAAGAATCGGACACACAGTTAAGAAACCCTAGTACAAAATTTAAGGCCAAGTTTCTTATAAAAATTGATTGTATTTTAGTTTTCTTTGACAAGGTCTATAAAAGACCCCTTTTTTCTCAATCTATGTCCTAGAAATTTATTGAAAATTCACCCCTTTCTCAGAGAAACCACGGACACGCCTGCCAGATTTATATGCACCCACCGGGGCTTTCTCGTCCTCGGGGGAAAACTGTGTGGGCAGCTGATGATTTTTTTCAAATTTAATACTTCCAAGATTGCGTCACTTGCTTTTTTCGTCGCTGTAAAGCAGACAATTTGCAGGAATCTTATCACAGCATTCAGCTGTTTTGTAAGTTGTTGGAGGAATATTAATCAGAAATATCGCTCCTAACTTTGAAAGAACAGATTCGACTTTGTCTGGGTGATATCTCAAATCCATTTTAAGATCTTGGCTTTGCATTCATTTTTTATAAGAAACTTGGCTTTGAGCTTTGTAAAAGGGTTTCCTACTTGTATGCCTAATTTTTATAGTAAACGTTTGTTGTGGACAAATGGACATATTTCCTAATTTTTCATAAAATTGAATTCCTCAATTAATCAAAATTCATTGAGACCGCGTTTTGGTCCAAAATTTTACTTTTTAGTTCTATTTGGGGAATGCACTTTCTGTTTAGTAACACTTTGCAACTCATAACCAAAATTGAAAAGTTTCTTAGCTTCGAATTGACCTCTGATCGCTGCCAGTTGTGTTTTCTTAATTTTCTTGAAGAGGCTACACTCATTTTTTATTATAAGAAACTTGGCTCTGATTTTTGTAGTAGAGTTTCTTAACTTAAGACCCAACTCTTGTAGTAAAAGTTTCTTTTAGAGTTTCTGAATTATTCATAAAACTGAATTTCACATTTTATCAAAATTCATCGAGGGAGGATCGCTTTTTGAACCAAGATTTACAAGAAAGAACAACATCATAAACAAAGATTATACTTTTTAGTATTGTTCGGGTTGGTGGTACACTTTCTGTTTAAAAACACTTTGCATCTCACAGCAAAAATGAAAAAAGTTTCTTAACTTTGAATTGACCTCTGATCGTTTCTAGTAGAGTTTCTTAATTTTCTGAAAGAGCCTTCTACGGTTTCTTATAAGCGGTTTCTTACAAAAGAAAATATGAGTGTACTGCAGTTTCTCATAAGCAATTTCTTATGAAAGAGATGAATGTTCAGCAGAGCATTTTCCAAGTTAAGCGTAGGAAAAAAATATTTTTTTCCTATCAGCTGGTTGTGCTGTTGGTTTTACTTTTATTTTGGTACCCAAATTTTAATTGCTTTTCATTCTTTTGCTTTTGATGGTCGATTTTGCAAAACTGTATAAGTTTTTTGTCTATTTGTGAATCGAAAAAGGCGAAAGTTCTACTGGGTTATGCAATATTAAAATAACTGCAGCTTGACATTTGAACAGATCATTTAGAGATTTTGTACCATCTCAAAACTATCTCATGAAAAACTCATTTTCACTGGTAACATTGTTTACGATTAAAAACTTTGACGACGTCACAAGCAAAAATGGGGAAAATTTGCAAAGGTTCCTAGTTCTGCAATAAACGAATGCTTGACGAAAGTGCACGGTAAAATTCTGCATCCATAGGGGAAGATTGAGGAAGATTGATAACAGATGGTGATTTGATCGAAAGTTCGAAATCTGGCCGCACAAAGTCAATAAGAAACATTTTGCTCCTTTGCTTTACCTAGATAATTCGATGACTGACTACACACGGACAGCATTTAAAACACGGAGCTTTTTCATTTGCCAGGTATTCACATGCAAATAGTTTGGGTAGACTTGGGGCTTTTGGCGTGAAGCGAAAGGCTAAATAAGCTTACTTTTTAATAGCAAGCCTAAGATAAAATAATGTCATGAAATTAATGAAACAGATTATAAGCCAATTACTTCTTATTCTGGCTACCATGTGAAGATAAGAGCAGCAGGATCGAAGAAGCCGTGAGAATTGACTCTGCAGACAAACGACTTTGTCCCTATTGATGTTCATTGCTTGGTGCCATCCACAGTGGTTATGAAGGGGACAATGTACAATAGTGCATTGAATCAGTTTCTGCCATGTAATACTGATCGTGAAAGCATGACCTGGAAAACATGAAGTGCCTTTGGGCGTTGAAACATAGGATTCAACGGCTGAAATAAAAATTTGCGTGTTTAATACGTTGACCGATATTCTTCGAATTGCCTTACCAAAAACTTAGCATTTGATATTTTCCCGACCCATCCGCAGGGACAGAGCGGAAACTGCGCGCACAAACGTGAATAGTCGCAACTTTGAGCAGCTCTAGCTCCCTGTAAAATTTCTCGAAATAATGCAACACTTCTCACTCTTAGGCTTTGAAATATTGATTTATCTTTTGAAAAAGCTTGCATGGTCAAAAACGTCTTTGTATCATAGTGTGCAATTATGTTAGCGGCATTCTAGTATCAAGGCAACCTAGTGCCATATTGTATCCTTTGACGACACGCAGTACTGGAAGGCCTTGAAAAATGTTGCCCGCTCATAGACTAGTCAAATATTTCGTCGGCTCTGTTCTGGCGTTGGGACAATAAGATTTTGTACTTGAAAATCAATTGATCTCCTCTTCGTGGTGACAAATACCTGCTTGGTTTAAATAAGGATGTAATAATCGCTGAGAAATTATCTGAAATCCGAAACTTTATTCAACAAAATGGTTTATCGCTTCAACTTAACACTCAATTGAGTTCAGCCTGTCATTCTTAACTTTGACCTATCGCCTATACACGGCACGGTAGTGTGCTTTGACCTTCCTAAGTCCTAAAATGTTGCATACTGTAGGAGAATGTTGAGCTAGATGTTACAGGGGTTGTTGTCGCAGTTTCGTTGTCATTAGAATGAATGCTTTCATTGGATCCACTTCTGTGATACACAGGATACTCGTGCCGAGTTTGTAAGGCTACTGTGTATCAGTATAGTTGTCCCCTTTTTGAGACTTTGTTATAGCGAAGGCTTCACCTCGAAATCTGCAACCTTGTTTGAGTAAATCAGATAGGTAATTGCAGTGTTATGATAAAAGAAAGTCGAAAGCAGAGGTTGCTTCAAACCAGAGGCTTCTCACTTTTGTACACCCTAAGATTGAACTTTGAGTGTCAGCAACGTTTCAACTTAACATAAAAGCAAGAAACAAAGGAACTAACTTATGGACACTGACTTTCAGTAGATTTATAAAGAAGTTTCCGAACATAAAGATGACTAGCCTGCATGCAGACTATACCCCCCTCAGGAAAACTACCTTGACGAGTAACAGCACGCAGGCTAAAAGATGACGAGTAACTGCATATTTTCTGACTTTGAAGAGGAGATTAGTTGATAGACACATGACATTGCCTGTAGCGCTTGTGTTGCATCTTTCCACTTCTAGAAATGCTGGATCCCTTACGTTACTCCTGATAGCCAACACTGTGAACTTATGTCAAAATTCTCAGACCTGCAAATTATGTGAAAATGAAAGCCACGCTAGAAATTTATGACCAAGTTTACACTGTACAGTTTTGCTCCGTTATAAAGTTGTTACTGTTCAAGAGCGTTTACACTGCTCCAGAACAAAATTATTCAAAAGCTAGAAGGAACAAAATTGTTACGGATTAGCAGGAATAGTGTAAACGGGAAGTATGACCTTCTTCAATACTTAGCAGAGTACATTGGTTAACTCTGAAAACCTCGAAGAGCAGTTTGCAACAAGAAATGAGCAGTCTTTGAGCGTCTTATACCGCATCCACACTGACACAGTTAAACCAGCTTTACTTAAGCCAGGTTAGATTTCAACCAATCAAATTCATTCGATATTTTGATTGACCAATTAGAAGGCTCCATTCGATAACCTGGTTTAGTTTAAGCTGGTTTGGAACAGAAACTTCTGGGATGAATTCTGAAAGTATTACCAACATTATCCATCATATCAGCGTTCGCAACTCTGACTTGTAAAAAGAACAAGTTAATAGATATGATATAATGTATAACAAAATAAAGGTGATAGAAACTTAATGACAATATTTCTAGTTAAGGAAAGAAAAGAAATCTTTTACTCGACTAAAATAGTACCACTGTTTGAAAAATCCTGCTGCAAAGAGTATACGACTGATTTGAACGTTTCCAATGCAATTGCCTGATTTAGGTCATAACTTAATTTCGAAAATCTGTGTATTATTTGCAATGCATTATGGTGTTCTCAAATAAGGAATTTTCCGAAAAGTATCTTGACTATCTCATATGAGTTTTGGCTGCAAGATAAGTGAGAGGTTCAATTCAATTAAGTTTCAGCAATCAAAATTGCAAAATTACATTTTCCTAACATCGCGTTGTTCAATTTGCTGGAAATCAAAATTTTGAACACAGAGGAATTAAATCTAAAATCAATATTTCAACTGAGATAAATTATTACATAATTTTCTCGAAGGCATTTCTTGATTAACCCTATCCAGACTAGGCTTTTTGAAACTCTGGGGAGACATTGTGCCCCCCTCTTTATTCTCAAAACTATAAGTGCTAGAGACTTGAAACTTGGCAAAAGTAACAAACAAGATATGGCAAACAAGATGAAGTCATTTGTTTTGTTTATGTCACGTGGTTAAGTGCTAACGTCAGCAAATATTGCTAAATTACGTGTAAAACCACCCGGACTTTGACGTGCTGTATCTCGAAATCAATTAAATATATTGATATGAGATTTGGAACATACAAAGATTATATCCTTAATATTCTTATTTTAAAATTTTTGCCCATTATCATTAATATTTTTGCTGATATCAGCATTTATTTATTTTGTTCATGTAAAAAAGAACTTTTTGCCTAAAATCGGTTACAAATTGGTCTAAAAAATTACAAAAAAATGCTAGATGTACATAAAAAGACCTGCTGTATCGTATGATATTTTTAATTTTTCTAAAAGTGAAGCTTAACATGATTTTTCGCAAGTACGCAAGTTTCGCAAGTATTGATGACGTCATCAAAAATTAGCAAACTATATATCAAATGAAAGCCCTTCTCACGAGGAGATCAGCAATGTTTGTTTTATTATTATAGAACAAGTGGTTCAAAAGTTATGGCTGAACAAGTATTTATTTTGCCGAGCACTCGATTAAAAATTATGTGTTGACACTCTGAACCAGTGTCAAAATTTGGAAATTGACATGAAAGGATGTCTCCCAAATAAAAACTAAAAATAAAAAAAAATCATAGGTATCGTAGAAGAACTCAAGGAGCTGTGTGGAAAAATTCACTAGGTGCCCCCCCCCCCCTAGTCTGGATAGGGTTAAGACCTGGAAATATATTAGTGTCAACATTCCCCATGCTGGGTCACAGTATCATACTTAGCATGCCTTTTGTTTTCGAAGAAGGAGAACTAGAAACATTATATGCTAAAATATGTTTCAAAGGTCATAATACCTGGACAAATGTTCGTGAAAAAGAACCAAATTCTCGTGAAAGGAGCCAAAAGTTAATCACAAGGCTGGCAAAAAAGTGACGTGAATATTTCACTGAGACAAATGGTGATCTAGGCAGCAATTATGATGCTCTGTTTTTTTTAATTAGTTACTTTACAAACCAATTAAATCAAATTTCTTTCTTCAACGCAAACTTGAAGTGCCAAGAACTGGACTGGTACATTGTTCAGAATATCTATCAGAACCGTTCAAATTGAATTATTAAAAGCTTTCCTGCACCACTAATTGAAAATTTTGTCGTGTTGTGTCTGAAACTGAAAAATCACACATTTTGGGCAGTATTTGTGAAACCACCGCACGAGAGATGGCCAACCCACAACCGGTGAAAAATCTCACACCGGTAAACTTATGGACTTGAGGAGGAACACGAACATCTGATTTGAACTCGTAGCACCGTAGGCAATGCTGAAAGGGAAGTATTTTTTTACGTGAACCTCTCAACTCTCAAATCACCAAAATATTACGAAACTTTAGCCCTGGAAAAAAATCTTTGAGAAACTTCAGAGGAGGCACTTGGGGGAGAATTGGGGAGGACATTTCTCCGATAATAGGCTTTTTGTTTTTATGAACACCGCTTTAAAAATTTCTCGGTATAACTTGGAAAATTTAAAAGTTATCCTCTCCACCTGTTAAAGCCTTGCACCTCCAGTAGCCTAATTTAGTTTTAAATAGCTCCTGAAATTCCATGAACACTGTTTCCAATTCATGAAAGCTATCTCTCTATTTATGTTCCAAAGGAAAAACTATCTCTCTTCAAGTCTCAAAGAGAGTATCTTTCATCTATAATGGTGGTCATATCTGTTCGGAAATTGAATCGTATCCATCAGTCTCGTACTAACAACCTTTGACAATGATATTTTACATCAAAGGCCTTATATATTTTGCAGATAAAGCCATTTTTACAAATGTTTGCTCCTTAAGCTAACCCTATTCAGAACATACATGGGAAAGTTTCTCCCTTTGAACAAATATAGGAGAATGAATACATATTGTGTTATTACTGGGGAAAAAATCAGAATCCGTTCTCAGTCAGAAGAAGCAATGAATGAAGGCATTCGTCCCAAACTTTTTTTTGTAATAACTTCAAAGAACAGCAACTCCCTGAAAACAATAAATACAACTAAAACCTCATACTAAGCATGAATGTTCTTACAAACTATTATTGGATAGAAGCTGACAATAATGCTCTCTAACCTAAATGAAATAACTTGGATTTGGCGGTACTACAACTCTGTTAAACGAGATTGTTGGAAGTTAGTCGATAAGAGAGCTAACTAGAGTTTTTCCTAAGGAAAAAGGAGCACATAGAGCAAACGGGGACGATGTTCCTGTTCCCTCTCCCCTCTTTCCGATCATAATTGATAATTCGATGTGACATACCGCAGACGCTACCTATATTGTTGATAATGATTATCATTAATTCCTGCCAAACAAGTCTCGATTAAACCCATCTCCTTGCTAACAAAGACAATGGCGGGAATCTTATAACGACAGGCCCTCATATGCCAGTCGATTTTAGGGCCTGTTTATATGAGGCGGGCTAGCCCGCCTGACTAGGCTGGCTCGCCTAGGTGAGATCTGAGTGAACAAAGACATCCTTTGTTAAATCAAGTTACGTTTATATGAGCAGCGGGCCAGCCCGATCAGCTGAGATCTGTGAATTGGGTAAGCGGGATCTCGGTAAAGCGGGATCATATAAACTGTCAAGCGGGCTGGCCCGGTTGACCGGGGTGAAGCTAATTTATCTGTGTTCGCGCGAGTTTATTGTTTACTTATGAACGTCTTTGTCAGGCCTTCGTCTTCAAAATTCCATGATATATTCTGACATGCATCGTTACGAGGCCAGCCCGTCTGGCCGGGATAGTTTTCACTCATATAAACGCAAATGAGAAGATGACAAGCCTGCTTACTAGAAATCCCGAATTTAGTTAAACTTTTCGAACAACGCTCCGAATCTCGTAATTTTTCCAATAAACTCCTCCATAGCCCTCTAGTCCGACGAAGATCTTTTGAAACACTGAAAACTAATTTAAAAACCTTGTGCCTTTTCGATGCACGAGAAATAGCAAGACCCGATATTTTGTTTGATCTAACCTGAGAGACATGGTACCAGATAATTAAAGGGAATAGACATAGCTATATTGAGTGGTCGCTATAAATAGGCTACGAAAACGCCCACGCACCCATTTTTTCTTCAGCTACACAATGAAACGGCACGTGCCAACAGCATCAAATACAATAAACTATATTTTTAACTTGGCCCGGGCCAGCTTTTAACTATGTCGATTCCCTTTAATTGTGGCCAAACAGACCAGTTTTGCGAGAGTAATTATGTATGCCAAGTTGTGCTTAGTCTTCCGCACACTATTTCTATATACACCGCGGAAAGTTCTGTCTATCAAAACTTTTTAAACTGTTTATTAGTCGTTCAAGTTAGATTTTGCAATCTGAATATGTCTATTTAGCATTTGTCACATCGTGTCTTGACTCTTAAAGGCCTGTAAAGCAAAGTCTCTGTGGATTTTCTTCGTTTGACTTGAATGTATAGTACATAGGTTGTGCATGGCTGTAATTCCTTGATCGTTCTTGAGAAAACTGCCCGTTGTCGTTTGCGTATTCGCTTTATCAAACATGCGACCCTAGTAATTCCTTTATCATTAGACGGCTTGAAACAAATATTGCTAGGTTTGCCTTGATGCTGGCGGTCATCTTTGCCGATAAATAGACAAAACTGTTGTTTGCCATTCCCTGCGATCCAAGCAATCGTAACGCTATTGCATGTACGTAGCATAGGCCATTCCTTCACAGCTTTGCCTCGCGGCAGCTTTGGAAATGGCCCTCTGCGTTTGTTTGATGATAAGAACACCCGCATGTTGACATCATGATCAAATTTCGTCGTTATCGAAATGAAATATTTGCCTATTTGTGCATCTCTGATAATTTGTGTTTTGAGTCTTTTCACGTCTATTTGATGTAGAACAACGCCGTCTTTTGATAAGTAAACGGTGACAGGCCCTTCACAAGCAACGTACGTCAAACGCAACGCTCCTCGGATCTTGTTCTCAAAGTCCAACAAGTGGTAACCCTTGCTCGTGTCGATTTTCAGATTTAGGTTTGATCCGTGCTTAAGGCGACTCACTCTAGTAGATCTATCGATTGGAAGGGTTAATCCGCTGTATGAGCGGCTTCTTTTTGAAAAGGGATTGACAGCAAAGACATCGATGAAGCTGATCACACTCGAGTTTAAATGTTTTCTCATTTCGAAGTGGTGGCGACCACGGAAACAATCCAGAATTAATACATCGTGTGGGTTCCTTTCCTTCATGTCATAAATTTCACACAAATGATCAATGTTTCGTCTTGTGTTCACTGATACACAGTATTGAACTCGAGCGTCCATTCTCAGTGTTCCTTCATTCAGCTGGGCAGGTTTCCAATACAGGTTGAAAAAGACTTCATTTATCTGAGCAATAGAGATTTGATTGTCTGGTGGTAGGAAAGGTACCTGTAGGTCCATTATGCTCCCTGCGAGAACTGAAACCTTTACGACCTGCTTTTCCTTCATAAACGAGTGCATCTCTACCTTGTAAAAACCACTTGGCGCGGAATGCAACGCAAAATGTTGCGAATCTTTCGTGTCATACGTTGCTAGGGCGACAGACATACTGTTCCCATGGGAGTTTCGCACACGTAAAAATGACTTGGGCCCTTTGCGTTTTCGCTTTGCATTGATTTCCACTCTTTTCCAAACATTTCCCAAGTTTCCAATTTCTAGAAAACTGACTTTCCATTGCAATGATGCGAAACACATTGGATCAACAAAAATCGTTATTGGTAGCCCTTGCTGTCGTACCTCGAAAAATACCTCCACCACTTTTAATGGCTTTATCTCGATAAAGTTCTCTGCTCCGTTTGTCTTCAACTCAGTCGTGAGATTAATTGCTACTGAATTGCCAGTTAATTGAATCAGTCGTTGCTTCGTTTCACGTTTCGACATCAATTTCTCGGTATGAGCATGAGCAGCGATCAAAGCCAAGATGAAAACAGACTTTGAGACCATTTCGACGACCTTGCTGATGTCCAACCTACTCTCTCGATTGTCAGACGTGTCTGGTGACGTCCAGAGTCGGTAAACTCCCGTCTACGCTGCGGTATTTCTTTTATGCTGGATTCCAAAAGAGTCTTAAACTCATTTATGCGTTTACTATTCATGCCCGATGACACCTTAGGTACCTGCAATCGACCGCAGAAGTTTAACGGGCACTGCAATCTAAGAATTTGACATAACCTTTTTAATCTCCTTAATTCTCTTTCCACACCGAACATGTTAGGAAGCTGTGTTTTGAATTCGACGCATGTTGATGTGTGGATCATTTCGAATTATGAATATTTTGAAAGTCAGAACTTTAATCAATTAGAAACTCGACTGTGCGTGATGTTCTTCTACAAGAACAACATTGCATTTATTATTTATTGATAAAATTGCTTATTTGTGAGCATTTTCTTGTAGGAACTTGACCCAGTCCTAAATCTTTCTTAAAATTTGTATAGTTGATGACAAAAAGCTCGTTATGACTTTTTAAAGCTTCCTCAAATTCTCATCGGTTTCATGGTTTGGGGGTCAGTTGTGCCTTCCCGAACATTAGAGGATTTATAAAAACCCCTTAGGCACAGTCAGACTGATTCAATATTGAATTCTGGTTCATATAATGTTTAAATATGTTTAGACATTAATAATATTTAGACATCCCCAAAGTAAAGAGAGAATCATTTGCTAACAGATCATTCATTGTGATTGGACCTCGGCTGTGGAATGACATTCCTAATGAAGTAAAACAATGCATTGGCGTTGAAAATTTTAAGAAAAAGTTAAAGACGTTTCTTTTTGATAAGTTTTAAATGGACATTTTAGGTTTTTTTAGAGACTTTTAGGAACTGTACAGCGCATTTGAAGATATTGTATCGAAGCTGCGCTATATTAAGTGATTAATTTGTAATTTGTAAACGGTGATCAACTAGATATCAACGTTCCGTCAACATAAATATTCTGACATAATTTCAGCGTTAGAATTTTAGAGGTGATATCCCCTTAATACCACGTTGATCTAACGTTTGCATTTCAAAGTTGACAGCAAATTTCATCCTCAACATTTCTTTAATGTAGATGCAACGTTGAGAGTCAAAGTCAACGTTTTATCAACGTTTGATCAGTGTTGTTTGCCGACTAGGAATGGTTTAGAGGTAGACATTATTTAAATGATACTTATAGTATACAGTACAAGCAGCATGCAAAAATATGATCTGCAATTGCTCAAGTAACTTAAAATGTTGCTAAAATATAGTTTTGCAGTTCCTTGCCAAACTCTCCTATCACCACAAAATTAGGTACAATGAGTCTGCTGAGTGTTTAATTTAGTCTAGAAATTTCGCTGTTTTGCTATAGCACTAGGTTTTACTTAAATAATCTCTTGACAGAGGCACTGCTTTAGGAAATCTTCTATGAACTATTAGTGAAGGCACATTTGATCACTGCCTATAACATCTAGAATTTGAGACTAATTTAAAGAAATTTTCAAGAAACTTTTGGTACCAAAGAAATGGACTGAACCAGTACATGGATAAATCAAATACATCTTCATCGACCAATCCATGAAATTATTCCCAATCTTCGCAAAACTTATAAATTATTCGTGTAAAACATTATTACCCTTTTCTTTCAAGTGAATTGCTCGATTCAAACTTTTGGCAATTTGCCATAATCCCTTAGAGAGCATTTTTGAAATCATAATTTTTTTCAGAATTTTTTTTCATGTATTAGAGCGTTTTTTATATTTATATTAGTCTTGAAGTTGTGACGTCATAACATTGCTTAATTGTAAACCATAAAAGCTACAGACTTTTGCTTACTACCATATCGCCGAACTTCAACAACTTAGTATTTCTTGAACATTGTACTGAGTTTGCTCAATCAGTTTATGGTTCTTTCAATGCTTGTCAAAGCTTTAGATAGCTTCTTACATACTTTCTTTCAATAAAAATAAACACGCTGTAATTCTGAAAATAATGATGATTTCAAAAATTCTCTCTCTGGCAGTATGGCCAATTTCCTAAAGTTACCTTAAAGCAATTCATTTGAAAGAATGGGGCAATAGCATTTTACAAGATTAATTTTAAAGATTTGCGAAGATTCGACGCCTATGCTTTCTTGGAGTAGAGAATAAAGTCACTTTAAAATTGGAAAACATATTTTTGAGTGACCACACAACTTTAGCGTTTAGCTCTTCTTAACTTGTATAAAGAATAGGACCACATGGAAAACTGTTTCTCTGAAGCAGCTAGTGTAAGAACTGCATGAATTTAAAGCTAAAGTAATTGTTGATTTAACATCAATTAGAATTAAAGAAATGAAGATGTTCTTCAGCAAGTAGCATTTCCTTCAGAAAATTGTCTGATGACTGATTGACAATAGAAACACTGCCTTGATAAATTTGTTATTTCACTCTAGCAAGAAATCAAACTGAGATTATTAAACAAAGACTTATATCAGTATCAAGTAGAAAGTTATATTGAAATTTGATTTTCTTAATTGAAGAATTTTAGCTTTGAAGATTGTTAAGATTTGAAAGGGAACTAAATTTTTAATGAAAGGGGAAACTTGGTGTACAAAAACTGGTAGTTTGACATACAACCATCATTTTATCTATTATTTACCACATGATCTCGGCATTAATCCAGAGCAGAGCCATTTAAGGAAGTCGGTTTTTTATTGAAGCATGGTTTGTTTGAATGAAACTTTCACTTTACAGTAAAGAAAGTATGTAGTGAAATTAAGCAATTAGAATTGAATAAGCAGGATTTGAATCCACATCATTTGCAGCATTTGTCAATGCTCTCACAACTGAGCTATTTGTCCATGGCTTCTCCTCTGTGTAGCCATGGTAATCTTTCCGATGCTGATATAAATGGTTATCTTTCTTTGCATTAAATGACTTGATATGAACTTTAGGTGCTATACTATCGGGTGAGTCAGAAAAAACGTGGGGTGTTTGCCTATTTCTATTGATGCAGTTTAATTTGCAAATTTGTTTCTTTAAAGTTCATTGCATAGAAGNTATCAGTATCAAGTAGAAAGTTATATTGAAATTTGATTTTCTTAATTGAAGAATTTTAGCTTTGAAGATTGTTAAGATTTGAAAGGGAACTAAATTTTTAATGAAAGGGGAAACTTGGTGTACAAAAACTGGTAGTTTGACATACAACCATCATTTTATCTATTATTTACCACATGATCTCGGCATTAATCCAGAGCAGAGCCATTTAAGGAAGTCGGTTTTTTATTGAAGCATGGTTTGTTTGAATGAAACTTTCACTTTACAGTAAAGAAAGTATGTAGTGAAATTAAGCAATTAGAATTGAATAAGCAGGATTTGAATCCACAACATTTGCAGCATTTGTCAATGCTCTCACAACTGAGCTATTTGTCCATGGCTTCTCCTCTGTGTAGCCATGGTAATCTTTCCGATGCTGATATAAATGGTTATCTTTCTTTGCATTAAATGACTTGATATGAACTTTAGGTGCTATACTATCGGGTGAGTCAGAAAAAACGTGGGGTGTTTGCCTATTTCTATTGATGCAGTTTAATTTGCAAATTTGTTTCTTTAAAGTTCATTGCATAGAAGAAAAGCTAACTTAGATATGAAAATTTGTTTGGTCGAAATCGGTCTTTCCGTTCAATAATTATGTTTCGCAAGATTGCTAAAATAGGCCTTCAATTAGATTTATATTCATGCATGCGCGCGTGACCTTCTAAACCATGACAAACATATTGTTTCTCTACCAAAAAATTGAAACAACGCATGCATTGTGTTAGAGCAAAAAAGGAAAAACTAATGTTTCTTATGTTGTATCCCTATAGGGGACTAGTCATTTAAATTGTCATTGTTAGCAAGCTGAAAGTTCTTTCACTAGTGATACTTTTCACCAAAATGGCTATATCATAAAATCGCAAATAAATAAGGAAAGAAATCACCGATTGTAACAAACTAAGTTTCTATAACTAATTAAATCTTTCTCCTGCAATATAAAACTCAAACACTCCCGATTTGACTTATTTTTCACCATAATATGGCTTGCTAAACGCCCCACATATTTTTCTGACTCACCCGGTATAATTCCAGAAAGCGCATTTTTGACATAATCAACATTTCAAAATTACAGCATTCTTTGCATTGCTACCACATTTGAAGTTGAGACCTCGTCACATTTTTTAATTCACAATTATGACGTCATTGTTCTAATTAACAAGTGTAAAATATCAATAAATTGCACCTAATCTGCTTCATCTTGTTTATTTGATTCATTTTGAGTCCATATTACTAGAAAAAGGGACAAAAACTACGAAGAAAATCAGCGCATGAAACAAAAAGATAATTTAAAGCTAATTATTCTAAAAAAAACTGAAAATGCTACAAAGTCTGTAATTTGAATTTATGATATGTTTCCTACTATTTGCAACATTTTTGGAGAAAATGGGTTGAGTAATTAATTAAATATTTTTCTTGTCGAGAAGCTATAAATTTGCCAAATTTCAATTGTTTTTTTTGGTTGCCTAGCAACGAATCACGTGACTAATTAATTAGGATTGTTATCTTTGAAAAGCCCATTGTCCAAGGAACAATACGGGTAAGTCTCATTTTTATATCTCTTTTAGTTTTGGAAAAAAGAAGGGGGGGCGAAAAACGCCCCCCCCAGTACAATCTCACTAAAAACTCGCCCAGTACAGATAGGATTACAGTCTCGAAGAAACAGTTCAAGGACATTATTTATGAAAATGGGCTGTTCTAAAATTTCCTTTAGGATGATCCCTGATACCGCTGCAGCTGCGACTCATGATCTAACTGTAAGTTGAGACGACCACCTACGTGGCCTAAGCTATTTCACAAAAAAGCAGATGCTAAAACGCTTCAAAATTCGAGGATCCAGGACTTGAACATGAACAAACTAGTCAATGGTACTTAGAAGAATCTTTCCTTGGTCCAAAAAGTTTAAGTACTTGAACTTTTTTGCAAAATTCTTCCTGTTTAAGAGGCAAATTTGATCTTGTAAATCTGCTGGAAGCTGTGAGAGTCAACAGATGTCGGCATTGTTGTTATGACAACTTTATCAACCAATCAGAGCGCGTTATTTGAGTGCTATTTGTCCATATTTGGCACTTGACTTTCTCTCGATTGTAAATGCTGCTCTCTGATTGGTGATACAGAAAAGTGTCTCGGCTGACCACCTCAATGAACAGTTTGATTATAAGACAAGACTACCTGATGAGCACAAAACAATAGGTTTCATCTTTCATCAACATACCGGTTGAGGCAGATAAAACGCACGCCGATTTAAATTTTACTGTTTCCTGGATATCAAACAATTATTAAACATTAATCTCTTGCTAAATAGTCACTTTTTCAATTCATTTTAGATTCTTTCTTTGGTTGAAATCTGTCACTCCGTTCCGATTTTATAAGAGACAAGGAAGATAAATTGCTCACTTCGCTCACGCTTAACATTCCTATTTCTTGCAGAGGGCTGACTGCAAAGTCAAATTTATATATTTGTAAACATTATAGGTGTATTATTCGCTTTGATGCTCCCTAGGAACTTTTTTCTCTTTTTTCTTTTTTCTATCATTGATCAAGGTGAGATAGACCTGTACATTATCTGCTATCNCTAGTGATACTTTTCACCAAAATGGCTATGTCATAAAATCGCAAATAAATAAGGAAAGAAATCACCGATTGTAACAAACTAAATTTCTATAACTAATTAAATCTTTCTCCTGCAATATAAAACTCAAACACTCCCGATTTGACTTATTTTTCACCATAATATGGCTTGCTAAACGCCCCACATATTTTTTTGACTCACCCGGTATAATTCCAGAAAGCGCATTTTTGACATAATCAACATTTCAAAATTACAGCATTCTTTGTATTGCTACCACATTTGAAGTTGAGACCTCGTCACATTGCTCAGGTTTTCTTAATTCACAATTATGACGTCATTGTTCTAATTAACAAGTGTAAAATATCAATAAATTGCACCTAATCTGCTTCATCTTGTTTATTTGATTCATTTTGAGTCCATATTACTAGAAAAAGGGACAAAAACTACGAAGAAAATCAGCGCATGAAACAAAGGATAATTTAAAGCTAATTATTCTAAAAAAAAACTGAAAATGCTGCAAAGTCTGTAATTTGAATTTATGATATGTTTCCTACTATTTGCAACATTTTTGGAGAAAATGGGTTGAGTAATTAATTAAATATTTTTCTTGTCGAGAAGCTATAAATTTGCCAAATTTCAATTGTTTTTTTTTGGTTGCCTAGCAACGAATCACGTGACTAATTAATTAGGATTGTTATCTTTGAAAAGCCCATTGTCCAAGGAACAATACGGGTAAGTCTCATTTTTATATCTCTTTTAGTTTTGGAAAAAAGAAGGGGGGGCGAAAAACGCCCCCCCCAGTACAATCTCACTAAAAACTCGCCCAGTACAGATAGGATTACAGTCTCGAAGAAACAGTTCAAGGACATTATTTATGAAAATGGGCTGTTCTAAAATTTCCTTTAGGATGATCCCTGATACCGCTGCAGCTGCGACTCATGATCTAACTGTAAGTTGAGACGACCACCTACGTGGCCTAAGCTATTTCACAAAAAAGCAGATGCTAAAACGCTTCAAAATTCGAGGATCCAGGACTTGAACATGAACAAACTAGTCAATGGTACTTAGAAGAATCTTTCCTTGGTCCAAAAAGTTTAAGTACTTGAACTTTTTTGCAAAATTCTTCCTGTTTAAGAGGCAAATTTGATCTTGTAAATCTGCTGGAAGCTGTGAGAGTCAACAGATGTCGGCATTGTTGTTATGACAACTTTATCAACCAATCAGAGCGCGTTATTTGAGTGCTATTTGTCCATATTTGGCACTTGACTTTCTCTCGATTGTAAATGCTGCTCTCTGATTGGTGATACAGAAAAGTGTCTCGGCTGACCACCTCAATGAACAGTTTGATTATAAGACAAGACTACCTGATGAGCACAAAACAATAGGTTTCATCTTTCATCAACATACCGGTTGAGGCAGATAAAACGCACGCCGATTTAAATTTTACTGTTTCCTGGATATCAAACAATTATTAAACATTAATCTCTTGCTAAATAGTCACTTTTTCAATTCATTTTAGATTCTTTCTTTGGTTGAAATCTGTCACTCCGTTCCGATTTTATAAGAGACAAGGAAGATAAATTGCTCACTTCGCTCACGCTTAACATTCCTATTTCTTGCAGAGGGCTGACTGCAAAGTCAAATTTATATATTTGTAAACATTATAGGTGTATTATTCGCTTTGATGCTCCCTAGGAACTTTTTTCTCTTTTTTCTTTTTTCTATCATTGATCAAGGTGAGATAGACCTGTACATTATCTGCTATCATCTTTTTGCAGTTATCATTTACTCTTTTCCGTCAATTGATTTCTTTGTAATGTGTGTTCAGTAGCATAGTAAGGTTTCAATGCACTTTAGTGCCCCTAAATTAGTGGCTAAAAATACGTTTGTTCTCTTTGGGTTCGCTTTGAAGGAAGACTAAACTAGCAAACGATTTAATGTTAAAGTATGACTATTACTAAGTACTCCCCTATCCCTCATATTCACCATTGAAAGCATAACAGTATCATCCATTTATCCGGATGTGAAAGTATGCGCGTAAATCCGGACAAAAGTGAAAAAGTATTTAAATGTAATTTTATAAAATATCATACCCATAAATCCGGAAATAATAAAAAGTCGTTAAAAACCATACTCATAAATCCGGATTCCATCGTAAACAAGTTTCCCTAAAAATGGCACAACCACATTCCATAGAGTACTTAAGTTACCCCCCCCCCCCTCTGGTAGCAAACCTCACCTCATCATACACTGATAGAACTGTAGTTTCCGCAAACACAGTTTTGAAAGATATGATCTGCTCGTGAATGCTGGTTAGTCAGATTATTCCAAGTCTTAAATTTTACGACATTATTAATTAATTATTTCAAAGGTTCAACAATGGCTAGTAATTGTAAAAGTTTCTTAGTTTTGTTGTGTTATGTTTCATTGTCAAATGATACATAACGATAAATCATCACTTGTATTAATTCCCATAGGTGCGTGTAGCGCACGGCGCATGTTTTCATGACTTGTGAGTTGTTTTCGTATTTTAAGTGAAGATCTACGATCGTTTTAA
>REGM01000155.1:109532-120221 GCA_004194415.1 Aurelia aurita | reverse complement strand
CTTTAAGTTACGTAAACAAAACACTCCACAAAAACTACATGATTTAAATACTACTTGGGGATGATAAAGAAAATACAATACAACTAAGGGAAACAACATTTTGCTAGCTTAGTGATAAGACAAAGAGCGCTTTTTGTGGGTCTATTATTTTACGGGTAAACAACTTCTTGCGATTGACAAAGTAAGTGGAATAGACAGGTCCAGCTAACGCGGCCCACACCCACCCCAGAACAAGCGATCATACACCCGGGAAAACCGTCTCTCTCACTGTTGACACAGTTTCACGCATCACAATTTTCGTGGTGCGTGCGAGGTTTCAAAGAATTATGGAGAGACAGTTTCCCCAGAAACAACCACGTGACCCGAGACAGGTGCAAACAACACCAGCCGACCCCGCCCACCTCTAGGTAAATACTGCAACGTTTCGAAAACGAATTTCTTACCCTATAATAACGATAGAAAAAATGCTTGGGAAGGAACCATATGTTTTGCTATTGCCTGTAATACTTGCGGGAGATTTCGATGTGAAGGGACTAACTACTTAAACTAAACTATATACTTCCAAAGCACTCCCAAAAACCCCGCAAACCAAAATCGCTCCGGGCCACAAAACCGCCATCTCACTACACACACTGCATTGCAGTACACGTTTTGTTTTTATAAGAAACTGGTTTATAAGAAACTAGTACCAAGATGGCCAAAATTTCAAGAAACATATCTGTAGAAATGTTAGAGACCACTATGGTCTGATCCAAGTTTCTTATATAAAAGAAAAACGTGTATCTCACAGCAAAAGTACAATATAAATAAAAATAATAAATAGTCTATTTAATACGTTAGCTTTGCGATAATTGAGACGGCAGCCCAAAGCCAAGAACAACCCCGGCCCACAGAGTCTCTAGGTGCACTTCAAAGTATATCGGGGACTATCAAATCAACAACAAAGTTCAGGTTCTAGAATAAACAGGATAAACACAAGCATACTGTATCTATAATAAGTCCAACAACTCTTCCTCAGTATTGAAAAATTTGAACTGACCTGATGTCATCTTCAGTGCCAACCGACAATTGACATCTGCAAATGCAAAATCTACATGACTGTTCTTTTTGCTCAGTTCAATGGCCAATGAAAGCAGCTTCAACCGTTGTACCGTTAAATCCATCCTAATTCTCACAGGACTGTTTTCATCAAGCTTCTTTCTGCCTCGGTAAAAGGCACATCTACTTTTCCAGGACTTGAACTTAACAATAACTGCCTGTTGATCTACACCTTCAACACGTTTCTTTGACCCAATGCGATGGGCGCGATCGATTTCACTGTCGGGGATGTTTACCTCCATTTCCTTACACAAATCCATTACTTTCTCCACGCAGTCATTCGACGACTCATTTTTGTTGGCATTATTGGGTACTGGAATCCCATATATTCGTATGCAAGACCGGCGGCTGTACTGCTCTGCTTTCTCGACTTCTATTTCCAGTTTTTCCATGTGTGCTTCGTACACCGAAAGTAAGTTTATTATTTAGGAACCAAAAATATTGATATAAAACTACATACAACTGCAAAGTAAGGATATCAAGCAGGTATTTCGATAGTTGTATGGTGATTTTACCCAGTTATTTAGTAAAAATAGACCTTTTTAGGCTAATAGCTCGATTTCGTCAAAATTTGCATTGTTTTTGGTTGCCTAGCAACCAGTCACGTGACTACAAACTAATTAATGCTATTTTTGGATTCTCCTTTCTTCAATTATGATACAGTGCAAGTCTCATTATCATAGCTGTTATAGTTGCGGAGATAATTAGGGGGGGGGCAAAAACGCCCCCCCCCCCGGTAGAAAATCGATACAAATTTACCCGGTTAGAATAGGGTTAAGGTACACAAATGTCGGTGAAATAAAATGCCGGGAAGCCCAGAAATGAGAACCGAGAAAACTTGTTACACTTGTAATAGAGTAATTGACCGAAATTATTGATCTAAACTTTTGGCTAAATGGCGCCGCTACATTGCTACTATTGTTTGCTATTTTTATCGACATCGTAAATTGGCCAACATCAGGATTTAGTGAAGCCAGGCAGATCCAAAAGCCGTCGAAAAGTCATCAAAAACATTGGATCGATATGATCAGTAGAATCACATTAGCTTGGGAATGGGCACATCAGAGCAAAATTCCCAGTGCATGCAAGCAATTCTCCATAACGAAAAGAAACTTTGTTATTTCTAAGGTAAGGAAAATTCTACCACCACAAATGGATTGTGTGGATGCATCCAATCAACTTCCATATTCCCAGGATGATATGCTCTTTGTGTTATTTCCCTGACTGCAGCTTATCGAAGTCGATCCCCGTCATTATTACGGAGACAAGAAGAAGCTCATACTCGGGTAAACGGGTAAGCAAGCATGGAAAAACGACAGCATACACAAAAGAAGCAAGCACGCAACAAGTACGCAAGCATGTAAGTTTCAGACAGGTTCACCATCAAAATATAAATGAGTAAGTGTGCAGGTAAACTAGTCTGGCTCACGTTGGTGCAAACAGGTTAGTGTGTGATTGAACAACTAGGCAGCAAGAAAATAGACAAGCGAGCAAACAGGCAAACGGGTACTTTAGCAGGCAAGCTAACAAGCAACTAGATAGACAGGCAGAAACTCGTACATACGAAAACGGGCAAGTACGCATGAAAACAATTAAAGCAAGCATATTATTAGCAAACAAACAAAAGGAATCGATTATATTTTGGAAGGCGCACAATCAAGAAAGTATACATGTGCAGTAATGGTATAAGATAGCAAGCTTGAACGCGAGCAAATGAACTAGTGCTTGAGAGAGAAGAGAAGGCAAGTAAACGGGTAACAAGCAAGCAAGCCAATAACCAGGAAAACAGGCTGCTGGTCAATCACTAGTAAGAAGACAAGAGGAAGCTCATAATGGGGTAAACGGGTAAGCAAGCATGAAAACAAGAAACCATGCACGGAAGAAGCAAACACACAACAATTACGCAAGCAATTAAATTTTCAGGCAGGCTCACAATCAAGAAAATAAATGAATAAGTGTGTACAGCAACAAGCCCACGTAAGCACAAACATGTTAGCGAGCGATTGAACAACTATGCAAGCAAGAAAATAGGCAAACGAGCAAGCAAGGAAACAGGTATCCGAGCAGGCAAGCTAACAAGCAAACAAACAGGCAGCTAGAAGCTCATTCGCGAGAAAACTGGTAAGCAAGCATGAATGAAAATAAAAACGCAGGCGCGCTAGAAGCAAACATGCAAAAAGTAATCAGTCATATTGTCAGGGAAGTGGAAAATCGAGCAAGTATATATGCAAGTTTATACGCAAACATAAGCGTGAGAGACCAACCAATGAACAAAGCCAGCAAACAACAGTAAATTTTCCTTGCTTACAATTATGTAATTTTTATGCCATAGATGGTCTCTGAATTCGACTTAAATTTTTATTGATAAATTAAAGCAAGAATCTTCGAAATTGGATCATTAGAATCAATATTACAATCCTCCAAAAGGTGCAGGCTGTTTTGACCATTTTGACTCACCGGTAGGTAAGCCAGCCCGGCAAGGCAGACCGAACGGCGCATGTGGTAGTATGAAATGAACCAAGTAAAGGGTCTAAGGTCATTGAAATACAAGAGTCATACAGTGTCAAATAGATGACGATAGCCATCAAATTTAAGAAAGAAATGCATTCAAGAATGAAATACCATAGTATGTCAACTCGTGGATGAAGACAGACGGTCTTGATCTAAGAACTGAAAGATTAATGGAGGCTCGCTGTTCTTGTGGAGAAGAAAGACCAGTTATCTACGGAATTCTTATCTCAAAAGTCTAATATTATGAATGCCGCTAATCCCGTTGAAACCAAAAAATAATCTCGTTAATCTCTTGAGGCAAACTTCTGTGTGATTCATTGGTCGTTGCTATGGGAACAGGTATTATGATTAGAGGTTTGTGTCGGTTTATGATAAAATTTAAAATTTGCTATATAAACAAAGGATAATGTGATTAATTAGGTGACAAGAGTTTTAGGCTCGACGCAAATTCCCTTCACTTTTCCAATGATTTCTCATTTAAAAAAGCTAAAGAAGAGTACGGTGGCCCATAGGTGCCACTGGCGTGTTCCGTGTTCCATGTTCCGACTTTAGTGACGACTTTACTGACGTGTTCCTTGTTTAGTGACGCCGACCTTGTTCCGTGTTCCGTGTTCATTTCAGGGGGTATCATTGCCCTATTTTCCTTCTATAGCAATCGTATGGTGCATTCCAATGAATTTGCCTTATCTATACCCCCTGGGAAATATTATTTTCTGCCGTGTTCCCTCTGCCGTGTTGATGGAGAGTTTTAAAATTTGATAAGCAAATTCGAGACTGACGAACACTAAGAAAAAACTTCAAAAATTGGATAAGCAAATTCGAGACTGACGAACACACAAATGATCTCCAAAAATGATCTGTCAAATTCAAATAGCCAAATAGATCATTTTGCTTTCGAAGTCTTTCCACAAGCCGTTATATTTTTTTAATTCCGTCCAGTAAATTTTGATAGCATTTATTTGTCAATCTTCTGCCATGATGCACACAATTATTTGGTCTAAACCCTGTCTAAACCTTACAGCAACATGCCTCGTTTGTGCCTGCATGGGCTGCATGGCCTATAGCTTCTAGTAAGCAACATACAAAAAGGGGACACATCACTCCCTACAGACATCGATTTGAAAATATTTTCTTGTCACGTCTTTCGGGCGTCTTTCCTTCTTAAATCATTTAAAATATTTTCCCCTGTCGTGTCAACACCCAGAATGGTCTTCCCTCCCCGATGCCAATGCAAATTTCCCCCATTGAATTTAGCTCATCACAATAAAGTGATTAATCCTTGCTTTGGAAATTATAAACAAACAACATTTTTTTTCAGTTTATGGTTTCTATTTCTCCCACACAACATGTCATACCCCTTCTTAACCCTAATCCATATGGGGGGTGGATTCCATCCCTCCCAAGGTTTTTCGTGCTGCGTTTTTAAACGACATCAGCTATGTCCCCCCAGGCTCCTTGACTTTTACTAGTTATCTATTAGCTACATTTTGATGAAAAAAATTTGAACAATAGAACTCACAGGTCACGTGACATGCCCATATTTGGAAGCAGGTAACAGAAAAATCGTTGCTTTCGATGATTTCAATGGCAAAATTTGCTTAAATTATGAAGTATTATATATCAAACGAATCAGCAAACAAAGGGCTTTAATTTGATACCGGAATTTATGGAGTTTGATGACGTCAGCATTTTTTATTATGACGTCATTTTGGCCGCCATTTTGGGCTAATTAGCAATTTTTTAAAATATTTTCCACCTTTTTCCATTAAAAACACTCCAATGATGCATTTGTGATGGATTATCACCATTTTGCCGCTTCTTTTTGTCTATTTTTACATGGAACAAATTTATAACATAAATTACGTCATCAGAATTGAATAATTTCTACCAAAATATCATTCAAAAAGCGCTATTTACAATAAAATAACATTTTTCAGGAAGTACTTTGACAAACTAGACCAAAAACCGCATACAGTTCCTTCAAAATCTTCGTTAAACTCAAATTTAACTTGATAACCTGATTTTGGCCAATTTTCAACTTTATGACGTCACTGTGACGTCATAGAGCGTGGAAACCACACCCAAATTGTGCTACATGTTGCAAACTACTTGCTCTATAACTGTGCCAAGTTATACTGAATTCTGGTGTGTCTAAGGCTGTTTTCAGAGGGGGGTGGAAAGCACCCCCCATATATGGTAGCTTGAAAAAAGCCCATATGGATTAGGGTTAACTTACCCCCTGACACGAACTCGTCAGAAAATAGATTGTTGTTTGTGTCCGTCAGTCTCCAATTTGCTTATCAAATTTTAAAAATAGATTGTTGTTTGTGTTCGTCAGTCTCCAATTTGCTTATCAAATTTTACAGTTTGTTCTTAGTGTTCGTCAGTCTCGAATTTGCTTGTCAAATTTTAAAACTCCCCATCAACACGGCAGAGAGAACACGGCAGAAAATAATATTTCCCAGGGAGTAAAGATAGGGCAAATTCATTGGAATGCACCATGTATTACGATTACTATAGAAGGAAAAAAGGTCAATGCTACCCCCTGAAACGAATACGGAACACAGAACAAGGTCGGCGTCACTAAACAAGGAACAAGGCAGTAAAGTCGTCACTAAAGTCGGAACACGGAACACGGAACACGGCAGTGGCACCTATGGGCCACCGTAGAAAAGACCTTCTTGCATTGGGTCACACACACCAGAGGATCCGGAATTCAAACTCTCCAAAATTTCAACATTATCCCGATTTATTACGACGTTATGCTACTATTGAGAAGTCTGTTGTTATTTCGTTCTGATCCCCCCGAGTTTGAATTTCAGTTGCTGAAACCGTAGTCTCGATATTAGGACCGGGAACGGGTGGAATCAACCCCCTCCTCTCAGCCTTTTCTTGCTGTTTTTCTGCTGAATCCTGAGCTTTTTAGTTTTCGTGACTTTTTCTCAATATATAATTAGCATCTTTACCCCAAATTTTATTAAAATATCTCAATTCATTTTGGAAATATAACTATTTTCTCAGATGGTAGTTTAGAAATTTACGTTTTGCGATCAAACCCTTATAACTTCAAGCTAAAATAAATGTTGACAGAAGTAAGAAAATGAAACCAAATTTTTGGCATAACTAGAACTCAATAAAAGAATATGAAAAAAGTAATTACTTCTTTTGTTATTTCAAGTTATGACGTCACGAATGACGTCATTGTTTTAATGAATTTAGATAATAATTAGAAGTCTATGAAATTCATTATATGAGTACAAAGTCATGTTTTTATGAAAAGTTAGTCTTTCTTCTGCAAGATGATGCGAAAATAAGTATGTTATCCCATTTGAAACAAAATTTAGAAACAAATGTGTACAAGTACTAATTTTCGCTATTTTTAGCCCAAAACAAAGGAAAATGATGACGTCATAAATATACAACAATTAGAGTAAAATAAATTACATATTCGGATTCTCCACATAAATCCCTAAAAACAGCTAACCCTCAAGCTTTTATCTCTACTCAACTCTGACTTACTCAGGGGGGAGGCTTAATCAGACCCCCAGCAATGGGGATGTCGAAAATCGCCCAGTCCAGATAGGGTTAAGGCTTGCATGGAAGAAGGAAACAGTTTATTTTGATGTTCTATTGATTTTTAGACCTTAATTTCCAATTATTGCTGCCACTGCCAAAACAATGCTTACGTTTTGAGAACCACGATGACGCGCAGTCTTTTCGGCCAACTCGTCTTTGCCAATGCAGAAAAGTTGGTCAAAACTACCTTGTCCGCATCAATACTCTTCTGAGAAATAGCCCCGAATCCCAAACTGCACATTATTTAGTGTAAAAATGCCGCCAGGATGAACTTAAATGGTAAAGCTATGTCCTCGACAACCCTACTTTGTCAGCGTCAATACCGCTAGAAAAATAGCCCCGAATCCCAAACTGGACATTATTTAGTGTAACTAAATAACCACCAGGATGAACTTAAAATGGTAAAGCTATTAAGATGATAAGAATGGTAAAGCTTAGAATGGTAATCGTTGCGCATTGTAGTTGTGGTGATCGGACGTCAGTTCTTTAGCTCCGTCGTTGAACGTGATATGAATGACAACGTTTTAAAGGCAATTATAAAAATTCGCGAGAAAGATAGGAAACGGCCTTGCAAAGAAACGATTTACCGTTACTTCACAAAGAGTGGATTAACATACAGCATTTCCGAGTTGGAAGCAGGTCTTCAACGTCTCGTGATGGAGGGCCAAATTGAAAATCGAGGAGAACCTGGCAAAGACTCATTATTTATCTTGGACGGAGTGCAAAAAGACTCAATAGTGCCTGTAAATGATGATGAAGGAAAGGACGTTGCTACCGCAGTTAAGTACACTCCCTACGATGATTTTCTTCAACTGCGTGCCAAAGTGGAGATCCTCCTGAAGGCCTACGAAGGCAGCCACGCTGCCAAAGGTACGTCACATTCAGATTTGAAAGAAGAGATCCAACTTTTAAGGAAGGAGAACGAGTCACTCAGGAATGAAATTCGTCGTAAAGAGATATTAATAAACAGCATTCAGGTAGATAATCCCAGTTTTAGGCCTAATTTTCATCAAGATACTGTATTTGATCCAAGATGGAGATGTCTCAACAAAACCAGACAACAAATCCCCGGAGACAATACAACTAACACAACTTTAAATGAAGATTTGGACAATTCGGTTGAATTTGAAATCCCAAAGAAACGCCAAACAAAGGGAATGCAGTCTCCAAAACCCACCTGGGAACCTATCGACATAGACTTGAATAGATATGTTGCAATCGCACGCCCTTCTCTCGAATCAACTGGTCCAACAACAGCAGCAGTTAGTAACCCCAAGTCTAACCCAAACTCTGCTGAATTTCAAATACCAAAGAAATGCCACACAACCAAGATTCAGTCTCCAAAACCCACCTGGGAACCGATCGACGTAGACTTGAATAGATATGCTTCNTGTCCGCATCAATACTCTTCAGAGAAATAGCCCCGAATCCCAAACTGCACATTATTTAGTGTAAAAATGCCGCCAGGATGAACTTAAATGGTAAAGCTATGTCCTCGACAACCCTACTTTGTCAGCGTCAATACCGCTAGAAAAATAGCCCCGAATCCCAAACTGGACATTATTTAGTGTAACTAAATAACCACCAGGATGAACTTAAAATGGTAAAGCTATTAAGATGATAAGAATGGTAAAGCTTAGAATGGTAAAGCTAAAAAGGAAACAATTCTGTTCTTTGAATGTGCAACGATCAGGGACAAAAGATATAACCTGTGGCATTCCTCAGGGCTCTTGTCTTGGTCCGTTCTTCTTCATACTGTATCTAAATGCTTGCTGCACTCAAAAGCTAGTATTTATGCAGACGATACACACATAACGATCGTATGGAATAATGCCGAGAAACTAGATAGTGATGCCCAACAAGAACTGCACAACCTTTCTGAATGGATGCGAATAAACAAACTTAGTCCTAACCCGCAAAAGACTGAGTACATGGTAATAGGTCATCCGCACAAGACAAACGCATTGCATATACCGGGTCGGATGGAGATAAATGGCTCTGAGTTAAATCGTGTACTTAAGAAAAAGTCATTAGGGGTTTGTTGATGCAAATCTGAAGTGGGAAGAGCATTATAAAATCATTAAAGGTAAAATCTGTGGAGGACTTTTGTCACTGAGGAAACTTAGGATTACCCTTCCTCAGCCACAACTCTGCAACATCTACCAAGGCGTTATTGAATTTAATTTGCGATATGCTGATTTAATTTGGGGAAGTTTACCGCAAACAAAATTAAGGACCCTCCAGCGACTAAAAAACAGAGCTAAACAATAATAAAAAATGCAAGACATAAAGATAACTGGTCAGAAAACTGGATGAGTGTTGAGAATCTATTTCGATTTGATCGGTCAGTCATCATGACATAAGCCCGGAAAGCCTGTGGGATAAATTTGATCAAAGATCTTTGAATTCAACATATGCAACAAGAAACTGCAAAGATCTGCAAATCCCAAAACTAAAAACTGACCTTATGAGAAAGAGCTTCCAATACTCGGCTGTGAAAGATTGGAATGATATTCCTGTTGATATCAGAGAAACCCCAAGTCTTAATCGCTTTAAAAACAATTGAAAGTGCATTTGAAAAGCCGATAACTATCGCTTGACCAAACACAACCTCCTGGAAGAGCAGCAATTTAGGCAGATTTGTTTAATATATTATCTATTGTATATAATTGTATTGTAATAGGTTTCTGTTTTTGATATTTTGTTTGTATATATAAGTGCTGAAGGGTTTAATCGCGTAAAAAAGATATGGTAATATATGTCCGCGACAACACTACTTTGTCCGCATCAATACCCTTCAGAAAAATAGCCACAAATCCAGTGGCGGCTGGTGATGAAAATATTTGGTGGGGCAACTGTGGGAAAGTGAAGGGGTCTGGGGGCAGAGCCCCCAGGAAAATTTTTAGTGACCACGCCCTTCAAACGCTCGGAAAACACAGGCAACGCCCTTTTTCATAAAAAAGTTTTTTATTTCTCTCTAAAGAACATTGTAAAACACAACAAAATAGACAACACACAGATAGAAGTAAAAATTTTCAGAGGTCATTTTTATCACTTAAAGAGAGATTTTGCTCTCCTGTCTTGAAATTTTGCTCTCCTGAAATTGTGCTCTTCTCGCTGAGACTCGCCAAACAGAAGGCAAGGAAAACAACAAACCTTCCCAGACTTGCCACAACCTGTAACCCACTCGTACCTAGAATACCAGCTCCTCGTAAATCTACGCGATGATGACTTCGTCAGCAAATCTGGTCGATCTGGCCCCAAAGGCTTTATTTCTAATTTCCCTTCCAGACTTCTTTTGGAGAATGGCTGATTTTGAAGAGTTTTGACAGAATTCATATCACATGTTCGTTCGTTCTTTTCACAACAGGCCTAAATGTTTGAAGCACCTGTTGCTGTTGTTGAGCTGGGAGGGCGAAATAAGTTTTGCCCATATTTTACGATAATTGACCAATCAGCTAACTTCATGCATGACCAAAAGACTGTAGTGCGCATGACAATAAG